>CM077262.1:22515806-22960806 GCA_039654775.1 Spinibarbus caldwelli | reverse complement strand
CCAAGAAAAGGTCCTGAGGCTTGCGCGCCCAGGACCGCGGGGGTGTGCCCCCCCCCGGAAGGGGCGCGAAAAGTTCCAACAGAGAATAAAGACTCCTTCCTGGCACCCTCAGGAGGCCGTTGTACAATCTCCGCCGCCACTGGTGTTTCGGGGAGTAGCGGTTTCCAGTGTAATGTTAAGTGTTCGGTCGCCTCCTGCCACGTTTCAGGACGCCGAACATCTAACATCCCCCAAACAAAACGAAGTGTCAAAATTAGTGCCCCTTTCAGAGAAGCTGGCAGCGTGGAAGCTACTGCCAAAGACCGTAGAGAGAGGCTACAGGATTCAGTTTGCGTATCGTCCTCTGTGTTTCAACGGCGTGGTCTCCACTTCCGTGAAACCGGAACGAGCGCATTTGTTGACACAGGAATTGCAAACTCTGCTGGACAAAGGGGCCATAGAACGTGTTCCCCTGCCAGACAGACAGTCAGGCTATTACAGCCGGTATTTTCTCGTTCCCAAGAAAGATGAGGGGTTGCGTCCGATTTTAGATCTTCGCGGGTTAAACCGCTACCTCAGAACATACAAGTTCAAAATGCTGACAATCAAGATGATTGTTTCTCACATCCAATCGGAGGATTGGTTTGTGACAATCGATCTAAAGGACACTTATTTTCATATAGAAATATTGCCACAACACAGGAAGTTCCTGAGGTTCGCTTTCGGGGGCAAAGCTTACCAGTATCGGGTTCTTCCGTTCGGCCTAGCCTTGTCACCCCGCACATACACGAAATGCATGGATGCAGCTCTGGCTCCTCTACGACTCCAGGGCATCCGCATTTTGAACTACATAGACGACTGGCTGATTCTGGCTCAGTCTCAGGAACTAGCGCTTCGACATCGGGATGTCGTCCTAGCTCACCTCGAATCTCTGGGGTTGAGACTCAACGCCAAGAAAAGCGTTCTCTCTCCTGCTCAGAGGACAACGTATTTGGGGGTCGTATGGGATTCGATCGCGATGCGGGCACAGCTGTCTCCTGCACGCGTCGAATCCATTCTAAACACCCTAAAGAACATAAAGCTAGGCCAGAAAGTCACGGTTCATCACTTTCAGAGAGTGCTAGGTCTCATGGCAGCTGCATCCACAGTGATACCTTTGGGCCTCCTGCACATGAGATCGTTTCAGTTGTGGCTCAGAGCCAGGGGATTTCATCCAAGGGCCAATCCCCAGAGGCAAATAAGGGTTACGCGCCGGGGGCTTCGTACCCTATCTATGTGGTTCAGACCCCAGTTTCTGACTTTGGGTCCCACTCTAGGTCCGTGTTGTCGTCACAAGATGCTAACGACAGACGCATCCCTCACGGGTTGGGGAGCGGTCTTAGATGGCCGTCCAGCCCAAGGGCTGGAGAGGTCATCTTCTCGAATGGCACATCAATTGCCTCGAAATGAAGGCTGTATTTCTGGCCCTGAAATACTTCCTCCAGCAGTTAAGAGGTTACCATGTCCTAGTGCGGGTGGACAACACGGCGGTAGTCTCTTACATAAATCGTCAGGGCGTACTGCGGTTGCGCCACTTGACGAGCTAGCGCAGCAGATTCTGCTTTGAGCACAGAACAAGTTCCTGTCCCTCAGGGCAATTTACATTCCCGGGCATATGAATGTGGGAGCAGACTTGCTGTCCAGACAAGCTGTGATACATGGGCAATGGAAACTCCACCCCGAAGTAGTCAGTCAAATCTGGGAAAGATTTTACGAAGCAGAGGTGGACCTCTTGCTTCACAGGAGACAGCACAATGTCCCCTCTACTTCTCTCTGACTCATCCAGCTCCCTGGGTCTGGACGCGATGGCCCATGTGTGGCCCAGACTGCGTCTTTATGCATTTCCTCCGATTGCTCTGCTCCCGGGAGTCCTGGCCAAGGTCGTCAACAGGGATCTCGCCTCTTACTGATAGCGCCCCATTGGCCGACCAGAATATGGTTCTCAGATCTAATATCTCTCCTCGACGGCTCGCCGTGGGCGATTCCGGTGAGGAGGGACCTTCTCTCTCAGGCACAGGGGACAATATTTCATCCCCGGCCGGAGCTCTGGAACCTTCACGTCTGGCCCCTGAGGAGGACCAACTGAGACATGCTGGGCTTCCAGCCGACGTAGTAGAGACTATTCTAAGCGCTAGGGCTCCCTCCACTAGAAAAAGTTATGCCTTCAAATGGCACATTTTCGAAAATTGGTGTATAGCACACCATGTAGACCCAGTTCACTGCCAAGTTGTTTCAGTGCTGGAGTTCCTGCAAGAGAAATTGTCCTCAGGCACATGTCCTGGTACTCTCAGAGTCTATGTGGCTGCCATTTCGGCTTACCATGTTCTGATTGACGGGGTTTCTGTGGGAAAGCACCCTCTAGTTGCCCGCTTCATTCGGGGAGCTAGGCGGTTAAGGCCACCCACTAGGGCGACAGTCCCTTCATGGGACTTAGCTATTGTGCTCGAGGGTCTGGTCACGACCTCTTTTGAACCACTGGAGTCAGTGCTATCAGGTTTCTGTCTCTAAAGATGGTTCTTTTAATGGCCATTACTTCTCTTAAGAGAATTGGGGATTTGCAGGCTCTGTCGATCTCGCCATCCTGCCTAGACTTTGCCTCTGGGCTGGTCAAAGTTATTTTGCATCCTCACCCGAATTATCTTCCGAAAGTTCCATTCTCGACCATGAATCCGGTCGTTCTTGAAGCCTTCTGCCCTCCGCCGTTCACGACACCGGAGCAGGAAAGACTTCGTTTACTGTGTCCAGTACGTGCTCTTCAGATCTACATCCACCGCACTAGCCAGTGGCGTAAGTCGGAGCAAGTTTTCACATGCTATGGGGGCAGTAACTGTGGGGCGGCTGCCACAAAGCATACTATATCACATTGGGTGAGGGATGCTATTGCCCTAGCCTATGAGGCACGTGGTCAAGCTTCGCCTCTAGGAGTTAGGGCCCATTCAACCAGGGGGTTGCATCTTCAACGGCTTTGGCAAGAGGTGTCCCCTTGCAGCAAGTGTGTGGTCCTCTCCGCACACATTTGTTAGATTCTATAGTTTGGATGTCCATGCTACTCCGGGCTCGCATGTCCTTGAGTCGACATCCCAGAGTCATGTCTGAGACCTCTTCTATGTTTGTGCGCACACACTACACAATGTTGGGGGTCCAGACACTTCCAGTGCGGCGGCATTGGTATTCTCGTTCCCATTAGCGTTATTGAAACGCAGCATCGAGAGTAGCTTTTGATAGGGAATGTCTCGGGTTACTTGGCTGTAACCCTGTTCCCTGAAAAAGCGGGAACGAGATTCTGCGCCTCAATGCCGCACTGTAGGCGTGCCTGGACGTCCTTTCAGACAAAGGTGTAACCTAAGGATGTTTCCGTGTCACGTCTATTTATAACCTCCAGGTGCGTGTAATCAGTTACGTCACCTACCGAGGTTATTTAAGCCAATTCTTGGCGTGTTTGACACACGTGCTTCACAACCGGTCGAACAAAGAATGTTCTCATTAGCTTTATTGAAACGCAGCATCTCGTTCCCGCTTTATCAGGGAACAGGGTTACAGCCAAGTAACCCGAGACGTTTCTTTACAAAGTGACATCGCCAACTACTGGACTGGCATGCATAATACAGCATTTTTAGTCATTTTGTCACATTTCACGTGAAAGGGGATTGTTTTGACAATGTTGTCATATATATGCAAAACTTTTCAAAAACAAAAAAAAAAAAAACTGTTTTATTTTTAGTACAATCGTTGCCATATAACTATTGTCCTAATTGTATATTTTTATGTGTTCTCAAGCAAAGCAAATTTTAAACTGAAAACATATCTTCTTACATATCTTCTTACATTTTTGGCACAGACAAAGATTTTTTAAAGTACACTTAATCTGGCAACATGCTTGAGCAATTTCTGAAGAATTTCATTGTTTTTTTGTTTTTTTTGTTTTGTTTTTCCCATATGTTTGACAAATATTGTGTGGCGTGCAACTTTGTGGGAAGGCACTGCCACCTAAGGACACTGCCACTTAATGGCAATTTATGTCGACAGTCCTACTTTTAAAATGACACCTGCCATTGTGTTACTTATTTGTCATCTCTGATAAATTACATAGCATACCTGGTTAAAAAAGTCACGATTTGCCACCTGGTCTTACATGTCATGTTATACGTTAGTAAAGCTTTAAAAATGCTGTGTATTTTTTTATGACAGCAGCGGCACCAAATTAAATTCCAAAAATACTTAAAGCTTCGAAAAGCCTTTCCTTAACACATATCCAACTTTCCATTGTTCAGCCATTTAGGTAGTTCCACTTTTCAGGAAATCAGACTATGAATGGGTTACATAAAGATGTTTAATTTCTAAAACAGCTATTAAAAATTTTACATTCATGGAGTCCATTTAAGGTCAAAACCAGGAAATCATGATTTGGTGAAGGAAATACCAGAGAGTCGTTGCTGAACGTGTAAGTCAGCTGACGTGTCCCTCTAACTGCAGTGGCCACTGACAGGTAATTATTACACAGCACAGGCGTGACCACATAAGGAACTTGGCCACCCATCTGTTTATATCCAAGAAGAAATCCAGACACACAAATACCCTTTCCATTTCTCTAATTACACTCTCACACATTTATTACAGGGCGGAGCAGAGGTAAATCTGGGTCTTTAGAGTTATCACAGGGTGGAACCACCCTGTTTTCTGAGGCATCAGTATGGAGTCTTTTGTTTAGCAGTTGGCAGAATGAAGGCTGGTGCCCACAAACCAGTGCCAAACATCCAGCACAGCAGACTAACCAAACAGTGTTTGCTTGCAGGCTGGAGTTTAGGTATTGAAAATATTGTGCAATTGACAGCACAGTCATTAATACCATTAGAGGGGGAAAAACAAACAAACAAAAAATAAAAAACGCTCTATTCTCTACTAAAACGGCTAGCATATTTTGGATACTGGTCTACTGTGTTCTGGTCTTCCTATTCTTGTTCCTATTCTACACACACACACACACACACACACACACTCACACACACATCTGCTTTGCCATCTCCACACCAGGCTGAACTACCATGGGAATTGCTGTACCATTTGTACTGGTCTAAACTGACTGGTCTTGTTAAAAGTTGTCCTTAAAATCAATATCCAACATAGAAACAAAATAAAACCTTATTTTCAAGTTATGTGTTCAGAAATCAAATGAGTTCTGTGACCATGAAGTGGATGAGAACATTCAGATCTTCCTGGTTTGGAGAGAATGATC
Organism: Spinibarbus caldwelli; assembly: GCA_039654775.1. Classification (NCBI taxonomy): domain Eukaryota; kingdom Metazoa; phylum Chordata; class Actinopteri; order Cypriniformes; family Cyprinidae; genus Spinibarbus; species Spinibarbus caldwelli. The sequence goes on along the minus strand of CM077262.1, from coordinate 22,955,555 downwards.
AGAGGTCTGAAACTCAGACATGACATCAGGCGTGTGAGAAGAGCAATGTACACATTTCAGACGTTTGAAGAACAGTTCACCATCTAAATGAGACCTGAATTCACTCAACTCCTCTTATAATGTAATTTGGGATGTTAAGTGTGATTGGAAGGCTTTCGGTGTATCTTCAGTGAGACAGACATTTCACCACAGCTGGACCGGCACGGAAAGCTCAGTGGGAAAAGATGAATCGGTGAGTCAGTCCTTATTTTGACACATGGAAAAGTACTAATGGAGAAAATGATGAGTAATAGAAAGTCATCTCGAGGAGGTGCTGTCCTATTAAAATAACAGTAAGTGTTAATGTGCCTGTATACATGATTGTGTGTGTGTGTGTGTGTGTGTGTGTGTGTGTGTGTGTGCGCGTGTGTGTGTGTGTGTGCAGTTGTGAATGTAGTATGGATGGTGCTTTTGGTTGTTCAATAAGTATTTTGTGTAAGGTAAGCTTCAAGACAAAAACAGATTCTCTAGCCATGGTGAGTAATTGGTTTTATGCGGTTTTAAGTCTTCTGAGTTTGTAAGTTGTAGTTACCATGTGATGTGTGCTTAAGTGATTTTATTTGAAATAAAACAATAATTTGAGGAAAAATAGCATTTTAGGTGAATAATTGAGGCTTTATATAAGTATTTTAGCTTTCTCATGCTACCTCAGAGTTGGATGGGGAAATTAGTTGGGTCACTGTATAGTGAGCAGCATTAGCTGGCAAGTATTGCCGGTATTCTTCAACAGTACACAGAATGTATACAAACTAATTGCATTGTCAACTTTCACAATTAAAACTTACCAGTTAATAAAAATGCAGTTTCCTCTGCTATTATTCTTAACTTGATACGACCCTAATTAAAATATCTGGGCTCTAAGAAAATCATGAGATTACCCACTCGTGAATAAAACTTTCTCTTCAGAGACAAAAGTTTTTAAATAGAAACTCGAACACTTGGGTTGTCTCTTAAAATCCTAGAGAGCTGACTTACTGTCTATTACGTACATGGACAGCAGACTACAAAAACAGCATCCTAATAAAAACATAACCTTATCCACTTTATTTTTAATGTAGAGTAAGATTGGCCATGGTCATTGGTAACTTGAATGTGCGACGCTTCCTATGTATGTATGTATGTATGTATGTATGTGTATATACAGTATATATATATATATATATATATATATATATATATATATATACACAATCCAAAAACATGCAGCACTCTCAAATACTAGTTTAATTTTTTATTAGATTTTATTATATTTGCCTACAAGTACTTCTCGTGAAAAAAAAAACTGGCTAAAAATGTTGACAGTCACAAAGCGTATTGCAGAATATCATAGGACTGCCTTATCCATAAGGATGCATGCAATGTAACCTCAAATTTTGCCAAAATTGAGTTGTCACAGATGTTAACAATTTTACTATCTATAATTTGAGACACCCTACAGTACTAAAACAAACCATGTAGGTAGGCTGCTCATTTTCGAAACATAACTTATTTCATAGCTATATAGCACTAAAAGTGGTTCTTGGCTCGTTATCATAGGGCAACCTCTTTTGGTGCTATATAGTACCATATCTTCAAAGGTGCTGTGCACCTTTGTCAAATGGTGCTATGTAGAACCATAAGAGGTGCCATATTGCTCTGTATTTCTTCAATAAAAATGGTGCTAAACAGCACCAACAGTGGTTCTTTGGCTCGTAAAGAACCTCTAAAGGAGCTTAACAGGTTCTTTGTACGGCAGTGGTGCTGTATAACACCTTAATCACCCCAAAGAACCACTGAAGAACCGGTGAAGAAACATACAGGAGCTTAACAGGTTCTGTATATGGTAGTGGTGCCAAAGAACCTGTGAAGAACCGCTGAAGAACCACTGAAGCACCAGGATTTGGCACCAAAAGTGGTTCCCCTATGATTACGAGCAAAAGAACCGCTTTTAGTGCTATATAGCACTGTTTTTTTTTTTTTTTTTTTTTTTTTTTTTTTTAGAGTGTAAAGGCATTTTGCGAACCACGCAGTCTTAACATAACTCTACCAAACATTGGCTACATTTTTTGACTTTTCATTTCCTCAAACTAATTAAGCTAAACTTGACGTTTTTTTTTTTTTATTATTATTTTTTTTTCTATGTGGATGATCTGCATATCTTAAGTTAATGATCTTTTTGGATGTTTTCTGTATTATGTCTTGTATGCTCTTTTGGAAAAAAATGCCTGTGGATAAAAGAAAAAAAATGTTTTTCTCCTTTTGTTGTGCTATTTTGCTTATGTGGCATTATCATATTTCTCTGAGACCTAGGGTGTGACATCACACTGACTTCCAGATGGTTTAAAAGACATTCAGCCTCTGGGCAACACAGCCAACACCCCATAAAAGTCCGCTCATTCTTTTTATTTAGTGGGCAGTGAATGTGGGCAGCTGCCACTGGGGCCCTGTAGGTCCATTTCAGACCTCTCACGGGCCGTAGAGCTAAACACAGACACCACCATGTGCAAAATATGTGTTAAAAATGCCTACTGCCCTCATAATTAAGACCAGTCATTTGGCGCTAACGCCCAGAGCCATTACTACTTTTCAGGTGAGTGGTATATCCTTTCTCCTAAACAGTAATTAGGGTTGATTGCATGCTTGTGAGTGCATCAGCTTATTTACTTTCCAACCATGAGATCCTCTACCGGATTGTTTTAAATGCAGGGCAAAGCCCATTTAGCCAAATTACACAGCAACACTCTGGAAAAACAATCTAAAAACTAGAACACTCCCAGACGTTTATCCTTCAACTTATGGAAAGACACAAAAGGAGATCTTTACCCACAAACAGTTTCATGAGCAAGGGTGCGTGGCACTGTCTACGAGGCTGTCTTAGTTATTTTATTTTATTTTTATTTTTTATTTTAATACCTACCCTCTCTCTCGAGTGGATTTATGAGTCTAGTTGAGGGTAAAAGGGTCGTTGGCAAGAGTTCCTGTTTGAGAGCTAAGGGTTTATGATGTTGACACCGAGTTGTCTCTGGAAATTGGAAGAGATCACATGCGTGTTTGTGTGTGTAATCATAAAAGTTCGATGCCTAGAGGTCCAATCTGTCAGCATGCTGTGCCAACCGCGGCCAGACACTGAGTACATAGAAAATCAGTCAAGTTTGTGTGTCAAACAGTCTGTTCTGACAGACGCATACTTCATGTGGTTTTACAGGATGAATGGGCCCAATGAAGTCTGTTTTTTTCACAATAGTGTTTCTTTTTCTGCGTTGCCAGACGATGAGGAAGAGAAAGACTTTGGGGTGGATTTAAAGGAACAGTTCACCCAAAAATGAAAATTACCCCATAATTTGCTCACCCCCAAGCCATCCTAGGTGTATATGACTTTCTTCTTTCAGACGAGCACAGTCGGAGTTGTTTTAAAATTTATCCTGGCTCTCCAAGCTTGGCAATGCTGGTGAATAGTGGCTATTATTTTGAAGCTCCAAAAATCGCATATCTCCGTCGTAAAACTAACCCATACGCCTCCGGGGGGTTAACACATGTTTTCTGAAGCAGATCAATGGGTTTTTGGAACACAAATATTTATATTTTTAAAATTATAAACTCAAATCCTTGACGTCCGTCAATGGCCGCATGCGCGTTTGCGAGAGAGTCGAGTTCCGGCTTCTTGGCTGACCTCTGACTCGATGTATGATGTAAGCCGCAAGCCGCATTCGTTCTTATAGTGAAATCCTCTGACCTTTATTTTAACTTCTCGTTTTCGACTTTTAATTCATTACCGGTGTTTAGTATTGCTCTATCCTCATTCGTTTATTCTAACCTGAGCTTACGCTACGAATGCGGCTTACGTCATACGTCGAGTCAGAGGTCAGCCAAGAAGCCGGAACTCGACTCTCTCGCGAACGCGCGTACGGCCGTTGCCGGAAGTCAGGGATTTGAGTTTATAATTTTAAAAATATAAATATTTTTGTTCCAAAATCCCATCGAGTTGTTTTATTAATTATTAAATAAATTAATAAAACAACTCCGACTGTGTTCGTCTGAAAGAAGAAAGTCATATACACCTAGGATGGCTTGGGGATGAGTAAATTATGGGGTAATTTTCATTTTTGGGTGAACTGTTCCTTTAATGTGTTTTTCAAGCTTGCGCAGCGAACCGAAACACTCCTGCATCAGATTTGATGGTCTAAGTCAATTGGGCCGTAACTCCACAGGTGAACCTCGGCGCTCCTTTCTGCCCGATTTGGCCTTTGTCTATCAACTGGACAACATGTGTGCAAGCAACTGTGAATGACCAGACAAAACAAAAATCTAGTCTTCTGTAATTCAACAAACAGCCTGTGGGAAAACCTTTACGAGAAGCAAAACTGATTTTTCAATCAAGGCACCTGTGTTCAAACAGGTGTATGAAGATTCTTTGAGGTATGTCAAAGATGTGAGTCTGAAGGAAGTAATCAAAGGCAGTAAATCTCTTCACCTGTCTGTTAAATCATTATAGATTGTGCATAACAGTGGGAAAAATCTGCATGTATGGGGTGCATCCCTGTCATGTTTGTTTGCAGTGCTGTCATCTTGTGTTTGTGTTGATATGGCTTGCGTCACGGCTGTCTGCTCAGTGTTTATTACTGATTATTGCTGACCACCCGGGAGCTGTCTCTCTCGAGACATCCAAAAAGAGTACTTTACACACATACACATCAAACATACGACACACATACTCACAAACTATACATCCCATACAATTACACTTATTGTACCTTTACCTTCCCAAAATACCAAATTCCCAAACCTTGCATAACCTGACCCTCTTTTGTGGTATAAAGCCAAGGCACACCATATAAAACTGAAAGACATTTTACTGTGCGCATTTCACATTTCTCATGTGCACTTCACACAACTAATTATGAATTAGGGCCATCAAGTACAACATTGATTCCCAATCATGTTCCTGGAGGCACACCAACAGTACAAATAGTCAAACTCTTCCTAATCAAAACACAGTGCTTAAATTCACTAGCTTGTTAGTAGATATTCCAAGACTTAAAATTGGTTGGTTCAGATAAGGAAGGTGTCCAAAATATGTATCATTGGTGTACCTCCAGGAGCAGGGTTGTGAACAATGAATAGGCCCTGAATTTTCACTGAATTTTCAATTATCATTTCAGTTAACTTCAGGCTTTTCACAAAGCAGTGCATAAAGGAATAAAGGAATGCTCAACAATAATTTGAAATATGAAAGGTGAAGTTTAGAATATTTAAAATTTAACATTCTGTAACTGCCTTATAGTTGGAAAAGTACAGCTAGCAGCAACTTTAGCAACTTAAAAGGTTACTCCACCCCAAAATGAAAATTGTAATCAATCACTTGCCCCCATGCCGTTCAAAACCCGTAAAAGCTTCGTTCATCTTCGGAACACAATTTAAGATACAGTATTTTGGATGAAAACCCAGAGGCTTGTGACTGTCCCATTGACTGCCAAAAATTAACACTGTCAAGGCCCAGAAACAACCTGTCCTCCAACCAATATGCCCGAATTGTCAGGGAGTCACCGCAGTCTCCACCAACTACGCTCACCAGATCCCAATCCCCTGATTTCTGATCACCGCCACCTGTCAGCACTAATCAGCAGCACTATATCCTTGCACTCCTCCCACACACTCACTGTTTGGTCTCAAACATTGCATGCTTGACTTACCTGACCTTTACCTGTGTTTACTCACCTACCAGTCATCCTGACGATCTGTTCCTCGTTCTCCATCGCTCCTGGACTCCACTGTTCACTCGCTCCATCGCTCCCTTGGACTCCCTGTAAAGGAAATGGACATTAACCCTCAGATAAGACCTACAGAGAGTTTCCCATTCCCCACCTGCTTACCTGGATTCACTGCTCCACTTCTCCTCTGTCTGATTTCAGTAAACCTGCTGTTTGTATTTCACTTACCTCAGTGTCCTGTGTTTATCTGCTGACACGTATAGGTCATTTGTCCAAATCTCTGAAATACGACCCATCAGAGTGTATACTACAATCGTGCCCCTATCGGCAACAGGACATTTTCATATTAATGTTTTGTACTCTTTGCGTTATAATTCGGGTTTTGTGTAGCTCAGTTGGTAGAACATTGCGATTTATACGACGATATGCGATCATGGTTCCGATCCCAGAGAATGCATGCATTCATAAAATGTGCACTAAAAATCAAACTCATAAAATGTGCACTAAAAATCATAATTTTGCATGATTTCTGTAAGGAGTAGGTTTAGGGGTGGGGTTAGGTGTGGTCATTCGTACGAATTAGCCACCTAGTAAAATATGTACGAATTACCGTGAGATCGGTGCAAAAACTCCACACATTGCATTTAAATAAACACGCATTTTGATTGGTAATGACAGTCATACGTAATTTCTTGACAACAGACGCAACATGACACTGTCATTATTTTTACGCACGCTAGAGGGTGCTTAACTTTAAAACGTAAATATAGGTCGTAATAAGGCGCTTGCACAAACCACCTATAGGGTTGTTTTTTGTTGGAGGACAGGCTCCCAAGAAAAGTATGAAAGACATCGTCAGAATAGTCCATCTGCCATCAGTAGTTCAACTGTAATTTTACGAAGCTATGAGAATACTTTTTGTATGCAAAGAAAACAAAAATAACGACTTTATTCAACAATTTGTCTCCTCTATGTCACCGTAGCGCCATTTTGGAGAATATCCGCTGGACGCAAACTGTGTATGCTGTTTTGTGTCAGCCGCACCGCACGAATAGGCTTTTTTTCTTTCAAATCAAAGCGTAAACAAACGTAGAATGCGAAGGAGACGAATTGTTGAATAAAGTCGTTATTTTTGTTTTCTTTGCGTACAAAAAGTATTCTCGTAGCTTTGTAAAATTACAGTTGAACCACTGATGGCAGATGTACTATTTTGACGATGTGTTTCATACTTTTCTGGGCCTTGACATTGTTAATTGTTTGGCAGTCAATGGGACCGTTTGATTGCACAGATACTATTTAAACTGAACTGAGCTGGACGATGACATCACTGAATTCAATAATGAAATGCCTATAACTGAAAATTGATTGCTTAATCTTGTCATTTTACACTACTGACAAACTATTTTCCTATTTTGATATTGTAAAGTTGCTTTGTTATTGTTAAAAGTGCTATATAAATAAAGGTGACTTGACAGTCACTAGCCTCCCGGTTTTCATCCAAAATATCTTAAATTGTGTTCAGAAGACAAACGAACCTTTTATGAGTTTGGAACGACATGGGGGTAAGTGATTAATGACAAAATATTCATTTTGTGGTGGAGTAACCCTTTAATAGTCTTGACGTCATTGAGTTGTTGATGATGTGATGTAATGTTTATTAAATTAAAACCCATACAAATATAAACCTCACTTGGTATTTAGTATTTAAATAGTAGGCTTATGTTATACTTCATCTTGTTTGAACTTGCGTTGAACTTTACACATATAGGTGCTGTATAAAACTGTAATAAAGTACTGAATAAGACTTGAATGTATATATGTAGATGGCTGCAGTCATTCTCTAGCCAAATTTGTGGCAGATACCCAAGAAACTGGATGAACTCCATGCTAGTGGTGCTAACATTCCACTATGCTGGTGAAAATAAACACTCCACTTGAGTCAAAACAAAAGTCACTTGACGTCATGTGAAAATTACCTTTTTTGGGACCGCTGTCCTCCTTAACTGTAGATATTATTCTGAAATTTGTTCTCACACAAATAAACATAGCAAGGGCTTGTGATTGTGTTTGCACTTATTTGAAGAGAATAAAAAGCGTGGAAAAGGAAAATAAAGATGTAGATAACTGTATGACGAGGTATTTTTTTGACTCCATCTCCTGCCTCACCCTCCTCTCACATTTATCTTGCAGTTTCACTGGTTGTTGCTCATTGCTGGTCTCTGTATTTAGGACAGTGCTCGTGCCTGACTAGTCGGACAAATTTCAAAACAATCTGAAATCTGTAGTAGCATCTGTGACTAGTCACAGCACGTCTCACAAGTGCTTATACTAGACTAGAAGACCTTCTGGAATGGGCACATGCTGAGAGTTGGGTACAACCCGGGGTTTTTTGTTGCAGACTAAAAACATGAATAGGCGACAATCTTCAGTCTTGTGATGTTTGCTTGGCTTAAGATAAATGTCTTGCATGAATCAGCTCCCTCCAAATTTAGTAAATTAAATGGCTGTTGAATTCTCTGGCAAGACAAAATAGAAAATACTTCAAACGGAAAGTTAAGGAACTGTTGGAATAATGGTTGGAATTAATCAAACATTCAGCATCAGTAATTAAAAAGCAACACACAGACTCAATTGATAAAGTATATCATCAAATGGTTAGATCCAGCCAAGAAAACCTCATGGAAGTGCAATTACATTACAACCTCCAGGCATATCAGATTTTGTACAAACCTAGCATTGAGTCAATCCTAAATTTGGGATGCTAATCATGGGTCTTCATGATTAGAAAGGAAGACGAATTGTCTCACTATGGTAGCGAGAGAGAAAATATCCCACACAGGCAGACTGAGGTTTTTTTTTTTTTTTTTTTTGTTTGCTGCTGTGGTTTAAATCAAAGTTGACTAACCATGACAGAGAATAACCCATTCAATTAGAGCCAACCAATGTGCTAATACTCCAGACTTAGCCCAGTTCTACAAATGCTGTGCATCTCTGGTTGTATATGGTAATTGCATGCTTTTGGCCCAGTGCTTATTTCATTTGCTTTTAGCACTTCTTCAAGTTTTCAGCTGCATGCGGAAGCAGAGATTAGGAAAGAAGAGTACATTTGGGGCTCTCTACTTGAACCCATCACCCTTCCTTTTCCCGCTTTGGAAACTGAGTAGTACAGCTCAAATCTATGACTTCAAAGATCAAATCTGGCTGAGCTGTATCCCAGTGACTTTGATGCCAGAATCTCCAAAGATCCTCACTAAACATTCAAATACACTGGTCTTAAAAGACACTGGTGACACTAGATGAGCTGGAGAAAAGCAGTCAGACTAAACAATAAGTTACCACTTCAGAACAGACAAGGAGAATGGAGACGTAGCAGCTGAATCCGTTAGGCTGTTCTGAAGCACCATCTCTTTCTGAAGTTGCTTCTTAAATCCTCCTTTTCCCTGAAAACCAATAAAAAAACCAATAACTTCAAACTTCACAGAGATATTCTTAACCACAAGATTTGCTGTTTTTTTTTTACCCAGGGTTTTAAACAGCTTGCTCTCCTTCATTTATTCTTTTCCCAGTTCTATTGCTCCTGCCAAACACTGTGCTATTGGGACTAATGGCTGCTTCTGATGGTGGGCTGTTTTTCCTAGTGAACATGTAAGCAGCGGACTCTGACTCTTCCGGTGCAAATTCTTGGCAGCTCTCTGATTTCTTCTACTCTATCAGACCAGCCCTGCTCACATTCCATGATGTCATTACCTTGTGCAAGTGGAATTTCCTCCACCAAACTCAGCACTAACCACACTAAGTGATGTTTAATGGATCAAGCTGTTCTCTGGAATTATTACTTAAAAGCATTTCTTTCCATATTTACCGCATCAAGTTGGATGGTATTTTCCTGGAAATTGCTAGATGTCTTATGAGAAATGAGTGTCATTACTGCATTGTAATGAAGCATACCTTCCAAATGGCTGACAGTTAGCATTCAGGAAGTAGTTTATAATTAGCCAAAGAGATCTTGACCAGATCAGACCAAAATGTTCTCTGTCAGGTAACTGAGAAGAAAAGCCACAAAATACATGAAAGGATGAACCAACCAAGGGTGCGGAGATGATTAAATCAATCTAACTTAAACATTAATTTCCTAGATATGAATGTTATGATAAGAATCTAATTCCGGTAACACTTTAGAATACTGTTTCTCACTTACTGCATAACTAATAAGGAATTATTGAAGAACTAACAGGTAATTATTCATTAACACTTGACTCACTACTGTTAACTACTAAAGAAGATGTGTTAACTAATCAGTATGTAATAAAATGTTATGATTATGTTAAGTAACAGTTAGCTAATCAATAACTAATGTATTCTGTCATACCTCCTGAAGAACTACTATTAATTATCTTCTAGTTAAGGTTCAAGAAAAATAACTATGAAATAACTACTACTGAACTGTTATACACAAATAGTCAGGTTTGTAATAATCAGGTTGTGGCCCACAAATCAAATACTTGAGTAAAAGTACAGATATCCCAATAAAATATTACTCCAGTAAAATTATAAGTAGGCCTATTCATTTTTAAAATTACTTGAGTAAAAGGACAGGTACAAATTACTACTACAGTAGCAACTTTATAACAGACCACTAATACTATTATTAGCCTATAATGGAAATGAAATATGCATTATATTTGCTGCACACACAAAAGGACTCATTACTATAATTGTACATAAGTTTTTGCCTGTATGGTAAATAATTGCTTTGTGCGCATGTTCTGTAGGAAACCTCCTTCGGAAAGGAACCCCAACTCCACTGTCTTGCCATAACTATCCAAATTACTACAGATACACTCTGTAAAATGGTGGTTTGTTTATTTATTTATTTATTTACCGAAACACTGGGATGAAGCTGTTGGGTCATATTTGTTTTTTGGTTTTTTAGTCTTGGGTAGTTTTTGTATTGTGTTAACACCTAACAGCCCTGAGTGCAGGCATTATTTCATCCTCTTCAGGAGAGTGAATTTGCAGCACCGCTGAATTGATGCATTTCTTTGGCGAAATACAGGTTTTTGTACATTTTATTTAATCTATAAAATCATTACTATACTGTAAATCAATTTATGTTATGCAAAACGACAGGTATGCAATGTCAGTTACACATGCCTATTCCGTTTTACGTGATGGAAATGCCTGATCCTTTGCATAAAACAAATTATTTTATTTTTACAGATACTAAATCTAAATACTCCGGATGTTAAAATATGTTCTCAGAGCTGTACACTGTTTGTTTATGGGCAGGTTACGGAGTCAGTCACAGCATATTGCAGCTATGAGTGAAACGCAGAGCGGCGTTCTGCAGTTTCCATGAGCCCAGCTCCCGCACGAGATCCAGCACCGCTACCGAGGAAACAGGAGACCGGTTGATTACACTTGAATTGCTTTTAAATGTTTAACTTTTGATTATAAAATGGTTGTTAAATTAGTTTAAATGTGGGCAGTATACGTGTTAAAACAGAATAAAATATGCTTATAATAAGAAATGTTCTCATCTGAAATAAAGATCGTAAACAAGTTTGTTTACAAATTGTACAGTTTATGATTACTTTTATAGTTTTTTTTTTTTTTAGAATGTAAGTTTGATTTGAGTCAAAATTATGTAGTAATTATTATTTACTAATAGGTTCACTTTAGAATACTGTTTCAGGTTATAAGTAAGTCCTGCGGCATTATCTGATAATTCTTTATTAATTACTAAAGGGTTCACTATATATTTCACTTTAGAATAGGCCTACTGTTTCAGTTTCGAAATAGGTCCTGCAGAATTATTTGATAATTATTTATTAATTACTAATGGGTCCCCTATATTTTCACTTTAGAATACTGTTTCAGGTTCTAAGTAATTCTGGTGGAATTATCTGATAATTCTTTATTAATTACTAATGGGTTCCCAATATTTTCACTTTAGAATAGGCCTACTGTTTCAGGTTCGAAATAAGTCCTGCAGAATTATTTGATAATTGTTTATTAATTACTAATGGGTTACCTGTATTTTCACTTTCCCTCAGTCCTTACCTTACATACAGGAACTGAATTAATGGCAATATGGGATATGCTGAGGAGGCACACATACAGTACTGTATATAAAATATAAAAATTAAGGTAAGTTATTGCAAGGCACTGGAGTGGTGGTGGGTTTCCTATTGGAAGCTGATTTCTTACAAAACACACAAAACAATTCACTACACAGGCAAAACCTCTATAAAAAAGTGTGTTGCATTTATTAATATTGCATTTTCATACTACTACTAATACTACTGCTAATAACATTTATATGAAATGGTCACAACAGTGTAATTGTGTATGACTGTTCATTAGTAGTTACTTCATAGTTATTTTTCTAGTAGTGAGTTAAGTGTTAATGAATAATTATCTGTTAGTTATTCAATAATTCCTTGTTGGTTATGCAGTAAGAAACAGTATTCTAAAGTTTTCCCTAATTCCACATACCTCATCAAAAATTCAGATGAATAGAATTCTTTGAGAATATTAATTTCATGTACAGTGGTGTGAAAAATTGTTTGCCCCCTTCCTGATTTTTTATTTTTTTGCATGTTTGTCACACTTTAATATTTCAGATCATCAAACAAATTTAACTATTAATCAAAGATAACACAAGTAAACACAACATGCAGTTTTTAAATAAAGTTTTTTTATTATGAAGGAAAAACAAAATCCAAACCCACATGGCCCTGTGTGAAAAAGTGCTTGCCCCCTAAACCTAATAACTGGTTGGGCCACCCTTAGCAGCAACAACTGCAATCAAGCGTTTGCGATAACTTGCAATGAGTCTGTTACAGCGCTGTGGAGGAATTTTGGCCCACTCATCTTTGCAGAATTGTTGTAATTCAGCCACATTGGAGGGTTTTCGAGCATGAACCGCCTTTTTAAGGTCATGCCACAGTATCTCAATAGGTTTCAGGTCAGGACTTTGACTACTGAATTACTTTGACTACTTTGACTTTGGCCACTCCAAAGTCTTCATTTTGTTTTTCTTCAGTCATTCAGGGGTGGACTTGCTGGTGTGTTTTGGATCATTGTCCTGCTGCAGAACCCAAGTTCGCTTCAGCTTGAGGTCACAAACAGATGGCCGGACATTGTCCTTAAGGATTTTTTGGTAGACAGCAGAATTCATGGTTCCATTTATCACAGCAAATCTTCCAGGTCCTGAAGCAGCAAAACAGCCCCAGACCATCACACTACCACCACCATATTTTACTGTTGGTATGATGTTCTTTTTCTGAAATGCTGTGTTACTTTTACGCCAGATGTAATGGGACACATACCTTCCAAAATGTTCAACTTTTGTCTCGTCAGTCCACAGAGTTTTTTCCCAAAAGTCTTGGGGATCATCAAGATGTTTTCTGGCAAAACTGAGATGAGCCTTTATGTTCTTTTTGCTCAGCAGCGGTTTTCGTCTTGGAACTCTGCCATGCAGGCCATTTTTGCCCAGTCTCTTTCTTATGGTGGAGTCATGAACACTGACCTTAACTGAGGCAAGTGAGGCCTGCAGTTCTTTGGATGTTGTTCAGGGGTCTTTTGTGACCTCTTGGATGAGTTGTCACTGCGCTCTTGGGGTAATTTTGGTCGGCCGGCCACTCCTGGGAAGGTTCACCACTGTTCCATGTTTTCACCATTTGTGGATAATGGCTCTCACTGTGGCTTGCTGGAGTCCCAAAGCTTTAGAAATGGCTTTATAACCTTTTCCAGACTGATAGATCTCAATTACTTTCTTTCTCATTTGTTCCTGAATTTATTTGGATCTCAACATGATGTGTAGCTTTTGAGGATCTTTTGGTCTACTTCACTTTGTCAGGCAGGTCCTATTTACACACAATTAAATTTAGCTTTATAAATGAGCTAATATCAGTAGGAGAAGAACACAATCATAGCGCTGAATGAAGATACAAGGTTTATTTCGGCATAACTGAGACCATTTTAACCATAATGAGGAAATAAGCTTCCCAGCATTTACAAAGGTGTTCAGTCTGGTTTCTAGGTCATTGCTTTAAGGAGTTATGGGTGGTTGATAAGGGCTTGCGAATGCATTGCTAAGTAATTGCTTACTGCCCCAAGTTAATGTAAAGTCTATGATGTTCTGGTCTAATATAGTTGCTCTGTCAGTTGGATTTATTCATTTTATTATCATCCATTTATCACAATTCTTCAACAATTAATATAACAACTCTCCTCAATAATCCACACAATTTCATGCATCATCCTTGTCCACAGAATAAATTGTGCAGTCAAAGATTAATGCTTAGAATTAGCAACAAACCCTTTATACCAAGTATAAGCAATAGTAATAATGATGTTTGCCTTAGCACAACTGATTATGAACCCTTGTTGAGGAGCTGGTTTGCAGAAGTTTCCATTTTCTTTGCTGAAACTTTTCATGCATCTGAACTGCATATTGTAAAACCACATTGGATGGTGAAAAGTAAGAAGGCTTGCTTATTACAACTGTAATAAGAGCTTTGGTTTACTCAGAGTAAACTGTGAACGAGCAAGTAGAGTTTACACATTGTTCTCTATCCAAAACAACACTACTGGGTAGGTGTAAATTCATGAAATAGACCTGGGTGTGAGAAAGAGACAACATATTACACCTCCAGTCAGCCAGCAGGCCTGAATCCACCCACTGCCAGCCTGTGGGAGTCCAGTGTGTCTGCTTTGAGAACAGTGAACTGTGGGCTATTCTGAAAGACTGAATGAAAGCTGAGAGATTATGTGAATAATGTATTTCATGACTGGTGTTCAGTTTCACACGACAGTGCTGAACAAGTGGAACGGATTCTGTTAATGTAAAGAAGGAACAGCTGTGAAACCCATTAGAATGAATGAGCTTCCATCATAGCTCCAATCTCAGACTGAGTGTAACATTTTTTTGACATTGCTGAACATTTTGAGCACATTAGTTGAAAAGTCTTGGTGCAATAGGAGCTTTGGCCATTATGTATTCGCAACAAAATCATTTTAATAGTACAATATCAAGTTTCTTCCCATTTTCTATCCTTGAATTATTATGTCATTAAAAGATCTTGTTAGCTCGCTCTAACAATATTTCCAGACACTGTTAACATATGCAAAAATAATTTAACACACATAGCAGAACTTTAGGTTATAATAACTTATATGTGGCTGTTTAGATGTTATGCTTGATGTTCTTCATTACCTCATGTGACATCTTCAGTTGAATTTTGACTTCTTAGCTCCCTATGCTATACATATATGTACTGTTCCATATGACCAAAAGGGGTTCAGCAAGGTGGAATATTGTCACCTATTCTGTTTAATGGAATATCTGTCAAAAAAAGTTAAAAGAATGTAAGACCGGATATATGGTGGGAGATAATCTTATCAACCATCTGATGTTTGCTGATGATTTAGTAATGCCTCTTGTGCAGTTTTACAACAACTGATTTGAGTTTGTTCAAGCTACAGCATGGTTTGCAGTAGGATGTTCAATTTAACCCTAAACAGAGCACCCCTGTCTTAAATGATCTTACACTAAATGACAAGGTATTCCAATGTATTTTAGAGTTTCAACAATGTTCTGCACATCACCGTAATTCTCGACATTTAGATTTGTGTTCTGGAGATACACGTTAGGAAGTCCTGGTCAAGGCTTGTGAAAGTCTGTGCATTTTCTTGACTGGACATTCAAGCACAAAAATGTTGCCAGGACTAGAGATGACTGAGACAGGTGAAATCTTCTACTGTATTAAGGAAAAAAAAAAAAAATACATGAAATTACTGACTCACTCTAATGAGAGCATTTTATAAGATCAGTGATTATAAAAATATGCTGTATGATGGAAATCTCAACTGCTCATTTCACACCCTAATAAAAACTTTGAAGCAAGTAATATAACCATTTACAGTGAATACCAAATTAGATGCATCCTATCTGCAAAAGTTCTACCAATGTCCTTGAGAAAAAAAAAGTATAGCAAAAGCCCAAAATCATAAGTAATTGTTTAAATCCAACTGAAAAAGAAAAAAAAAAAAAAAAAAAGAAAAAAGAAAAAAGAAAAAAATGCTGGTGGTTTTTAGTTGGTTTAAGCTGGTCTCCCAGCCTAACCAGCTGACATGCACACAAACCTCCTCTAAAACCAGCAGACCCGCCTGATCAACAAATCAGCATGGTTAAAAGCTGTGAAGTTGTCCACATAAGGCTATGCACAAATACATTTGGATAGGCTGCAATAAATCTCTGAACCACCCTGCCTTAATCCC
Organism: Spinibarbus caldwelli; assembly: GCA_039654775.1. Taxonomy (NCBI): domain Eukaryota; kingdom Metazoa; phylum Chordata; class Actinopteri; order Cypriniformes; family Cyprinidae; genus Spinibarbus; species Spinibarbus caldwelli. The sequence continues at coordinate 22,939,542 of CM077262.1, read as the reverse complement.
TCAGATCTAAGCAGGCCTCCGCAAGGTGTCACTGTATATACAGGGTAAAACACAAACAACTAGACACATACACACACACACACACGCACACACGCACGCACACGCGCACGCACGCACGCACGGACGCACACACACACACACACACACACACACACACGCACGCACACACACACACACACACACACAGTCCGCATGTCTATTCACATTCTGCCCCCTTGAGGATAAGTGACAGAAACTGGACCAGTACATCAGAATTAGGACCATGTACCACATTAATCTAAAATCATACTTGCGTTACAAAAGAAAATAATATAAAATAAACAAACTATGGCTTAAAATGTCAAACATTGGCAAAGGATTTCTGTTATGAACAATGGGCTTTTTTTTTCACCATGCTACACCACAAGGAGGAAGCAAAGAGCTTTGAATCAAAACTTTGCAAACGTGTCCCCTACTTCACATAAACATTATTACTCACGTTTGCTAAGGCAACCTTAACAATTACTATGACTCATATTTGGGTTTACAAGTTTGAACGAACAATATGGGCTCCTGACATAACCACAAGTAGTAACCATCTAACAATGCCCTGGCAACCACCACTCACACATTCTTGAAAGAAAAATAAATAACTTTCTTGTTAATACACTGCAGCTGTGATGCCGGGTAACAGAGTAAAAAAAAAAAAAAATAAAAAAAAGATTTTGAAGAGATCCTCTGTTCTAGTTCTTTTATTAGCCTGAAGGAGGAAGACATTTGGCACAAAAACATGAGCTCATTAATGATCGTTTCCTATAAATTTGAGCTTTTAAAGCTAGTTTTCTTGATGACTTTCATTAATTTTGAGTACTTGCTCAATAAGTTTCCTCTGGCAGATAATACATTAACAGAGAAAAAGAAACAAATGCAAAACAAATCATTTTATTGTGAACAAAAATGCATCATAGACATTTACACACACATCCCTCAAAATCCTCTGTCCTGCAGACTGTCCTATCTGTGACTTTCTAATAATCCTGGAGGCCTTGATTAGCTTGTTCAGATGTGTTTGATTAGGTATAACCCTCTAGGAAAATGGACCTTGAGGACCAGAGTTGAGAAACCATGCACTAGGCTGATATCTCTTTACAGTATATCATACAAACCACTGTCTTTCTTTGTTTAATGGGGAAAAGGTCACGCTGAGCAGCATGGGCATGGATAGATACAAATGCGAATTCTATCATCATTTAGGGGTAATTTGGGACAATTTTTACCACTGAGATGACACAAAAAAATGTATCTGAATTCTTCCTACTCACTCTCATGCTGTTCCAAACCTGTATGACGACTTCTGCAGAACACAAAGGAAGATAATTTGAAGAATGCTGGTAACCAAATTGAGACATTTCTAATTTCAAAACTCTTCATGTTGTCCATAAGAATATCATACAGGTTTGAAATAACATGAGGTTAACCAACCCTTTAAAGGGGTCCTATTTTTTTCTGGACATTGTGAAGTCAATGTCAATCATTTAAAAAATTCCCGGCCAGAAAAAGGGGGATGAGGCTTGGTTGAGCTGTGCTTGAGAAGACGAAGAAGAGGAGCTGCTTTAGTATTATGTTGTCTCTGTGGTAAAGAAACACTTTTTTTTTTTTTTTTTTCACTCCGGTTCCAAAACCCCTTTGTTTGGCCTTCCTAAGATGGACAAACTTATTTTTTAATACTGTTTCTGAACATTATAACCCCAATGTTTATTGGTATGCTACACAGTTTACAGAACACAGTTTACAGAACCTAAGAGAGTACAATGCCAGCTACGCACAAAAGCTTCTACTGCACCTGAATAACAGTTTTACTGTAGTTATGTAATACTGTTCTAATTAAATAATGCTACACTGAACACATATTCTCATTATACTTTTTCCCATATACAGTAACTGCAATTACTTTTAAATAGTGTATAACATTGTATCAAAAATTACAGAGAATTACAAAGAAAATTACAAAATCAAAAACAAACAAACAAAAAAAAAAAAACATACAACTCAGAAATGTCCTGTTAAATCTGTGCTTACAAAAGCACAATTGACACCATTGTTAATATTTACTTATGGTAAGAGGCGTGTCAAGCAGCATGAAAACCTATTCTAGTACACCTCAAAAACCAAATCAAGACTTCATAAAAGGGGATAATAGAACCACTTTACAACTGGTCACAAAAAGTATAGTCGCTGATGTTTGAATATTCCTCTCTGCAAGCTCATTAAAACCTACTCTAACAGCTAAATCTAATACACTACTGGAAGAATTGAACTGAGCGAAAAAGACAGAAAAGCAATCCCTGTCAACAGGTAAAATGAAACAAACAAACTTTAACATTGTCAAATTGCAAAAAAATCACAAGTTGGCGCAATCGATTAATGGGATGTGTGTATCCTTGTGTGTGAAAAATTACCTGACTTTGATTTTGACCAGGGACATAAGATTGATGACCATGGATGAGTTCTGCCATGAGGCTCGTCCTGGTCTAATGGAATGTCAGGGATTCTTTCAAGGTTAACTCTGTGGAGGCAGGGTGTCCAGGGCCTGAGGTGTCTGGCCAGACAGCCAGAAATGTAGAAGATGATCAGGAAATCATCAGAGAACTCACTAATCTCTTCACATTACAGCCCAGAGAGATAGCACAAAGATGCACACAGCACCTAATCCCTCTGGTCCTGTTTTTTGTGTCAGATAAATGTGACAGCTATGGGATTTCACCATAATAACCTCTCTAAGGACCCTGATATCTGTGTCACTTTCCAGAGCGTTCACAAACCTGCCCACAGAACAGACGACTACTATATGAGTAGGAAGATATACTATTATATAATAAATGAAAGCGTTAAGCAAGGCCATGCGTTTGAGAAATGTTACCATTGTCAATGAATGTGTGTTAAGCAGAAACTCCCTTAACTCTGGTAAAATCACTGTAGCACAAGCCCAAATGGCTTATTTGTTTTATAAAATTACAACAACCATAATATGTTAATGACACCAGCTGTCAATATTAATAAGGTAACAATAAAACTAATAAGAATTTTGCCAAGTAATATAGTTCATTATCCTAGAACCTTTCATGTGTCGAGTCAGGGTTTCAATACACCTATCAAGAGAGAAGTCATGCACCACTTTGACCTCCACATGAAAAACACTGCAGCTAGTGTTGTCACGGAAGGGTGATTTTACAAGGTTGCTAGGTAGCAAGAAAGAGGGAATTTACAAACAGTAAACAGCAACAACTGTGAAAGAAAATGAAAAAGGTAGCATGCATTTGAGCTTTGAACAAGTCACAAGAAACAAGTCCTGGCAACTGAAAAAAAAAAAAAAAAAAAAAAAGTCTGAAATGTTCACAAAACTTGTGACTGTTTGGGATGCTCATTTAAACCTAGAACTAGTTTAAGATATGCACACTATTAGTACTAGGCCACAGGCCCCAGCAAGTATAAATGTGTACCAATGAAACCCTATGGATCCATTGTAGACTGCTGTTGCATTGGAACATCCTAAGCCTTTGATCACAATGGTTCTGATTTATTGTTTACATTTTTTTTTCTTTATGAATTTGTTTGATGCACCATTCTATATATCTGTAGGTATGTCTGGGCTGTTGTAAGAAATGTTTCAAATTAAACAAACACATGAGATATCAGTACAATTAACTATAACAGTTCAGAGTTTTGACACTGCCACAACATCATATGAGCCAGACCTTAAGATGTCAAATCATAAGGCCATTTTTTTTTTTTTTTTTTTTTTTAGATTTTTGTTGTCGTTGTTCCCTCAAACTTAATTTTCCAGAAAAAGTAGCCTGCTGTAGTCGTGCCATAAAATGATGATATCAGATGTAAATTTATGGTGAGCCTACTTTGAAGCATGCCATGGTTCTAAATGGTATCCAAAAAAAGCAGTATATATATATATATATATATATATATATATATATATATATATATATATATATATATATATATACAGAGATGGGCACAATTACATCAAAAAGTATTTAGTTACAAATTACAAATACAAGCTCATCAAATGTATTTAATTAAAATACAAAAATACTGGTGTGATAAATGTATTTAATTAAAATACAAGTAATTTGTAATTTGGAAATAGAAAAATACAATCAATATTTACAAGCAATCAAGTGCAAGAGACAGTGCCATTACATTTAGATACACATATAAGGGAAAGATAAGTGCTTTCCCCTCCTTGAACAACTTATAAACAACATACTCTTTAACCCTAACACTACAGAATATATACAATATATTGATCCATATTTCTTCTAATTTCTGTTTACTTGAATAATAACATCAAGCATTTCTCCACTTTATTTTTTCATGTTTCTTTATCGTGCCTTTATCGTTTCTTTATAAGCATGTCAAAAATTAAGCAGTCCTGCTAAACTGTATTGTCATACCACGTAATCCTCGAGAGAATGGCTCAAGCTATTTCACTGTCAACAGCAAAGATTAACTCCTAAAAATGTTGATATTTAGCTGTTAAATGGCTCTATGTAGATTACAGAAACCCTTGTTATTAGTGACGCCGGTTGCCGTTAAGTGAGCTGTGGTCAGTAACTCATTGCTCATGCTCTTGCACACACTCCATAATGCCAGCCAGCAACGGACAGTGAGGTTCACCGACATCATGTCGACAGATGAGGTTCATTAAAATTACACTGTAATGACAGTTTCCCTTGGATTTTACAAGCAAAACCGCCCTGAGTCATTCACATAATAATTAGTCTACAGGCTTTCATTTTTTAATTTTCGTTACATGTTGTTCAGACATTAGCAATAATATTTATTTTAATTTAATACTTGAACATTTTCAGTTTGTCTATAGAAACAAGAAGCTAACTTTTGCCAAGCAAGCTAACGTCACTTGTCAGCCAGCAAGTAAAGTTCTAGAGCAACATTTTCTTCTGTCCTGTAATAACATTCAGTGAGCAATATCTCATAGTATATATTTTAATGCATACTTAGCCAGTTTGCACTCAGCATCAAAACAGCTTCTTTCATTTTATTCCAGTTGGAACCACGGACGAATTAAAGGTTTATTTCACCCAAAAATGGAAATGATGTCATTAATTACTCACGCTTATGTAATTTCACACCTGTAAGACCTTCTTTCATCTTTCTGATGAAATCCGAGAGCTTTCCCTTCATAGGCACCAACGCAACTTACACATTCCAAGCCCAGAAAGGTAGGAAAGATATCGTTTAAGTACTCCATGTGACTTCAGTGGTTTAACCTCAGTTTTATTAAGCAATGTGAGTGCTTTGTTTGCACAATAAAACATGATTTACAACTTTATTTATGAAAATATTGATCTGCATTGTGTTCACAAAAGCATTAAAACGCATTTGTGTTGTGTTCATGCCATAGAAGACTGGCGTCAACACAACGCACATGAGTGAGTGTTCACTGGAGTACCACAACACGTGTTTGAGTAATATTTTTGGAAATAAAGTGGTAAATTATGATTTCTGTGCAAAAAAAAGCACTCATGTCCCTTAATAAAATGGAACACTTAATGATTAATGGCATGGATTACTTGATGTCTTTCCTACCGTTCTGGACCTTGAATGTGTAAGCTGCATGACTGACTGTAGAGGGATAGAAAGGGGGGGGTTAATTGTTAATAGCAATACTATTAACACAGGTGAAGAAAGAGCCAGGTATGTTTACTCACACAAGGAATTTGTTATGGTGACAGAGGCTGACAGAGGCTTCCACAGCACAATCAGAGTGACAGTGACACAGATAATAAAAATTGAATAAGTAAATAGGAAATAATAATATATATTTTTTTGAAAGACCACAATATACAAAATAAAAATGATATGGTAATTGAGTGTACAGGTGTGTTATGTACAAATGCAATGAAATTTAAATACGAAGCTTGGTGTGTTAAATAAATGCATGTATAAATAGTGTTTTTTTGTGTGTGTTTGAAGAAAGATATTGTATTATCTGAGAAAAAAAAAAGAACTAGGCCTACTTGATTATGTATTTTGAGTATTTCAAATACAAACTACTGTCTCTCAAAGTATTTAATTACACATTACTTTTGTTTTTGTCCACCAAAATACAAATTACAGAATACGTATTTTGTAATTAAATATGTATTTCAAATACATTTATTTGAAATACTGCCCATCTTTGTATATATACATATAGTTGAGCGTGGCATCATCCAACACCATACACACGGCGAGCCCGCAGATCTCCCGTGCATACTCCACAAACGGGAGATATCTGTGGGCTAGGGCAGAGAACCATGCAGTGGTTTCCATGTCGTGGGGAGAAAACAAGGGAAAATGAAAAGACTCTCAAAAACGAGGAAACAAAACTATTCTGTTATTGGTCCGGTATTCTGTCACGTTACGCCTACTGTGGAGTAGACGAGGAGATGAAGGAGCTCAGAAATGAAGGGGATTAATATCAATAGTCTTTATTCATCCAAATCCAAAGACGCACACGTAGGACGAGGGGTAGACATACAATACCAGACGCTGGAGACAAGAAAACACAGGGCTTAAATACAGGGAGAAAACTAGATAATTAATTAGACACAGGAGGAACTAATGGAACTAAACGAGGACAGGAACAGGAAAACCAAATATGGACATGGAGGGAGAAACTAGGTCAAGGAAGGCACATGGGAAGCAAAACACAACACAAGTCAGTCCATAGACATGATATATATATATATATATATATATATAAGCATAGCAATGTCATACCTCTAGTACTAATTTGAGGGGGGGAGGGGGAAGTGGTGTGTGGCCAAGTATGGTGACCCATACTCAGAATTTGTGCTCTGCATTTAACCCATCCAGGTGCACACACACAGTAGTGAACATACACCTGGAGCAGTGGGCAGCCAATGCTGCGACGCCCGGGGAGCATTGGGGGTTTGGTGCCTTGCTCAAGGGTCTCACCTCAGTCATGGTATTGAGGGTGGAGAGAGTGCTGGTTATTCACTCCCCCCACCTACAATCCCTGCCGGACCCGAGACTCGAACCCACGACCTTCGGGTTACAAGTCCGACTCTCTATCCATTAGGCCACGACTGCCCCACCTGTCTTTACCTGGAGAAATTGTTTTCAGCAGCGGCAAAAACAGTACAGGCTTGATGAACTGTAATCCACTTCATCCAGTTATTCTCTGTAGTATCCTGCTACCCTTGAGGTGAGAACCGATCCAAACTATTCAAATCGTGAGTGAGATATGATTCAAACTGAATCATGAACCGATTCAGTTATTATGCAGGATTTAAAATGTTCATTGAAAAGAACCGACTCAAAAGAATGATTCACAGATCGGAAATCACTTGTTATTATAAACTGCTGACAGAAAATGTGGGCCATGATTGCTGAGATATTAAGAAAATGTGTCTTAAGTTGATATATGCATTAATTATTCTAAATGACTCCAGCACCAGTACGAGTCTTCAAACGCACATTACTGACTTGTCCAGTTCGTTTTTTGAAGGTAAGCGTCCTATTGCTATTTCATACGTATGATCATCATTTTCTACAGTAACTACTACACTGCGAGAGAAATTATAGTTTACTAAAGCATGTAGTCTGAAGTGGCTGTGATAAGATAAAAAAAAAAAAAAAGAACTTGCAAAGATGGCACGGCTGTTTCTATAATTTGTGCTGTGGCACAAGCAACAAACACTAGCTTTTCATGAACAAATGATTCTTATAAGCTGGTTCTTTTCATTGAATCAAAAATCCATCATAACCAGAATTTTCTGATTCATGAACTAATGAGTGTGTCAGATTTTAAAATTAGTGGTTCGAAACGATTCATGATTTAATTTTTTTCTTCCAGTGAATTTTTGTAGCTCCCACACTGGAAAAAACAAGACTGTGCTCATATGTTGAAGGGATTATTCAGGCAAAAAAATTGAAAAGTAAAATTGTTTCAAGACTATTTTTAATCATGGAACAAAAGGTATTTTGAAAAACATCCTTTTTCATACAATAATAGTCAATGGTCACCAAAACAGTTTGGCTACCAACATTCCTCAGAATATCTTGCAGATGACTCGTTGACTCGCTGTCTTAACAGGCAATAACTTTGCAGGCAGCATTTGCAGAAGGAGACCTCGTGAAATTGATTTCTGACAGGCTTCTAAGGCAGTGTAATGGTTTAATGATCTACAACAAAATAGAGTGAGTTTTGGTGAAAACTAAGCAAATATTTAATAACTATAAAAGTATTTTCTCACTAGAAATAACATCAGAAGTGGAAAAGTTGAAAAAGTCAAAAACATACATTTATACATACTGAGGACCACTAACCTCAACTTTCAGACACCATGTTTATTTTTTAGCTCTGTTGTCACAGAATGGAATGCACAGGATTGCGGGATATCAAAGGTAGCGAACGATACAACTATGCATTCTTCAAAAACTGATAAGATGAAGGCATCTTAGGAGACAGGAAGTGAAGCTAACGTTCGATTCGGATATGCCTTGACGCCTTCCTAACTTGAAATGCATCCTCCAAAGGCAGCATTTTTCAGATTTTGGACACAGCCCACGACTCTACACTTACTACTGTGAAGTCTCTAGCTCCAAATGTTGCCATCAGTGTGTGAGATGACATGTTTGGGACATTTTGGCTTCATTTTTCTACAGTGGGAAGAAATATAGATGTGTTGTCCATCTTTTTTAAAGTCTGGTTCAGCAGAAGAAAGAATGCATATACGTTATGATAAGTGAAAAACGACAGAATTTAATTTTCATATGCCCTATCTCTTTAAATTATGGTGAGATTTTAGAAAGTTTTGCCTCTAAATCAATTTAATGTCTTATTGGGCGAAAAAAAGATCTGCATTTTTTATAGTGTTGTTTGGTCACTTGTTACTCCCATTCTGTAGGCCTATGATATAGGTACAGTATGTCTTTTTTGCACAGCAAACTGCGATGCACTGATGCAATTTAAGCTACAGTACATCTTCTGTGTTATTGCAGCAGATGGGCTAGCCTTCCTTAAACCAATTTTGGTACTGTAGGTACTAACCACTACATACTGGAACACCCAATGAGACCTGGAGTTTTGGAGATGCTCTTGTCCAGCCATCACTATTTGGCTCTAGTTAAAGTCACTCTGATCTTATCGCTTACCCATTATTCTTGCTTCCAACACATTCAATTCAATAACTGACTGTTCACTTGCTGCCTAATATAGGCTATTCTACCCCTTGACAGGTGCCATTGTAACAATATAATCAATGTTATTCAGTGCTTTCAGTGTTGCGGCTGATCATTGTATTATTAATCTCAAGAGCCTCTGGTGTCATTTGAAGAAGGACCTGTAATTAAAAGAGAAAAAAAAAAGGCCATGAGGAAGAAGGGAAGAGAAAAGTATATTGTATGAGAGAATGTGTACCTGAAACACTCATATCCCACTTCTCTGGCCTTCCCTCTTATAAACGCTGTTGTCAGCCAGCGACACAGGGACAATTAATCTCTGCACAGAAAAAAACACAAATGCGCAAACACAAAAGCTATCAAGATGACAAGACAAGGCAGTTCAATATTCCAGGTTTTTATTGCCATCAAGTACACAAATAGCAGTGATAAACTTGTTCAGGCTGAACAGTAACAGATTGCCACTGTGGGATTTTGTTCATATGTCCGTAATTGAGATTTTCAATTTGGTAAGATGAGCTGTAACACAAATTTGTTTGTTATCAGAATGGAAACTAGTACCCAGAGACAGAGGAAAACAAAGCACAGATTGAGATGAGGCCTTCGATACAAGCAAAAAAAAAAAAAAAAAGTCTATATATATATATATATATATATATATATATATATATATATATATAATTTATTTTATTTATTTATTTATTTATTTCCTTGTATCAAAGGCCTCATCTCAATGAAGGTCTATATAAGGTCTATATTAGGAATAACACCTAATACAAATTTTTGGCTAACCAAATGCATGGCCATACATATCAAATGTCTCATATAATGGCATATTTTCCATGCAGTCAAGGAAGGCATACAAACTTTACGACAAATGAAATTTGATAGCGATTTTTTTCCTGAAAAACCCATTCTTTATACACAACAAAGGAGAAGCACTCTAGCAGTGCAGATGTAATAATTCACTAGATATTTATTACCATGGTGTTTATTTGAACGTATTAGCTTGTTTTTCCAGTGCCCTGTCTATTTCACCTTCTCTCGGTTCTTTTCATAAAATCTACAGTACAGGCCGAGCACAGCGAAGACTTCTAATAAGCCTGAAATCCTCTTGTCTCTCTCCACGAGTAGAGACGGCGCATGGGAGAGAGGGGAAAATGCATACCAAATCAGAAATCATTATTTTTGCCCTTCAGAAGTGCAAAACAAAGGACAACAGGTTAGCTGGCGGAAAGTAGATAGAATTTTACCGCCGTCATTTGTGTGTAGGTGTGACAGAGAGAGACAAATGGAGAAAAAGAAAGAAATGCCTGTTCAAGCTGTGCTCATAAACCTGCACATACCAAACAGGAGACAGACTAAACTGAAGAAATTGTTTCTCTTGTGTGTATATATATCGCTTTATGTATGGTAAATTCAAGGTCAGCTTAAAGTTAGCATGTACCAGATGATAAAGTGCAGCAATTTTGACAATGACCTTGTATTTCACAGCACAAGTGGTTGTTCAAGTGGTCATGTTCATAAAGCTGTTGTATAACATCCTGTTCTGTTTGAGGAAAATGCACTTATTTGTGAATCCATGCAGTCATTAGCGATTATTGATTTTATTAGAGGCCATTAGAGAGCGAAGAGTTTTCTCAGTGGGTTTGCATGACCCTTTCACCTCGCTGCAGTCAGTAGAAGGAGCATATGGAGCTGCAGAAGCAACACGTTTGAATGAGATGAAGGCAAATGTTGGAGGTCACCAAGTTCATGTCCAGACCTCCACCTAGAAACTGGCCAATACATGCCTCTACTCACATTTCTGCAAAACTCAAAAAAGTACCTATACATACGAATCGCTGCAGTGTCCAGTTGAAATGAACACTAAAGGCAGTAAAGCTCCCACAACTTGTATTCCTTTTCACACAAAGTATGATTTGCAGGTCCACAGTTTCAATTAATAAAGCTTAATTTTTGCATAATTACTTGAGGAATATTATGTTATGAATTCAAAACAATTTTAACATGCTGCAAGGTTTGAAAACTGATGCATTTGAAGGTTAGTGTCACATATCCAACTTCATATGCATGAGCTTTCTAATTCAGTTGGTTTGCTCATTAGCGCTAACACGGCGTTGCACTTAAGTGACGAAGAGCTTCGGAACAAACCCTGTGAAACTACGGTTCAACAAAACATCTCAAATCTGCAGGAGGATGTTAAAATAGCATGGCTGCATCAACAAATGCATTTTTATATCACTTTTGCATTTGTTACACTATCGGGTAGGTTTAGGGTTGGGTTTGGTGTAGGGGATATTTCCAATACGATAGAGCATTAACTTTTAGCGACATTCATCGGATATTTGAAATATGAACCACCGCAATATGTGCCTATATCAACGTTTAACGAAACTGCCGCGAAATGTGCAGTAAGGTACGTACTAACGGTGCTGCAGAAATGTATTTAGAGACACGTATTTCGAATGAGCTTAGTTTGAAACTGGCTGTATCTTTGACAAATGGGTCCACAGATGAGTGTTCTTTTCAGGTAACCCTGCATTTGCTTATCAGGGCAAGGTTAATTAATGTGCTAGCAATTAATTTCAGGGATTTTCAGCTTTTTTGGGTTGTTCCCCTAATGTTTTTGTATTCAAAAAATTAGATTGACTGGACAGTTGTTAAGTGGTAAACTTGTGAACATGTGGTCCCACATGTAATAGAACAATTACTCAAGTTAACAAAGTTCAGAAATACTGGAAACTATAAAAATTCTTAAAAACTAATTACAAATTAACTATTTTACCTATAATAATTGTGTGTGGTATGTATTAGTATTTTATAGAGTGTTGCATGAATGAATCTTAAAACACAGAAATCAGCTCTCATTTTTGTACTCGCAGCTCCATTGTCCTGACATCAATGGATTTTTTGAATTGGTGCTTGATTAAACACCTAAAATAAGTTATGTGATTAACACAGGCTCATGATATTCCCACATTTTGATCTACGTCATAAAACACATCACTAATACCACCTTGTGACAAACTTTTACTAACAAGTGCTAACAAGTGGCTAAATAGGGCTACCGAGGTTGTTGGGGACATGCCTTGTTGTGTTTATAATTGTGCCCTTGCAAACTCTTACTGAAACATTCAGGGAAAATATCTTTTAAATAAAGCCTGAAAGAGTTGTCTGAAGCGTGATAGTGGTGATGTTGAAGTCATGAAGTCTGCTGATTGTATTTAGGCATCAAAATGCATAAAAGTTGTGTTCATTTGTGAAGATTATCTTTATGAATAAAATGTGTAAGTATCAGAAACTTGATCACAGAGCATTTTCTGCAGTGATCCAAAAGCTGTTTTTTTTTTTTTTTTTTTTTTTTAAATGTGTAATTAAAATAATAATAATAATGATAATAATAATAATAATAATAAATACAACACATTTCTGAAATATTTCTGGAACCTTCAAAGAGAATATATATATATATATATATATATATTTTTTTTTTTTTTTTTTTTTTTAAGGACATTTTAGAGCCTATTTGTGTTGGGCATTTTGCATTCATTGTAGAAAAGCAACAAAATAATTCAATACATTAATACACACTAACAGGAGTGATGCCCGTGAAGGCTGAAGTCTTCTCAGGACTTTCCTTACTAACCTTCTGCGCTACTGGAAATTAAAATATAAAAATTGCTCAAGCAACACAAGCCAACCTCTATAAATTAGAGTTTGAAAAACATAATTTATCATCTGCCTGCGGATAGCCCTTTTCAGCTGACTCTATGAAATAACAGTGCACATAAACAGCTGGCATAAAAGGGCTACGGCCGCACCCGAGAGAGTGCATTACACCATGAATCAGTTTATTAACGTCTGCCGGTGGCACAATGCCTTTGGAGGTGAATTTATTCATTCGTAAAGATCTGTTTACGACGTTTATCTACACTCTGGTGCCAGACCACTAAAATGTAACAAACAACCCAAAGATAAAGAGATGGCATGAGGGGTTTATAAAGAAATGACATTAGGGGGAGACATTAGCTTTGTTCCAAAACACAGTGAGCTACCTCACTGTCAGCTGCCTATATGGGTGGATACATTCTAAGACAGTAATTTAAACATTGTGAAACCTCATAAATGAGATGCTCATGTGTATCACACAAATAGGGCTCCTTGCCTGTTGTCACACTTGTGCTGCGTAGGAGGAACTAGGAGCAAGGAAAACGTAGACACGGAAGTCAACATGAATAATTGTCTTTAATATAATCCAAAACACAAGGGCAATCCACAGGGAGACGGCTGGAGACATACAAACATGACGAAGTAGACCTGACAGGGGAGAAATGCACAGACAGGAACTAATATACACAGGGTAATCACTAAAACACAGGTGCAGGGAATGAAGGAATTAGGCTTGACGAGGACAGGAACAGGAAAATAACCAAATATGGGCATAAACACTGGGACACAGGGAGCAAAACACACACAAAGACAGTCCAGACTCCTGACATATCGCCCCCTTCTGGAAGTTGCGTCTTTGTACCGTAGAAACAACATCCAAAGGGGAGGTGCAGGCAGGAACTAAGTAGGAGGCTCGGGAGGAGGACGGATATCCAGGTGGAGGATGATGGGCAGAGATCAGGAAGGTGACGAAGGAGGGAGGAGCCAGGAGGGGCCCGGAGCAGGAGGAGCACAGCAGGACCCAGGCCACAGCCATGATGACGGCCCAGGCGGAGCAGACAGAGGGAGGAGCCTTGGAGAAGGAATGGCCACCGACTCTTGGGGGCCGACCAACGGTGGCGGAGCAGGTGATGGAGGAGCCCGAGGCGGAGACGGAGAGCCAATGAGCCAGGGGGATGCCGAGGATTCGGGGGGCCAGGGTGGAGCCGAGGGCTCTGGCGACCGAGGCGGAGATCCGGAGATTGGAGAGTGAATGAGGACTGAGGAGGAGCCGAGGGGATGAAGGAGCCTGACGGAGCAGGAGGGACGAAGGGACAAGGCGTAGCCGGAGGAGTGGAGTCCCGATTTGCAGGATGGTCAACGCCAGACCAAGGCGGAACCAGAGGGATGAGGGAGCCTGGTGGAGCTGGTGGATCGACGAGTGACGGTGGAGGCGAGGGAGCTAGGAGCCGAGGTGGAGCCGCTGGGTCAATGGGCCGAGGCGAAGTCCGGGCCTCGGAGGCTGGAGGCGGAGGTGAGGGATGCTCCAGCCCCAGCAACGCTGGTGGATGGCAGTCCCGCGGGGCTCGCACTGTACAGATAGGGGGCTGAGGGTGAGCAGAGGGGCTACCAGGCGACAGAGGGGATAAGGCAGGTGCGGGTGGGAGTGTGGGTATTTGTGAGCCTCCTCTGGGCTGAACAAGGGAACAGGATGACGCTCTGTAATATCGGGCTCTGGAGGGCGCTCTCGAGGAGCGGGCACTGGAGGGTGCTTTCAAGGAGCGGGCACTGGAGGTTCGGGAGCCCACTCTGGGCTGGATATGGGGACCAGAGACGAAGGAGGGCTGCATGGGACCAGCGGGTACGACGGAGAGAGGAGAAGGGGCAGGTCGATCTCCAGATCAGTTTCACATTCTATCAGGTCCCCTTCTAAGTCCAGCAGCCCCAGATGTACAATCAGCACACCCTACAATCACGCACTGTCGCCGGCTCTCGCACCTGGTCTGATGGGTTGGGCTCAACGTCTGGGGCGATCCTCCGCTCAGTCGACAAGGAGATCCATGAGGGCAGAACGGAAGGAAAAACACTGAGTGAAAACTGAAACAAAAACGAAGGGAACACACAGAGGTAACAGTTTCGGTCGGGAACTTGTCTTTAATATAATCCAAAACACAGTGGTAATCCACAGGGAGACGGCTGGAGACACACAAACATGACGAAGTAGACCCGACAGGGGAGAAATGCATAGACAGGAACTAATATACACAGGGTAATCACTAAAACACAGTTGCAGGGAATGAAGGAATTAGGCTTGACGAGGACAGGAACAGGAAAATAACCAAATATGGGCATAAACACTGGGACACAGGGAGCAAGTGGGGAGCAAAACACACACAAAGACAGTCTAGACTCCTGACACCTGTTGTGTATAAGATGCTTACAGTTGATTCCAATAAAGTTTGATGTTAGCATATTGCTAAGCTAATGATGCAATACTCTATAGTACACAATAACCAAATTATTATTATTATTATTATCATTTTATTTTTTTGATAACATCAAGATTTTGGAATTTCAGATTTCAAGATTTTTAATTATTTTTCTGAGTTTACCTTCCTGTCGTGAGTACACAACAAGTCTTAAAATACTGTCTAGTTCAGGGGTATCCAAACTCAGTCCTGGAGGTCCACTGTTCTGCAAAATTTACCTTCCAATCAGGTACGTTGAGGCAAGTTAGAGTTAAACTCTGCAGGACCTTGGCCCTCCAAGACCAAGTCTAAACACCCATGGTGTAGTAATTGACATATCACATATACGTCATGTTAATATTTCTGGTTTAGGACCACGTAAGACAGTACTAATGCAACGTTCATGTCATGACTAATTTTACAAGTTTACAACTTGTAAAAAGTTATAAATCTCTAGAATCTCTCACTGTGACGTCATGTGAAAACACCAAAATGACATAACTTTGTGAAAAATACTTATGACAGAAATTACTTAGGCCTACTTTAATTTTTTTTTTTTTTTTTTTTTTTTTTGTTAACTGAATATTTTGGGGCAGTTAGTTGAATATGTGTGTGTGTGTGTGTGTGTGTGTGTGTTTGTGTGTGTGTGTGTGTATCTATCTATCTATCTATCTATCTATCTATCTATATCTATAATATATATCTATGTATCTATATATATACATACGTATATATATACATACATATATATATATATATATATATATATATATATATGCAATAAATGAAAATTCAATATTATGAAAGAAAATATGAAGAGTACAGATACAAAAGCCTCTAAGTGCTGTTTAAAATTCCTTTAAAATTAGCATTTTTTCCCAGGCTCCTATGTTTATGTTCAGCAATTTCACTTTAACGGCAATGAAATAACCTATTCATTGCCTTTAATGTGAAATTACTGAAACTGTATGTAGGAGCTTGATAAAAATGCTCATATTAGAAGATAATTTCAGATGGAATTTAGAGGCTTTTGCATCTGAACTCTTCTTATAGAGATGAATTAATGTACACACACAAAAAAAGGATTATTGCTGTTTTACTCACAGTTCTTAATCATTTTGTCACAAGCCTGATTACATTGCTAGAATTCACAAGATTGTAATCTATCTATCTATCTATCTATCTATCTATCTATCTATCTATCTATCTATCTATCTATCTATCTATCTATCTATCTATCTGTCTGTCTGTCTGTCTGTCTGTCTGTCTGTCTATCTATCTATCCTATTTTTTTTTCTCCACACATGGATCCATTTTGGCATTATGAACAATGCCATAGAAACAATTAACAATTTCCGAGTGTGAGAATGTAAACTTGGAGTAGAATGAAAGTGTTCTCGCAATTTTGATAATGCAATCCAACGTAAAGGCTGAACTATTCTAGCTCTTGTTTAAATTTATCCCACCATTGACATCTGTTGTCTTTTGAGGCATTGCAACAATAAAACAGATTTGAGTTCCTGAGCTCCTGCACCGAGCAGCTGAGCTCAAACCTTGATCTCCCTCTGAGCATGTGACACACAGGGCTTTGCTCATATTTTATGCCTTCTAAATAAACTCAACAGATGTCTCCCTTCAAGGTAGGTGCTTGATAACTAACTCTGTCGGTTTCTCTTTAATGTTGTCATTCATCGTAGAGAAATGAAAGGGGCTGGCTGGCTGTTTGAAATATCAAAGGAAAAATACTGGCTAACTAATCATTCCATCAGTTTGTTTTTATCAGATTTGATCAGTGGAGCTCAGAGATAAACAAACTCTATGGATAAAAATAATTCTGCTCTCTTCGAAGCTCTGCATACAAGCAAGCAGTAATATTTGACATGAATCATATATTAATACCCTCACATTCTTGCTTACAAAACTACTGTAGAAATTTGAGTGGCACTTTACAATAAGGTTCATTAGTTAACATTAGTTAACAACATTAGTAAACATGAACTAAAAATGAACTACATTGAATACTTCTACAGCATTTATTAATCTTAATGTTAATTTCAGCATTTACTAATGCATTATTAAAATCGCAATTTGTGTTTGTTAACATTAGTTAATGCACTGTGAACTAACATGAATAAACAATGAACAGCTGTATTTTCGTTAACTAACATTAACAAAGATTAATAAATAGTGTAATAAAATTTTCATTGTTTGTTCATGTTAGTTAATACATTAACTAATGTTAACAAATGACACCTTATTGTAAAGTGTTACCGAATTTTGTTCATGCAAGCTATAAGTCATAAAATTGGTAATCAAACTTTATCTTTTCTCAGTTTATTAAGCAGGGACAATTATAATTAAGCCATTAGTTGAATGAGCATCTCATTAGTATCTCATTCGTATATTTTCATGCTATCGGTTTGCACCCCACCAATAGTTAATATAGACCTTCATGCTTTTTATTTATTTTTATTTTATTTTTATTTATTTATTTTTTTTTTGTTGACATTTTACGTTTTTATACAAATTTATATAAAATCATCACATTGTAACATAAAACATTTCTTTCTTTCATTCTTTCTTTCTTTCTTTAATATAGCATTTTTAATGTACATTTTCAATATTATTTAGCTTATTATGTTGTGCAGTCTTCATACTGATTAGCTTTACTTATTGCAGAAATTAATGTGCAATTTTTCTTTTTTTATTATTAATAAAAAATACATGGTAAATAAACATTGAGGTCTTTTGAAATTGCATTTAGTAAGCAAACTATATAAAAAAAAAAAAAAAAAAACAAACAAAAAAACAATCATATTTTGAAAGTTAAACACACACACACACACACACACACACACACCAAGTTTCACACCATATATTTCCTATGTTAACTGATGTTGAGATTAAAAAATAGATAGATGATAGATAGATAGATAGATAGATAGATAGATAGATAGATAGATAGATAGATAGATAGATAGATAGATAGATAGATGTGTACCCGGCTGTACCTGCCAACAGAGTCCCCGTTTGAGCCTCATCAACAGAACAGTTCCAGGCACACAGAAATGACTGCAGATTTATTAAAGGCTAATTCAACTGCACAGTGAAAAAACACAGTGCTCTCATGGTAGCATTCCAGCAATCAAATCTTGGCTCTTTCAGAGAATCTGTCAGATTATTTTAAACAGACATTTCTCTGAATTGGTGCTTTCAAGGTCTTGGTGATTTATTTATGACACTCTTACTATTTTATCTTTTAATCGATTTTTGACTGTCCATCATGTGATAAACCACTTCCTCATCATTCTTCACACCCCACGAATATTTATTTGCCAGATGCATTTATTTGAAGCAACAGTATAGTATCATATTTTTTGTATTACTTTTTTTTTTTTTTTTTTTTAATGGGAATCAAACTAATAACTTTGTTATTGATAGCGTAATACTCAATTAAGCTACAAAAATAAGAACTCTGTTCCAAATCTAGCTAACTGCTTTGCTGCCAACACAGGCAGCTACCTAAGAACAGCATCCTAACTAAAATGAAATCTCGTAAGTGAGTGATTTAAAAAACTCTACACAGCAACACAATGTTGCTAAGCTAATAACACAATACTGTAATAAGCATTTTATACATATGCATTTTATACATACATTTCTGTTGAATTCATCTTTGTCTTCAGTCCAAAAACAAAGTATACTTGGCTGAAAGGGATAGTTCACCCAAAAATGAAAAATACCCTATGACTTACAAGCCATAGGTATACTGTATATGACTTTCTTCTTTCAAACAAATACAATCAAAGTTATATAAAAAAATGTCCTGGCTCTTCCAAGCTTTATAATGGCAGTGAATGGGGTTTAACATTTTGAAGTCAATAGTTAGGTACATCCATCCATCATAAAAAGTATCCCACACGGCTCCATGGGTTTAATAAAGGCCTTCTAAATCGATCCGCTTGTGTAAGAAGTATATCCATATTTAAACTTTATAAATTGTAATCTCTAGCTTCTCCTAACTATCCTATGATTTTTAATATATATATATATATATATATATATATATATATATATATATATATATATATATATATATATATATATATATATATATATATATATAAAAGTCTGATTGTATTCATCTGAAAGAAGAAAGTCATATGTCCTTAAGAAAGCTTGAGGGTGAGTAAATTATGGGGTAATTTTTATTTTTGGGTGAATTAACCCTTTAAGAGATCGAAAACCAAAACTGGATCAATCACCTGTGAGCAAAGAGCAATAAAGTCACCCCTGTCTTGCTCCAAAGTAAAGCAGTTCACAGTGAAAGTGATTTTTAGACAGGGAATTGTCTAATTGGTTTTGTTAATTGGTTTTAAGACATCAATGATGTCTTAAAACCACTCTGTCAAACACTGTCACAACTGTTTTATTTTTTTTATTTTTTTATTTTTTTGCAAGGAGACATGCTTGGAGTAAAACCAAATAAAAACCTAATAAAAAAATCCCTAAATGTCCATGTAATATAGCAAGAGAGACCATCTCAGAGGTTGGAAAAATCCATTTTCTGCAGTGCAACGGGAGTACAGTCCATCTGGTTCTCCTCAGAAGGCCAAAGCGGGCGCAGCTGATGAGAGCTCCATGCTGTGTCAGGTGCTTGGCCTGGCTGATTGCTTCTTGTGTGTACTCTGCAGTGGGTGATTATGAAAATGCCTCACAGTAAGTCTGTCATGTGGCACATAAGTGTTTATCTGAGCCCCTGATTGCGGTGTAAGGACACGGTTTGGTTGTCAGGCCTGATTCCGATAGGGTCTTTGATTACCTGTGTGGTAAATGGTGACCTGCTGGTTGGGGAACCATGGAACAATTTCAAAAGATCCCATTACTTTATAACATCTTGCAGAGTGGCCATGGAGATTACCATCATTCAATCTACCATGCAGAAATAGCAAGAAGGTGGCAATCTATAATGATTACTAAGAAACAAATGTAGGTTCAAGGAAAACCGTAATAGTAGGGTTAAACAG
This sequence comes from Spinibarbus caldwelli, assembly GCA_039654775.1. Classification (NCBI taxonomy): domain Eukaryota; kingdom Metazoa; phylum Chordata; class Actinopteri; order Cypriniformes; family Cyprinidae; genus Spinibarbus; species Spinibarbus caldwelli. Next base: position 22,919,189 of record CM077262.1, on the reverse strand, counting down.
AAAATGGCTAAGAGATGATTTAATGAACCTTACAGTCAACAGTTTCTGATGACAGATTTAGTGTTAGCTTTGACTTTTTTCATGGATTGTTTTTGATAAATCAGAGTAAAATCAGTAATGTTTGAATGTGATCACACATTGTTGATAATAACCATCCCATTAACAATAGGCTATATATGTGACATTTCTGAACAAGCTGCTGAAAAAGTTAATTTTTCATGAGTGCTCTCTCAGAAAATGCCAGTTGGGTATTTGTTGAAGCCAAGATGCTAGTTGAGGTGCTTCAAATAAATCAATATATCTAGTTGAAGAGACTAGACTGTGACTCATGTCTGTGGATCTGTTAGCCTTGCAGGATGTTAAATTATGAAGATGCGCTTGCGATAGAAAACAACAGCTGAATTGGATCCAACAGGGCCAAGGCCAAGTTTTTCTCTTCTGTCTGGAAGAAAAAAAGATTCAGGGGTACTGAGTGACAGCTAAAAATAAGCTTCAACCAGCATAATTTTCCATTCTGGTTTAAACTGGTTTATGGCTTGGTGCTGGTCACTAGCAAAACTACATTATGAGCTGGTTAAGTGGAAATCAGGGATCAGCATTCAAATATTAACTACAGACAACCAGCTTTCGCTTGTGAAAAAAAGACGTGTGTTTAGAATTGAATGTGCATTTGTAGTGTACTTCAAATCCTAAAAGTGTATTTTTAAAAACTGTACTTCAGATAATATAATATTAACCACATAAAAAGGTAATTTAAGTATATATAAAGAAAGTACACTATAATGACTTACATACTAATGTAAAATGACAAGTTTTGTGGACATCCAAGTTTTGTGAAGTTTGGACATTGAGTTCACAAGATACAGGCCATTTAGTCATTATCTGCCACATCCACAAATATATTGGCCTGTATCTTTGCAACAATAAAACACACTAACGAAAATCACAGAACTTTTGTCTATAGATGGTGTATAACCAATTATGTGCAAATCCAACACAAACAAACATCCTAGGATGAAAAAGAAGAAACAAAGTACCTGTTTACACTAAGTGCAAATAGCCTGCCTTGCACTTAATGTAAATAACATCTATCGCTAAGTGTAAATGTGACCCTGGACCACAAAACCAGTCATAAGGGTCAATTTTTTGAAACTGAGATTCATAAATAAATAAATAAATAAATAAAGTATGTTTTGTTAGGATAGGACAATATTTGGCCGAGATACAACTATTTGAATATCTGGAATCAGAGGGTGCAAAAAAAAAAAAAAACATACTGAGAAAATCGCCTTTAAAGTTGTCCAAATCAAGTTCTTAGCAATGCATATTATTAATCAAAAATTAGGTTTTGATATATTTACAGTAGAAAATTGACAAAATATCTTTACTTGATGTCCTAATGATTTTTGGCATAAAATTTTGACCCATACAATGTATTTTTGGCTATTGCTACAAATATACCCCAGCGACTTAAGACTGGTTGTGTTGTCCAGGGTCACAAATAGTTTCTATTGCTATTTACAATTAGTGCAAATAGACGTTGCCAAAAAGAAAGTATCTGCCATATTTCATAATGGCTAGCCATTCAAATTTGACATAACAAGCTACTTAATTTTAATTGGCCGCTAGCAGCCATGTTTGTTTGATTATGTGAGGGATATCTGAAGACTACGTTAGTATTTGCTCCAAAAACAACTCATAGCCATGTGTAACATGATTGATCATAAAGTATCAAAGTTGTAGCTCCCCCTATGGGCACAATTTAATGTAACTTAACGTATATCCTCAGAATGTCCTGTGGTCCATAAGTAACAAGTTTTGTGAAGTTTGGATATTGCATTTACAACATAAAGTTGTAGAAGGTATAAATATTTGTTAAGTTTGTACTTTGCGTTTGGCAGATACAGGTCAGTTTATGAAAATGTACAATGCCATAGAGATTCATTCACCATACAAATTCATGCAGTCTATAAGCAAAGTTGGTGTGCACAAATATGCTCTTGCAGTTTGTTATGTTGATGCAGTGATACTCGTCTATCTCTATTGTAAGCCATTGGTATGAGAAATGAAAGAGTGTACACAATAAATCTTCAAACATGTCAGAAGCAATTGTTTCAAAGCTCATCACAGCCTGTCAATTAAGCTTGCTTTTCATGCACCTGACAGTATCCTTATTACAGCCAGAAGCAAACAAATAAAATCCAAGCAAATGGGAAAAACATTTATTGTGTCTTGTTCCCTTTACAGCAACAGATGAGCTCCATCATTGCTTTTTTAGTATTTTTTTCCTCCTCGCTTTCTTTCTTTTGCATTAATCTCAGTTCAGTGCTTCCTCCAGGCCATGGCTGTGATATTGATGTTTACCGGGGGTCTGCCTGATTAGTAATAACAGTTAACCTTTTTGGGGGTTTGGCAAAACATTAATCAATGGGGCGGCTGATTAAAAAATGTTTAGGATAAGGGTGGGGGGCACTGGGAGTCAGATTAGTGTGGAAAAATAAGAGAAGGGAGAGAAGATAATTATAAATCTTAAGCCTACAGTTCAAAAATGAGGCATGTTGCCTCATTTAAGTTTAAGAACATTTAAGTTTTTTTTTTTTTTTTTGCCAAATAAAATTAACAAAAATAAAAATTGACCTCAATCCATGGGCTTCTTGCATGATTCATGAGCTCTAATTTTTCCAAAGAAAAATGCTGCAATTGAAATACTGGCAATGAAAACAATATTAAGTAGTCTGGGGTAATGTTTTATTAGTATTCCTTAGAAAAAAAAAAAAAAGAAATTCACTGCTCATTATTATGATGTTTTTTTTGGGGGGGTTGGGGGGGTATCAAAGTAATGTGAAATCAAAGTAATGTGGTGTAACCAATATGTAGAAAAACAGAAAACGTTTATAATGTAATATTTTGAAATATAGTACAGTATATACACACAATATTACTGTTATACTGTATTTTGTTGAACCTTATTGAGCTTCTTTCAAAGACATTTAGAAATCTTACTAACCCCACGCATACATGTGTATGTATTTTTTCATATTTTTATTGATTCAAAATGATTAAGTTGTGTACACACTCAGTTGCATTCAATGTGTTTTTAATGCATTTAATGGTTACACCAAACTTAAGTTTTCTTGAAAATGTTACTTTTTCAAAACCATATGAAACCAACATGAATATAAACAGTAAATTTACAATATCTTGTATTTTGGACTACATTTTTAAAAGGCAAATAAAACTGTGGACACTTCTATGTGCCATCTGGAAAACAAAAATAAATACTGAAGAGATGATGGTTGGCAAGAAGAGGTGGTTGGTGTTTTTTTTTTAAATTTTTTAATTTATTTTTTTTTCTCTCGTTAACCTGTGTCTCACCCCTCCTCTTTTTCTCTTTCTTCTCGCAATATCATCGGCTGTTGCTCATTGGTGCTGTCTTACTTGTCAGAGACCTGAAGAAAGGATGGCCTGATGTGAAGCAAGTGTGAAATTTATCTCCTACTGTATATCCTCCCTATCTAATTATCTATTTAAAACCATAGTAGTGAGGTACACTACCATAGTTTGGAAAGATAATAAAAATATTAAAAGAATAGTTCACCCAAAAAGGAAAATTTGCTGACATTTTTACTTAGGCCATCCAAGATGTGGATAAGGTTGATTCTTTTAATCTGAACAGGTCTGGATAAATTTAATTTACATTAATTGCTCCCTAATGGATCCTAATGGAGCAGTTAATGGGTGCCGTCAGAATGAGAGTCCAAACATCTGATAAAAAGAAAACTCAAAATAATCCACAGGTAATCCGCACCACTCCAGTCCATCAATTAACATCTTCTGAAGCAAAAAGCTGCATGTTTGTAAGAAACAAATCCATCATTAAGACATTATTATTATTATTATTATTATTATTATTATTATTAGTCTAATAGTCCTCTATCCATAATATTGCTTTGTCCAGGAAAAAAAATAAAATAAATAAATAAATAAATCAATAAAAATAATCTCATCTGAATCAGGAGAGAAATATGCACAGATCAAGCATTTACAGGTGAAAACAGATCTCAACAAATATGTCAGTGGATTTTGATTGAGAGGACAACAGAGGATGAAGGAAGTGTTATTGTGGACTCATATTGTGGGCAGTATTGATGGTTTAAAGTTAAAACGATTTAATCATGGATTAATTTCTTTCTTACGAAATTGCAGATTTTCGCTTCACAGTATGTTAACTGATGGACTGGAGTTGTGTGGATAACTTGTGGATTATTATGATGTTTTTATCAAATGTTTGGACTCATCTACCTCTTGGATGACCTGAAATACATTTTCAGCATTTTTTCATTTTTTGGTGAGCTATTCCTTTAAAATACAAGAAGTAAATTTTTGCCACATGTGCCAGCAAAAATCATATATGAGACAAGGATGAAAGTGTTTGCATCAGGGTCTCTGTTCTGAGTTTATTGTCCAGTGACTCTCTGCAGCCTTGACCAGCTGACTAGCATGGTACAGGACAATTTAACAGTATGAAAACATGTGCAAACATTCGTCATCCTCCAACACAGCACTGCACACACAATATAGCACAGCAAAAAAATAAAACACTGACACAAAGCACAAGACAGTCTCTTTCCTCCCATAATGCATTGCAGAGATCATGCGCTAGGTATTCACTAGAGGCCTGATTAGGGCGATGCAGATGTATTGTACGTGAAACATGTTTATTTGCCCAATTAGCACCCAAATAAGTGACAGATGTAATCTCTCAAATATCTCCCATAATTGAGAGAAAAAAAAAAAAAATGGAGGGAGTGTGAAACCCCTCCTCCTCTTCTTCCTGAAGCTCATAATGATACAGTCGGTATGTGTTCTGTGCCTCATTAATGTGTGTCAGCCTTGACAGAAAGAAGGACATGCTGGAAACAGTAAGGCTGCTTCGCTTGCACTGCATGAACATGTTTTTACTGCCTATGCTACAAAAAAAAAAAAACTATACACAACAACCTTGAATTGGCTGTATACAACATGATGTGCACAACAAAGAGTCTGCAAGTAGAACACAACTGATCACAGCTATATATATATATATATATATATATATATATATATATTGAAAACGCTGGAAATTAATAATAATAATAATAATAATAATAATAATAATAATAATAATGATTCCTGACATTAATAAAATATATATTTGCCGTTGCAGTTATGACAAATGCCGACAGCCCTGGCTGGCGCGGCCATATTTTCTGGAGACCACACAGGGCTTTGTGTTTATTTGAGCTTTTAACCCCAGGCTGAAGAACAGATGTAACCTCCTCCTGGCTGCTGACACGTGTCACATTCAGAGGGCTGTAGTTTGTTTGACTGTCACAACATGTTTCACCAATGCCCAGTGGAACATCTCACTGTCAAAATACAAGGTCCCTTCTCTCAAACAGGTTGAAGATTGGATCAAAGCTGGTTTTATGCATGCATCTTTGAGGGCACACAAATACCTTAATGTCCTCTTCATCTCAGTCCATGTTCTGACCTCATGCAACTGTATACACAACCGTTCAAAATTTGAGAGCAAGCCTGCATTTATTTGATAAAATACAGTAAAACAGTAATATTACTGTGAAATATTAAAACAATTACAAATAACTGTTTTCTATTTTATATATTTTAAAATTTTATTTATTCCTGTGATGCAAAGCTGAATTTTCAGCATCATTACTCCTTCATTGTCACATGATCATTCTGAAATCATTCTAATATGCTAATTTGATGCTTAAGAAACATTTATTATTATTATCCATCTCAAAATCATTTGTGCTGCTTTTTTTTAAATTTATTTATTTATTTAATTTTTGTTTTTTGACAATGATAGTGATTTTTTTTTCAGGATTGTTTGATGAATGAAAATTCAAATGAAGAGCAATTATATGAAATATAAATATTTTGTAACATTGTACATGTCTTTACTGTCACTTTTGAACAATGAATCCATGCTGAATAAATTTAGTAATTTCTTTATAAAAAAAAAAAATAAATAAAAAAAAATAAAACTTTTCACATACACTGAAAATCACCAAAACACGCATATCCCAAAATAATTTTTTATTTTATTTTATTTTATTTTATTTTGTTTTATGTGTTCAGTCTTTGTACTATTTCATCTAACTGTAATAACTTTGTCAGCTGAAAAATAAAAAAACATTTTTTCAGCTGACTTCACAAATCCATCTTTCTAATTCAGACCCTGTAAATTTGTCAGATTACAGAAGTAAAGTGGGTTTTGAATGGCTTTTCATGTCGATGATGACTGTCTAAATACTTTTTGGGTCACATAAATATATAGTGACATATATAGACAGACAGAAACAGAGAGTGAGCGAGACATTGTGTGTATGTGAACCCAAACTTTACAAAACCTTAATAAATGTATTTCTCTAACCTCTACTGAAGGTGACATTAATCATTTTCTGTAGTTAGAACTTCCATTCCACCTTGAGAGCACCTCACCCATTTTTATCAATATTAATGGTTCCCTCTCCTTACTTAGCCAAAGCTATTTCACACTTGGTTAGCTAGGCCATGAGAAGTGTCTCAGGGGCGGTATATTTAGCGAGCTTCCTAAATATTTTTCCGAGATCCCTAATCACGCCAGCAAACCTGCCATTTGTGCTAACACACTACAAAATTTCACGCAAGTCATTTATTTTCCCCGAATGGAGCAATTGCTCAGTTTATGTATGCCGTTAAGACCTTTAAGAAGTGCTTTGAGAATTCTAATTGGAAAGTGTTCAATAATGTATATGCTTCCTGCACCGCTGTCACAGTGTGAGAAAGCTGTCGACCAGTATTTCTCTGTCTGAAGATGAACAGCGTTATTGATTTCAGAGGGAAGAATGGTGTCTATGGTTCTTACAGCCAAGTACCCACATATACCCACGCACTTGTTTGTCAAGCGCTAAATGGATTTCACAAGGTCACTAGGCTAATTGGCTGACCTGTGTATACTGTATCACACTGAAATTCATTTGAAATTGGAGTTACCAAAGAGTTTGCCATTTCAAAGGAAAACATGTTTTGCTTAAGTGTTTTTATGTGTGATTAATTTGCTTAATTCATAGGCATTGATTGGCAGCCCTACATTCAAAGCATCTCTTTATAATCAGGAATGAGAAACGTGGCTTTCCAGTGTCCCATAAGGTCTCGGTGGGACACTTCCTGTGCAGACGACCCTTAGTTGTCCTCAGATTCCTGCATGCTGCCAGCAGCTACGCTTTCACAATTCAATTCCCTTCTCTAAATGAACCGTTCAGACTCACTGCCTGTGTTCTGACCTTGAATTGCTGAATACAGCCAGGAAGGGCATAGTTCTCTCTTCCACGCAGGGATGTATGGATTTCAGTACCAGTATTCTTATGATCAGTGCACATCGGCTGAATCCAGAACAAATGTTAATCATAAAATCTTACAAGACCTTTGAAACGACTGGCAGCGTCAGAAACTAGGCTTATGCAAAATGAAAGTGGATTAGTGATTGTTTGGTTCTAATAGTTCACTTCATGAAGAGTAATGGTAGCTATGTGTCTGCCTACCAAATTTAGAGTAGGGTAGAATATGAATGAAACTCAACTTTCTTAAAAATACTTTCAAATATACTTTTTCAACTTTTCATACGGAAACATTTTCACAGTATAATTGAGCTGACATTTCTTCGACTCTCTCTGTGGGTTACATAATTTCGCCTATAAATGGTGTCAAGTGACTGCTTGTGAGTGAGTCATTTGATCGATTCAGGGAACCGATTCGTTCAAAATGCTGATTCATTCGAACAAATGAGTTGAATCTCAAACAACACAGGAACTGATTCTGCTGTGACTTATTGTCATTTTCGGATCTAAAGGAGGAACTAAAATGTAAGTTACGCAGTATTAACTTTTTTATTTATTGAGTTGTTGTATATTGCCACACAGTTGTGCTGCCTCCTTGCTATTCCAGTAACTTATTCAAGCCGTTGTTGCTAGTCAATGTTTTTTATAAGGGGGAATTCAATCGTTATGAGTTAGCAACAACAGGTGAATCCAAATGGTGAACAAAAAATGTTTCAAAAACAAAATGTCTTTGGGGAACTCCTTCATTTTTAGCTAATGCTAACAGTATATTGTTTTGTTTTCAAGTAGTTTGTCTACTAAATGTCCTTAACGTTTTTGTTACACATTCTCTGCATATCTTTTTGTCTATCTGTCCATAAGCAAATGGTCCTTTTATGATTGAAAAAGTTTTTGATGTTATCAGGCTTTTGATTTCTGGCTTTTGTAGAGCACAGTATGGTACAATGTACTTTTTGAGCCTTGAAGTTTACCCAAAAATAAAACTTCTCTCACCATTAAGCTACTTGCCGAGACATTTCTCAAATGATCTTATTTTGTTTTCCACAGAAAATAAGAGGTTTGGAATAAGTGAATGATGACAGAACAATTCATTTTTGGGTCAACCACCCTATTTCTAAATTTCTCCTATGACTTGCAGTAAACTATAGAGAATGGGAATCTACATCATGCTGCATTGCATTCTGTGTAACGGCAGCCATGTTTTAGGACACGTTTAGCAGCACACAGTCCCTGCGTTCCATTCGGAAGGGCTCATCCCTATGCCCTAATCCCTTCAAAGGGTTTACCCTCCGGAGTGAGAGCTTTGAAGGGTTGAAGGGTGTAGGGGACCAAACAACTGTTTCTTGAAGTGCCCTTCTGCATCATCATCCCGTGCCCACACGGAGGCGCCGTCATCATGGAAAGAATCAGCGCAAAGGATCATGGGAGCTTGAGGTGTCCACCAGTTGTACCCTTCAAAATCCTTCATTCCAAAGAGCCCTTTGAAGTGGCCAGTTTTGAGCACTTCAGTTTGGAACGACCCTTCAATATGGCAGCCATTATTGTTTTCCCTTTGGAGGGCGATATATACCATTTGGAATGCATCATATGTAAATGAACACAAATCATTGCAGAAAAAAAGCTGGCCTTTTCATATGAATAATTTTTGGAAAACAGCTTACATAAGTTTAGAATAAAACTGACTAATATGTAAATCACTTTAACTAAAAAAAAAAAAAAACGCTCAGTTGTGCGTCTGAGATGCTGCAAATCCATGGTTCATTTGTGGTTACCATTGTTCCTATAGTAACCATGCTCTTTTGGATTTATTTGTTGTAAAACCATGGTTATTTTTCGTAAAGGAAGAAGAAATATAAAATATAGCTAGATCTCAAACAGTGGATCATTTATCATGGTTCTATATCGTCATTATTGCCCTGTCCAAAAACTGCTCAATGTGCAAGCATTAACGTTGTGTTTTCACTACAACGTCAAATCTGCGCTGAGTGCCGCTGGCAACACCACTGCTTTGGGGCGTGTCAAATTTAGGGCAGAGCATGCCTCTAAAAACAATGTTTACACCCTGTTTGCATTTCATCTTCTTCTTTTCACAGCGATTGATTGTCGCCCAGTGTATTTCGTTTGATATTTGCATAAAGTCGAGGAATGCCCAAACTTTTTGATGCTCTTGGCTGCTCTCAACGCTTTCTCTGCACCGCTTTAAATCCCATAATGCACCGCGCAAGTGTTTAAGCTCAAATTCCATAGAAATGAATTGAAAAGACTCGCTCCACTGCGCTTGCAATGTGCCAGTGGAAACACACCGTAAGCCTATAGAGGTAACAGAATAGCTTACTATAAAGCTGCTTTGAAACGATGTGTATTGTGGATGCTAAATAAATAACTCGACAGGATGCAGAAAAGCACAATCAAATAAATGTGCTTAAGCCATACAAACAAGTTAATTTTCATCCGAGTTCCAAAGTGAATGTAGACATTTTATTTTATGTTTATATTATTGAACTTAAGATCATGTTAGAATGATTAATACTGCCTGCATGAAATACCTCTGCTTTTTCAGCTTTCTAGCGTGGAAAAAGCACGTTTTTCAAGCCGGTCATGAGAAGGGTTATAGCAATTGATGATACTGTAAGCCTTACCCATTTAAACGTGATATTAAGTAGAAAAATATAAACAAAACATAATGTAAATCATCTACATTCACTACTACTACAGTCTCTACAGTGGGGGGAAAAAATATTTGATCCCCTGCTGATTTTGTATGTTTGCCCACTGACAAAGAAATGATCAGTATATAATTTTAATGGTAAGTTTATTTGAACAGTGAGAGAGAGAATAACAAGAAAAAAATAAATAAAATCCAGAAAAACACATTTCAAAAAAGTTGGAAATTGATTTGCATTTTAATGAGTGAAATAAGTATTTGACCCCTTCGCAAAACATGACTTAGTACTTGGTGGCAAAACCCCTACTGGCAATTATAGAGGTCAGACGTTTCTTGTAGTTGGCCACTAGGTTTGCACACATCTCAGGAGGGATTTTGTCCCACTCCTCTTTGCAGATCCTCTCTAAGTCATTAAGGTTTCAAGGCTGACGTTTGACAACTCGAACCTTCAGCTCCTTCCACAGATTTTCAATGAGATTAAGGTCTGTAGACTGGCTAGACCACTCCAGGACCTTAATGTGCTTCTTCTAGAGACACTCCTTTATTGCCTTGACCATGTGTTTTGGGTCATTGTCATGCTGGAATACCCATCCACAACCCATTTTCAATGACCTGGCTGGCTTCAATGCCCTTGCCCTGACCACCACCTCTTAAACAATGTGAGACTTTCTGTAAGGACAATATCAGACTAGGTCATCAGTTAGAGGTGACTGTTCAATTAAATTTAAGAAAACTGTTTTTGGACAATCAGCGTTTTCAGTTAGAGCAGCAGAAAGATGGAATAAAATACCTGTTTATATTAGAGAGTGTACAAAAATATTTTTAAAACTACGCTTAAAGTTTGGCTTAAGGAAAATCAAATATGTGATCATTGATCTGACTTTTTTAATTTTATGGAGTGTGATGTGATATTGTATGTGTTGTATGTATTGTATTGTTTGTGACTGATATTGTAATTTTGTAGCAACATCCTGCCCAGGGACTGCAGATGCAAATTAGCTTTATACCTAACTCTGGCACAACATTTTATTTATTTATTTATTTTATTTTTTATTTATTTAATTATTTTTTTGTGCATTGTCCCTGTATAAATAAATTAAATAAACTAAACTAAACGGTACATTGCCCCATCCATTGTCCCTTTGATGCGGTGCAGTTGTCCTGTCCCCTTAGCAGAAAAACACCCCCAAAGCATAATGTTTCCACCTCCATGTTTGATAGTGGGGATGGTGTTCATGAGGTCAAAGGCAGCATTCCTTCTCCTCCAAACACGGCGAGGTGAGTTGATGCCAAAGAGCTTGAGTTTGGTCTCATCTGACCACAACACTTTCACCCAGTTCTCCTTTGAATAATTCAGATGTTCACTGGCAAACTTCAGACGGGCCTGTACATGTGCTTTCTTGAGCAGGGGGACCTTGCGGGCACTGCAGGATTTCAGCCCTTCACGGTGTAGTGTGTTATCAATTGTTTTCTTGATGACTATGGTCCCAACTGCCTTGAGATCACTGACAAGATCCTCCCATGTAGTTCTGGGCTGATTCCTCACCGTTCTCATGATCATTGAAACTCCACGAGGTGAAATCTTGCATGGAGCCCCAGACCGAGGGAGATTGACAGTTATTTTGTGTTTCTTTCATTTGTAAATAATCGCACCAACTGTTGTCACCTTCTCACCAAGCTGCTTGGTGATGGTTTTGTAGTCCATTCCAGCCTTGTGTAGGTTTACAGTCTTGTCCCTTGGACAGCTCTTTGGTCTTGGCCATGGTGGAGAGTTTGGAATCTGATTGACTGATTGTTTCTGTGGACAGGTGTCTTTTATACAGGTATTTATACAAGATTTTTAGCCAGAAATCTTGCTGATTGATAGGGGATCAAATACTTATTTCACTCATTAAAATGCAAATCAATTTATAACTTTTTTTTGAAATGCATTCTTCTGGATTTTTGTTGTTGTTGTTGTTGCTGTTATTCTGTCTCTCACTGTTCAAATAAACTTACCATTTAAAATTATAGACTGATCATTTCTTTGTCAGTGGGCAAACATAAAAAATCAGCAGGGGATCAAATAATTTTTCCCCACTGTACTGTATCTCGCATGTCCTAAATTCCTAGAATGCATTGCGCTGTGATGACACATTCTTATTCTCTATTGGTTTACATATTACCTTTATTTTTGGCTGTGTAGACTATTTGTGAGGAACCAGTGAGGCAGGGCATTTATACAGCCGTACAGTCCAATACAGTACAGTGCAGTAGACGGTAACATCACAAAACCATTAGATTCCAGATAAAACCAGATAAGGACTATTATCCAAGTGCCTGTTGTATGGTGTGCCATCAGCTATGATTAAGATACTGTAATCGAGTTTGCTAGAATAAGCATTCAGTCCAAAAAAATCACTTAGTTTTGTTAAATGTTTCAAGACATTTTACATTTGATTTAAGTAAATGTATCTTAATTTGAGGATGTTTAGATATTCATACTAGCAAAACAAACAAACAAAAAAAGATGGGGATGATGATGGGGATCGCTTTTTGGTGTGTGGGCTTCATACACCACCACAGAACTCCCAGAGGCGGCGGCGTTCACTGTGATGTCTCCAGAGGTGGCGGCTGATGCTGCAGAACCTCCTGAGGTAGTGGCGCTCGCTGCTGTGTTCCCCGAAGCGATGGTGCCCGCTGCAGTTTCTCCAGAGGTGGCGGCACATTTCAGAACCTCCCGAAGCGGCGGCTCTCGCTTCAACTCCTTGTATGGTGGTGGCGCCTAACAATGCACTCTCAGGCTGTGATGTCACGCTCAAAGAGACCGATACTGAACTCTCCCTGTGTCCTGAGGTTACTACTATAGAACCTCCAGAGGTGGCGGCAACCACTGCAGAACCTCCAGAGGTGTCAGTGGTATCCACTTATCAATTCTCGTCTTGTCCTGTCACGGCTATGGAGGCCGTCTGCGAATCCTCTTCCTGTCCTGTCACGGCTATGTATGCTGTCTGTGAACTTCCTGACTGCTCTGTTGCGGCTACAAGGGCCGTTCTGGAACTTTCAACCCTGCCTGTCATGGCTACTAAGGCCGTAAATGAACTTCCTGTATGTGCTGTTAACCCTGTCATTGCCAGAAAGGTCACAAGTGAACTACTTGATTGTCCATTTTCCACTAATCAACCCGAGTGTGAAGTGTCAGGCCGTTTAACCATAAGCAATGCTCTTGACGTTGAACTATCTGTTTGTCCTGTTTCTACGAATGATTCTGACTATGAATTGTCTGCCAGTGTAGTTTTACTCACTGAAATGTCTACCGGTCCAGTTTCAGTCGATGCACCCAATTTTGAACAGTCTGTCTGTACAAATGTAGCTGTTGAATCTAACTTTGCACTGTCTACTGATCTGGTTTCTGTTAACACCAAGTCTAATTTCGAACTACCTGTCTGTCCCATGTTAAGTGATGAACCTGTTATCTGCCACACTAGTCCAGTCACGACCCCAGAAACCTTACCTGAGCTCCCTGTAGGCTCTAGTAGTCACAGCCCAAAGACCCACCTTTGAACTCTTAAACTTGCCTGTCATGAGCTCAGAAACTACAAATGCACTCCATGTCTGTCCCGTTAGCCCTGTCAGTGCCAAAGAAACCACTAATGAACTGTCTATCTATCCTGTCTCAGTCAATGAGTCTAATTTTGAACCATATGTCTGTTCCGTTTCGACCAAAGAACCTGATTTTGGACTGACTTTCTGTCCAGTTCCAGTCAGTGAGTCAGATTATGAACTGTCTGCCCGCTCAGTTGACACCAGGCAAAATGTTGATGAACTTTTTGTGTTTTCTGTCTCAGTCCTTGAGACCATATATGCTCTCTCTGTTTCTTGTGTCTCAGTTTTCCATAGGTCCCAGTCTCTACTAAGGGTTTCTGCTCTGTCGTGGTGGTCCTCTGCTCCGCCTGTTCTGTCTGCTCGGCCGTGGCAATGTCCTGTTTCATCTGCTCTGCCCTGGCAATGTCCTGTTCCGTCTGCTCCACCCTGGTGGGCTCTAGTTGCATCTGCTCCGCCCTGGTGGGCTCTAGTTGCGTCTGCTCTGCCCTGCTGGGTTCCAGTTGTGTCTGCTCCGCTCTGGTGGGCTCCAGTTCCGTCTCCTCCACCCTGGTGGGCTCTGCCCTGGCTTCCTGATCCACCGGCTCCGCCCTGGCTTCCTGCTCCGCCGACTCCACTCTGGTTTCCTGTTGTATCGGTTTCTCTCTGGTTACCTACTCTGCATTGGTGCTCTGCTCTGCCGGCTTTGCCTCAGTTCCCGGTCTCTCTACTTCCACATAGACCTGGCCCTCCGTCCCTCCCCCTGTTCCGCCTTCGCTCCACTGCCCTCCTGGATTGTATTAAGTTGGGAGCGTCTGGAAGCCGCTCCTTGGTGGGGGGCTCTGTCACGAATCCGGTTCGTGGTCTTCCGTCCACTCGCCATTAGAGGTTGCTCTTCCATCATATTGACTCTCACACCACACAGACTGTTATATGTCACTCCGGACTACAGTTCCCATCATCCATTGCACTGAGTATTGTCTAGCGTTTATCACTCTCTTAGCGGTAGCTACACTACGGAGCCATTCCACATTTCCAGTCCTAGTTTCTAGTTCCAGTTCTAGTCTAAGTCTAGTCATTTCGTGTTGCCTTGTTGTCTGTTTCCTGATCTTCTGCCTGTGTGTCTTGGATTAACCCTTTGCCTGCTGTTTCAGAATCTGTTTGCACCTCACCTGGAGTATTGCTCGTGTTATCAGATTACCCCTCTTGTCAAGCCCTCTGGATATTGTTCGCCGATTGAGATACACGCTCGCCCTGGGATTACTACTGTGCCTTGCCCGTGCAATACCCGTTTGCTGTTGTTTGACCCTGCCTGTGTTTTGACTATGTTTACTAATAAAAGCTTGCAATTGGATCCGCTCGCCTCACGTCTCGTCGGCTCCGTTACACGTCATCCAAGATAATCATATTTTTCTTCAGCTGAAAAGAAATTAAGGATTTTGAGGACAACATTCAAGGATTTCTCTCCATATAGTGGACTTCAGTGGGAGGCAATGAGTTGAAGTTCCAAATTGCTTCAAAGGGCTCTTCACGAACCCAGCTGAAGAATAAATCTCTTTTCTAGCAAAATAATCCATAATTTTCTTGGGGGGAAAGAAAAAAAAAACATACTTTTTTAACTTCTATTACTTTTATATACCCATTGAGGTCCACTATGTGGAGAAAAATCCTGGAATGTTGTGCTCAAAAACCTTAATCTCTTTTCAATCGAAGAGACATGAAAATCTTGGATGACGTGGGTGAGTAAATCAGGAAATTTTTATTCTGGAAGTGAACTAATCCTTTAAGATATGTTTTGGTAGGTCTGATCACAAGTGGACAATGCTAAATGCATGTGTAAATGGGAAATGTTTTGAGCTTGTCCACTTTTGACCACTTCCAGAGACAGTTGAAGGCCTGTTTACACCTTATATTAAGATGCATTTTCACAAGACGATGAGGGAGACACATTCCCCTTTACACCTGCTGTTTTAATCCGTCTCTTCTGTCCACTTGCGACTACTTTCCTGATTTCTCTGAGGGGAAGCTCTGTGGGAGGCTGTATCTATGGCCTTTTTCTGATCCTTCAATCTAATATTGTGAAAAGCTTGCACAATTTACTTATGAACGTGAATTTACTTAAGGCCTTGATTTCTGAAAGGGTGAATTAAGTCTTTTTAAGACCTGCAGAAATATTTCTTGAAATTTATATGGATCATAAGCATACCATTGGAGGAAGTATTACACAAATGTGTTATATGTAATAAAATGTAATAATAATAATTATAATAATAATGTGAGTTCCACAATGTACAAACTGTATCCCACCAAAGCACTAGAATTTCTTTAGCAGTATTTTGTTTTTAACACATTTGTAGAACCTTTTTTTCTTTTTGTTTTATGTATGTATGTATTTGTTTATTTGTTTACTTGTTTTTAAATGTATAAAATTATGATTGTATTGCAGGCTTATTTCCACCATGAAATAAAAATATAAAAGGTCACTGCGAGAGGTAAACTCAGAATTCTGAGAAATAGTCTGAATTGCAAGATGTAAATTCCGAATTCTGAGAGAGAGAAAAAAGACTGAATTGTGAGAAATCATAATTTATGTGTAAAGGAATAAAAGTTGTTGGAGTTTGCCACTCATATTCATTTCAGCTGGAAACTGAAGTGAAATGTATGTATGTTTTTAGAGTTCTTCAAAAATGTTGATAGTTTGTGTTTCTCATAGGTGGTTAAAACGTTAATTCAAAAAGAGATGTAAGTGTTCAAGTATTCTAGTTGCAATGAGCGATATTATAGATTACATCACTTATGCTACATATGTTTGATATAAAATATTACTGTTTTAGCGAGTCTCTATAGCTGGGGTAAAATGGAAAGCGTGAAAATGCATGGTTTATCACTAGGGTGTTTTCTCCAGGGAGACAGTGCATTGCGAGAGGTAAACTCAGAATTCTGAGAAAAAGTCGTAATTGCAAGATGTAAATTCTTAATTCTGAGAGAGAGAGAGAGAGAGAGAGAGAGAGAGAGAGAGAGAGAGAGAGAGAGAGAGTCTGAATTGTGAAATAAAAATTCACAGTTACCTTTCTTATATTTTATATTTCATGGTGGAAATAAGCTTTAAAAATGATTGTCTGAAGTGTGCTGCTTAGAGGCCTAACACATCAGCTCTAACTCGGTGCATAAACCTATGGGACTTTTCAGACTGTGCCATGTGCTTCTGCTCTGAGTCAGGCATTCAGGCCAGTGGAGCGTAAACAGTAAGGATTTGCCCTTAAACCAGCAGTGTTCCTAGACTGTCATCATGTCTTTAGATGGCTCAGGCAGTAGCAAAGCTCTTTCCAGTCACTGCACAATAGGATGATGCATTTGCAATCTCCATTTAAAAGGGTTGTTATAGGTAAATCCATGAAAACATATGCTATTATAAAACATCAGAGAAGATTTAGTTTGCTATTTCTCTAAAGGATTCATAAAATAAATAAAATATAAAATGTAATTATTAGTTGCTAGTTATAAGTTACTTGCCATCATGTCATTCCAAGCACAAAGAGATAAATGATCAAGAAACTTTACATAACAAATTCTGATTTGTGCTGCTTGTAGTGCAGAACCAGTGCACTTCACCTTTTAAATTAATGATGTTATGCCAACTCTTAGTTATTTACCAATTTATCATAGATCCATGTGAGACTGATGCTCAGAGGGTTTTTTTTTCTTTGACACATAATTCTTGTTTAAAGTTTAACAACAGCAGTCCTGCCCTGGCACCTGGGCACTGGGTGTTACGGAAGCAAACATAAATATTCAACTTCCTGCAGATGTTGTAATTTTATTAAAGGTCAGTGTGACTTGGAGTCATTTTACAGGCTGAAATAACGTTAATGTTTTCTTTTGCCTGTGAGTGTAACAACTTTCTTTAGCTAGTTACAAGTCATCAAGTGAATCAGCACGCACAGCATTTTAAATATTATCGCAGAACATTTTGATGCATAATAATATTACGTTGCTTGCACATTTTGTGCTCATCCAACACAGATGAGCGTGAATCTGCAACACATTATGACAACAGTTTTTAGAGGGGACACGTAAGCTTGTGTTTCACAGGACTTGTACCCAAGCACTTCTCATCGCAAGGACAACGCTGTACCAGGTGAGCTGTTGAGCAAGTTTACTATGCCAGAAAAGCCATATATGTGGAGCTTGTTTTGTGATGCAAATGTGACAATGTATTAATTTACAAATCATGCACTATGGTAAAAGTGTTTTGAGGTGATAACAGGTATTCCAAAAGAAAGTACTTGAAAATAGGTGTTTATAAATAATATGCTCCTGTAATCATAATTTATGTGTAAAGGAATAAAAGTTGTTGGAGATTTACTGCCACTTGTGTTCATTTCAGCTGGAAGTTGCAGTGAATTGTACGCATAAGTAAGTTTTTTAGAGTTCTGCAAAAAATATAGGTAATTTGCGTTTCTCATATAGGCGGTAAAAAAAAGTTAATTCAAAAAGAGATGTAAGTTTTCAAGTATTCTAGTGGCAATGAGTGATATTGTAGATTGCACCACTTATGCTACAGATGTTTGATATAAAATATTACTGTTTTAGTGAGTCTCTATAGCTGGAGGTAAAATGGCAAGCGTGAAATTGCATTGCTTTATCACTAGGGTGTTTTCTCCAGGGAGACAGTACATCCCCACAGGAAAAAAAGAAACAACAACAACAACAACAAAACATGATATATCACTCATGTAATTAATTACTTGTTGATCTGAATGTATATCAGAAATATATTCATTTCTTGTTGATCATGTAAGGTAAATGGTGCTTCCATATGCTGTTAACCCAGACACTGTAAAAAAAAAAAAAAAAAAAAAAAAAAAAAAACTAATCTAAGGTGAATTTACGTTAGACTAAAAAGAAGAATTTTGCTTCCTCATGTCATAATTCCAAAATTTATTACATATTCCAAACCATATTACCCACGCACACATGCGCAGAAACAGCCCTGTTACTACTAAGGGTGAGACTTATTGGAAGCTACTTTTCTATCTCTGAGAGGAAACATCAATTTCTTGCTCTTTTTATCCCCTGAAGAACGACGAAAACTCACCCCAAAGGTACCAAATCAAATCGTTTTTACTTTGCCACTCTTCATTAGAAAGAGTCAACAAACCCTTATCAGCATTCGGCATTCTCCACCATTTCAGCGTAGATAATTGATTCTGTTTGGGAGCGATGTGGTATTGGATGCGCATCTTGCTAACGGAAAGAGATACAGTGCTAAATTAAGTTTACCTTCCGCAGGCTCGACCAGACAGAGACGCAGTGACCCCTGTTGCTGAGAAAATAATCAGAATGACAGTGTTGAATGAACAACGGACCCATTTTTCATGCTGTGGCAGCGCAGCGGCTGTTTTGTTGGTGCGAGTTGCTTGCATGCATTCATTCACTGGCACGTATCATACACACACACACTCAAGGGCTCAGCTGAGCTGTGTTACCCTTGAGCAGACCACATTACATGTTGCTTGCTTTATTTCGCTGAAATTATGAAATTGAATGTTCAAATTCCCACCGTTTGCCAACAGCATCATGCAGTGAAGCACATATTTTCAATTGTAGGAGGTCTGGCTAGCTGTGATAAAGGCCCTGCAAGCATGTCGCATAAACGCTGCAGCGACTGTGTGAGCAACATTCCAAATTAGCATCTGCATTACGTTCAGCTTGACTTAGCTCATCTATCACACCTTAAGATTTATCTTCATTATGTGAGATGAAGTCTCTAGTCCACATCTGTTCTATGTTTTTTTTAATTTATTTATTTATTTTATTTATTTTTCCACAACTCTTGCTACTTGAACAGTGGCAGTGTTATTAAACTCATTATTCTGATCAGTGTTAATTTTGGCAGGCATTTTTGATTTAGTCTTAGTCTTAGTCTTAGCCATACTGTGACTAGATATGCGAACGCCCTTTATCTAATTGTAATTATGTTTGAGACTTCATATCAAACAATGACAGGGACGCACATTTTAAAAGACAAGACAGTTAACTTAGCCTATAGGATGTATTTTAAATGTCCGGTAGTCCTCAAATAACATTTTAGTCCCGTCTCGTCTTGTTAACAAATTTTGTCATTGTCTTTATCATCAGATATTAGTTTTAGCTAGTCAACATCTCATCTTAGTCACAGAAAAAAGGTTTGTTAACGAATATTTTCGTCATTGTCTTCGTTGCCGAAATTAACACTGATTCTGATTAAGGGTTGGCTTTTTTTTTCAGCTAAGATCACTTTTTGGCCCTGTGGACCTTTAGAAAATAAACTCCCTGAAAACTCATTAGTTTATAAAAATGTGTCTACTTAGTAGTGTACTTCTAACAGTGCATGTGCTTGCCTTTTTTTTTTTTTTTTTTTAATTTTCACACCAAGTTTTGTAATATGTTTTCTAACATCTTGACGTTTTTTTTTTGTTTTGTTTTTTTTAATAACTGACATCTTTAAGGCAAATTATATAGTTAGATTTTATGTATTCTCCATTTAGAATTCAATATTTTCACATATTTTGAATAATTTGACAAAATAGAAGTGTATTGTTCTAGTTTTAATTTCATTTGAACCCAAGTTTGATGAATTTGAAAGTGAAGTATATAATGTTGAATGAAAACGGCAACATTAATTTATCTCTTTAGGACTGCCTGTTTTGCATAAAGCTCCCAAATGTGTTTTCTCCCATTCATGGCATCACTTGTGGATTGTACAGAGCAAAGATATGACAAATTTGAAATTTGTTGTGGATAATTTTCATTATTATTTATTTTTAATTTCATTAATTAGTTCCAGTTTTTGATTTCACTACCTTGTAAAAAAACTTTAAAGGGATAGTTCACCAAAAAAAAAAAATAAATAAATAAATTTTGTCATCATTTACCTACCCTCAATTTGTTCCAAACTCGTAGGACTTTTGTCTATCTTCAGAACACGAATGAAGACATTTTTATTTAAATCTGAGAGATTTCTGTCCCAGTCTAGGCAACTATCACTTTGATATTTCAAACAGTTCCAAAAGAGATCGTAAAAGTAATCCATATGAATTGAGCCGTTTAGTCTAAATTTTCTTGATGGCTTTACATGATGAACAGATTTAATTAAGGCTTTTATTCACATATACAATAATCAATGCACATCAGTTATGGCAAATGGAAGCTCAGGCATGCTTTCTTGATGTGTAAGAAAGAACCAATGAGGTTCATTCTTGTGTGTAACGCAGCGTTTGAGCTTCGAACCAGTGAGGTTTCTTCTTGCGTCTCAAGCAAGTATGATTAAGCTTCTGTTTACGTTCACTGATCAATGTAAATATGTGAATAAAAGTCTAAATTAAACCTGTTCATCATATAAAGTGATCAGTTCTCTTCAGAAAAGTTGGACAAAACCGCTAAATTCAAATTAGTTTTATAATCTCTTTGTGAACTTTTCAAGCTTTTGAAGTCGTAGTTGTATAGACTGGCAGTGGAGGGACATACATCTATCAGATTTCATTAAAAATGAATTCATATGTGTTCTGATGATGAACAAAATTCTTAAGGGTTAGAACAATATGAGGGTGAGTAAATTATGACATAATTTTCGTTTTTAAGTGAACTATCCCTTTAACAAAATTTATGATTGTGGTGGAATCCAAACTCTCTCAGTAATTTAGATTAATGAATTAATAAAATCATTACATAAGACATTTACAAAGTAAAACTAATTGAAAAGAAAACCATTAATACATAAAGTCAGCCTTTGTGACATAAAAGTGGCCCAAAACATCCTTAAACTGACTATAAGCACATGGTTTGCCGCTGAAATCATTCATATCTCAAAGACTTGCCTGTGTTCACTTTGACCCAGTAGGTTCAGTTGCAGTGACACATTCCCACTAGATCCATCAATTTATTTCCCAGAATGCTGTGGTTATTTATTTATTTGTCTTTAATGGTGTGACCTGTTGACACAAAATGTTTCATATGTTTTTATCACACTGGCCTTGTTCCTCCAACTGTGTTAGTGTCTCTAGACACTGACAGGCTTATTTTCTAGTTGTAATGTGGCTGTGGGATCCTTTTATCCTGTTCACCTCACTGTTCAGAGGCCGATGTGGAGAAACTCATTTTGTCAGAGAGCACACACTGTGCTTTGTATAGAGGTCATAGGGTCAGATTCAATGGTTTAGACAACCTGAATAGGCCATAGCCAGATTGTGGTAATTTCTTTCCATTTCATAGTTGAAAAATGGACTTTGACAAAACATACTTCAGACAGCTTAATATTAAATGAGGAGACTTTCACAGTAATTGACAATGGTTTAATTGGTTGTTATTTTTGACCCTGTTTCTAGGAGTCTCATTTTGTAAGTCCTCTCACAGATTTACCATTTGATCAAATACTAGACCTTTAAATCCGGTCCAGATTGGCTTCAGGTACCAAAAACATAGGTGAGAAAACACATCAGCTGTGTGCCGTCCGGTTGAACATAGCCTTCTATTGGTCTAGCGGTAACAAACCTTTCCCGGTGGGTGACAGAATTACCTTCAAATGTTAGTACCATTAAATCAGATGTGTTAGTCACGTAGTTAGTTATAGGACTTTAATAAATTTATCAAGATTCTCTTTAAACATTTTGTTCTGCCAAGACAGTAGATGACAGAAAAGAAAAGAAAAGAAAAAAAAAATGAACATAAGACACTCACGCTAATTCCTTCTATAGCACCCATTGCTAAAATGCTGAGAATACATGTTTGTAGTCAGATATATTTCGGAAGGCAACAGCACAATTAAGCTTGTGCAGCTAGACAAGTCTACTTACTGTATGTCGTGTATGTTTCAGGCCTAAGGGTTAGCCTGTTACAGTTTGTACAGATTTTGGTTAGTTTGGATGAAATCTGAATGAGTTCAGGCAAAATTGTTAGATGAATGAATGAATGAGGCTTTTATTTAACGCTTTATTGTGTAACATCTGCTTATGATCCTTGATGGTCGTTGGGACTTTGTCTTAAGAGACCCTGTTAGCCTTTTGACATTTGCATATAATTCACAGACCTGGCCCCACATTCTACCTTTATATGGGTGCTAAATTGCCAATGGTTGTCTCCCCACTATCAAAAAGATGCTGAACAGATCGACTCTCTGTTCTCTCCATCGGACTTCAAACACATTCCAAAGAGAACAGGACTCTGGTTCCATGGCAACCAATCTGGTAACACTAGTTTATTGCTAAAAAGAATGCGGAAAGAGCAACTCAGATTTCTCCTTGGGAGAGACATAATGCCCATAAAAATGGACTCTCCTCCAATTAATTCATAGAAAATTATTTCTGTGAATGAACACAGATATCCTTCAGGTCATTGTGTATGTTGGTACTGTTCTGGTATATTGTCTTTTGTATTGTATACTGTTTATGCATGCTTATAATAGAACCACTCTTTCATGTAACCTACCTATACCCTGTTTAGTATCTATGATTCGTCTTCAGATGATCTAAGCGAGAGTGTATATTACGTGTTGATACCTATGCAACATAATAATGTTCTAAGAATCTTTTGTAGTTTTGCATCAAATGTTTTTTTAATTTATTTTTATTATTATTATTATTTTTTTTTTTTTTTTTGTGGTTATAAAAACAAACCTAAGCCAACAACAGCCTTTAAAATGACTTAAAATGCATTATATAAAAACAATGAAGCAACCCTGCTGAAAAAAATACAACAAAACAAAACAAAACAAACAAAAAAAAACAATAGAACCATCACAGAAAATCCTAATACCATCACAAATGAATCACAAATACCATTACAAACATTACAAACCATCGACTTTTAAACATTAAAACCATTTAAAAAATTGTTTTCTGTAGTGTGTTTTGGAATATATTCCATTAAGAAGGTGACCAAATACCAGTAGAGACCAACAAGGTCCATTAAAGTTTCCATTAAAATCAATACAAGTCCCATTATAACCAGTGAAACCATTACAGATTTTGTGTTTTTTTTTTTTTTTTTTTTTTTTTTCAACAGTACATGTTATTACAAATGCCTGCAAAGGGAACCAAAGGCCTGGTAATTGCTGCTGTTACACTTACAGGACGATCATATCCTTGTTTAATAGGCTATTGACCAAACATTTAATTCAAATATCCACTTAATCTTTAATTTTTGGCCACCTTTTTGCTATAGATGTCATAGCCTCTATAATTTCTTCAACAAAAAACATGTGGACATCACAACCCTTACAAAAATTAACCACGGTTGCTTTATTTTCTTTTATGTGATTTCTGAATGCTTCAGACCATAAAATCAATCAAACAACTGTATTACTGCCATAGGTAACTGTCTAGAGCTACAATTGTAATTTGTAAATTATACAATTTAATTACTATTTATTTATTTATTTATTTATTTATTTATTTATAAGTTCTATTTTGACCCCTATAGTAGGTGTTTTTTTTTTTTTTTTTTTTTTTTTTTTACTTCCATAATATTTGAGGGAGGGGGCACAACAATCCAATCCTGCTTAGGGGACCCATTTGGCCAGCAGCGGCCCTGATGGGGGATGCTGGACTCGTCTGCCTGACCTACTCGACATGTACTGAAGGGCACCTCGGATACCTCTGACCCTGTACTCCGGGAGGCAACACGCAGCATGACATCAGCAATGGGGTACCTCAAGTGTTGTATCAACCATTCTGACTGACACATGAGGGCAATTTTGGTTAATTACCCTGTGAAGTTACCCGGTGGTCCACCCTTTTGAGAGCAGCGAGCCCACCAGAGCTCGAGGCCCAAAAGGGATCCGTGTAACTTGGGACCCACAGGCAAAACCCAATTTTGGCTATGCCAGCTAGTCGTTGACCCTTCCTCACTTCAGTGACGCAACATTGTGCCAAAAGTCATGGCTTTTGAGTGGTTGCCACCGGGTGCTGCGAGTGCGAGTGATTGGGAGCCCTTGCAGTTGCATGCTCAGGAGAGTCCAGGGAGATGGCCCAGCCATTGGAGTTCACCTGGGTGACCTTAGCTCACCACCAAGCCTAACAACACCTAAGGTATAGACATTCACTCAATATAAACCTTGAAGAGGACTAGAGAGCCTCTCTGTGTTAACGTGCTTGGTCTGTCCAGCTATCTCTCTCGTCATCTCCCTAGGCAGTACAACCCTGGAGCGCCCCCGCTCTGCAGTCCTTGTCACAGCCCCTAGAGGTGGTAGTAAGCCCTTGATTTCTCACTATCCCTTTCCATGTTTGGACCTTGATTTGTTTTATTAATTTTGGTTCTGTTTGTTTTGGTTGTTTTTGTGCTTGCATTGGCTTTGCCTGCCACCCACCTGATCAGCCAAAGGTTTGGCTAAGCGCTGCGACAAACGCCCTCCGGTCCGGGACCACTCCTGTTCTACAGCACCTGAGCGAAACAGCTGGATGACAACCCGAACTTGCAGACAGACCATGATCAAACCAAGGCTACAGCCACAGAAAGCCAGCCAGGATCATCGGTGCTTTTGCCCACAACCGCATCATCCAGTTAAAGCCAAGCAAAAGATGCTTCAACCACAAGGAGGCACAGAGGATCGGGAGCATGTGCAGAACCACCAGACCAGCAAGTGACAGCAGATGAAGAGGACAAGGAGCTACAAGGAGGAAGTAGAAAGTTTCAGGATGCTTCTACAAAACCCGCACAGACACTTAGCACAGAGAGCAGCTGGAATAGAAGCCAGAGAGGCTCCAACAGGCTGAAGCTCTCTTAAGTAATGGCCAAGGCCAACCGAAACAATACCTGTGAATGCTACCTGCAAGCAGCCCGAGCTGAAATCCAAGTCCTTGCCCAGCAACGAGGCGACTTCAAACACCAATTGGGTGAAGTCAAACAAAGCCAAGGTGAACTCAATGTCACAAATGACCTGAAATATGCTTGCAGACCACAAGGTGAACAGAAAGGGAAAACACAACACAGAATTTCCCCTGACAAGCAGGCCCCCTAGCCAAGAGTTCAAACCTGTGAAGGGAGGGAGGGAGGGGGGCATAGCCTTCACCAGCCAGCAACCACAGGGGGGTGGGGCAGGGACCCTTCCAGAGGATCACTGCAGGCGCACACACCGTGTGGCCCAACATACCCCAACAAGCTGGCCAGAGACAATACAACTGTCAACCTAAATACTGCAGAAGGCCACCACACTTCCCTGCCTGCAAACATTAACTTTTATGCTTGAACTCTGCCCAATGTGACCACACGAGACAGACTATCTCAGGATCACCTCCAGCCTTGAAACGCAACATCCTGTACCAGCAGTCTGAACCTGTCAAAGCAGATTACAAAAACTACAAGAAGCCTGCTACAGCCACCTCTGAATCTACGACAGACGACAGAACAGGCCACAAGGGAGGAAGGCTTCAACTCCAGAACCTTCCTTCCTCCCGAAATCTGCATCACATTGTGAGTCACCACCCAAGTGCCATGGCCTTCCCCCGCACAATGACCACCTGACATCTGCAGAAATCAACCCATATGGCCTACAGAGAACACAGCGCTGCCTCCATAGAGACTGTTAAAATCCTGCCTATCTCTGCACAGTACCCAGAACTGATTCTGGAGAGCACACGGGCCAGCAACAGAGATCCTGAGGACATTAAAGGAACTGATCCTGAGAGCAGCCTCACCGGCAGGACAAACATGATATATCAGCCTATCAGACTCCTTTTAACTACGAGTGGCATGAGAAACCAACAACCTACCAGAATGCCCTCCTACTCAGAGAAACGCCCAGATCTCGGCCAACAGTCTCTCACCGCAGAGACATCCATCCTAACGCCAGATGGTCATGGCACCCAGACAGCACATCAGCAGAAGACTGACCACCCATGACAGGCCAAAATACACACACGGCCAACTCCCCTGCACCTGACCATCAGCTCCATGAGACTGTACACCCCGTGTACACAACACAAATGGACACAGGCTCTCTTTTCACCAACATAGACCTGCTTTATTGTTTTGAGCCCCAAAGGACTTTAAGCATTCATAGAATTGGGCTCAAGTGCAGGAACGTTCACTTTTCCAGCCAGCCAACTCATCTGAGGGGCACTGCCAGGTCACAAAGATCAGGCCTGACATCTCAGCTGGTCGTGAGAACTCAGTCTCAAGGTCAGACCAGCCCACGACCCAGACTCCTCCTGCCCTTACATCTTGAAAGGCACATCGCTGTGATAGATGCCTCATAAGAAAGTCAACACAGTTTCCAACAAACAGGAACCACATAGCCATGATGGTGCCTGTCTCAAGCACCAGACAGAGCACTGAGAAACAAATCTGCACTGTCACCAGCAGAAACCCTCTTGACATGTCCCAGCTCTTCTCAGAGCTGAACAGTGTGGCTACATCTGAGACAGTAGAAATTGTGAGTATTCTAAAAGAACTCATTCAGAGGAGGCCCCACAAAGGAGGCAAAATGGACAGTACAGATTCCTTATAAGTGTGAGAACTGGAATGGAAGACCGCCCAAAATGCCGCCAGCTGAACGCTCACCCAGATCTCTGCGAACCAGCCACTGACCACAGAGCCAGCCATTCCATCGCCAAGTAATGGCATTACCCAGCCACTTCAGCTGATGGCTGCACATCCAGGATGATCCAACACCTTTCAGCATACCGGTCACCACACAAACCCAGTACCAGGACTCCTGAGGAACCCAATTCGAAAAGGTGGGCAACCAGGAAACAGCATGTTGGAAAACAAGGCGAGACTTGGAGCTCTGGTGACACTGGAGTAAACCCAACTTGGATGTCACTTCCAACTCTTTGGCAGACCCTAAGCTGAAGCTCAGAAACAGAACTGAACTCTTAAGGCCCAAATGTGTGCACTGAACATGCAGTCGTACATGCATACCACCTTCTCAGTGATAAAGAGCTGCTGGGTCACATTGAAATTGAGACAGCCGAAACTCTGGGCTGAAGTGCGAGAACCGCTGCCACTCCAGCCAGACAGGTCACCCCGACAGACAGGTCGCCAAGGTCACGGGAAAATCTCTCAGCCAGCCATGAGGGCATGGCCTGAAGCCTCACACGCTTCAAAGCACTCACTGAGCACACACCAGACCTGCCTTCGCAAACAAGTGCACGAGATTCCCTATGAGGTCCTGTTGTCAACCATGGTGACTGCCAAGGACACCTGCGTCTTAACTTGAAATAAAATAAGCAATGCTCAACCTGCTACTTCTTGGTTCTTGCAGACCTTGCAACCCCCTGGAGATGCCCTGTAAAGTGCAAAAACTTCCGGCCAGATCATACCAGACATTTACTCTGGTGAAAATATGAGACTGCAGTACCAGCATACACAAAAGGGGAACAGACAGCGACAGTGTGACACACAGACAGCGTGACCAAACCCTCAACCACACACCTTCAAGGGAATGAAGGGAACCTGGCGCCACTCTGAGCCACACTCCCTTTTCTAAGAGACATCCTGCACCTGCCGACAACTGCCAGTCCCAAAGCTGCTCTTCACAAGAGGCAATGATGCAGAGCTAATGTCAACTACGTGGACTCACTCAAGACCACATTACATCATCAAACTCAAATGGCATCTGCATTCTACACCATGCCTGATTTACTCTCATCCCAAGGAGTTTCATCTGACAGCTGGATTCACCAACTACTGCCTTAGTCCTGGTCTACACTAACAACATGGCCAGAACTAAAGGGGGGTTGCCACTTCAGCAGAACACTGCTCCCACCGGAGCACTAACTACTCAGATGACAAAAAAGCCCTGCTCTGCACTTCACGAACCATCCAGTGATTCTCCAGTTACAATGGAACACGGAAAGTGATGGCTCTCAGCAGCCAAATCATCCGTACAGAGGACCAACGCACCCAAAGCCACATGGTCAATGGCCTTTTAAGGATGCAATGTTGAGGCACGGTGTGCCCAGAGCGGGTATTTTGTGGGCTAACAGCAAGCCTCTCCCACAGCAACACTTCAAGCTGGACTCCCAGTCATCACAGTACAAGTGACAGCCATCCTGATCACCCTTTAAATCGCATCAGCTCACAAGAACTGCATCAGAGAACTCCTCATTTACACAGACTCAATTTCTGCCAAGCTCAGCTTCACACGCCACCTCCTTGGCTAGGAAAAAGATGAGTTTGCCACAATGAACAAGAAGCCAGTCAAGCACCAACACCTGTCCCAGGCGTGCAACAACATCACAAGTGCATTGCATGGTGAGCTATTGTCTCAACCAAGACCCACCCACCCTTGACACGGCAGTATGTCCCTGATGACCACACTGCGCCAAAGCTTGTGGTGCCACAGTGACAAAGGTGGGGGGGTCATGTTAATACACTTATGAGACACTAAAACAAGTGACATACGGGGCTGGCATACAGCAAGATGTGGTGGAATATTTCAGAGCATGTCAGGTTGCTGTCAATTCCAAACAGCAAACCTGAACCACAAAGCCCCAAGACAACACACTCCACTTTGGGTTTGCAAGCACTGTAATGACACTTAGCTGTCTCACCATGTATGGGCCTATAACACCATACAGATCTTTGTCAGTCCTCACTGTCCAGTCTGCCAGCATGTCACAGACTGCAAATCCCACTGCCCAAGAAGGAGATGTGAACACCTGGCTAAGAGGCATTACAGATAGCCTCACCCACAAGACCACTGACCTTTTAATATTCTGAGTAATAGTCACAATTCGGAAGAGACTCCTGACACATGACTCAAGCCAGAATTACCACCACGGGGAGCTAAACAAGGCCATCAGTTCCCTAAGCTACGCCTTCACAGCCCAACTGACACATGCCCAAAGCCGCATCGACAAGCTGGCAGTGAAAGTCCAGGATGATTTCAGGCATCAGACTACTGAGTTCCTGAGAGAGCTATTGCACATCTCACGCTGCACAGACAAGCTCGAAGTGAAAACCTAGGATAGTCCTAGCTTCTGGCAGTTTTAAGTTCAGCAACTTTGTCGATTCACTTCGGACCAATCAACCCATGGCTGGAATGACGAAGCTTTCACTCCTAAAGGAATTCATCAGAATCTACACATTGAACATGCACCAGGACACTTTACTCAGCACCAACCCAAAACCAATGCAAGTAATCGCTTGTTAACTGTTTAGATGCGCTTTTAGGCTTCGACCCCTTTTAATTAAGGTGATAAGATTCTCTGATGGTTCTTAACAGGTTGTGGTTAGCTGATGGGTAGATACTGCCATCACACTCTTCTCTCTTGCGCGCGAGCGCTCCCTCTCTCTTTCCCGTGCCCTCTCTCGCTCTCTCTCTCTCTCTCTCTCTCTCCATGCATTTCTTGCATTGGCATGTATGTTTAATGTGTGTACGTTTGTGTCTAGTTAGATGTTGCATGTTCCCCTGTAGTGTAGTTTAATAAACATCCATATGTATTCACGCTTGGTTGTCTGTGTCTGCTGCTTATGAGGTCACTTTAACGTCCGATTTTGTTACATGCTCCGTGAGCAATGTATCAGTAAGGAAAGCATTTTTCGTGGCCAGAGAAATAATTTTCCTTAGAGTCAATAGACGATTAAAACTGTCCGTACTGCGGATGAACAAATAATTTTATAGTACTATTAATGCTACAGTTAAGTGAATATAATTGATAAAAACCCGTTATGATTAATTGTCATCTCACATTGATTAATTTGCTACAATTGTGTATCGCTGTACGCCTAAAGCACTTTGCAATCATTTGCATTACATTACATTTACATTGTCATATGTATGCATATATATTTATACGGTACATCAATCATATGGGGGGGTCTCTCCTCAACCACCACCAGTGTGCAGTATCCACCTGGATGATGTGAAATGTAAAACTCTTGACAGATGTTGTACAGTCAGAGGATATCTCATTTACTTTTAACTGTCTTAAACTAAACTCAGAGCAAATTAAGTAAACGTTATTTTAGTGCAAAAGGTGTTTTTTTTTTTTTTTTTTTTTTTTTTTTTTGTGTGTGTGTATGTGTTTTGTGTTGACTGTCTGTGCTCTTTGTGTAATGAATTCTCCCTTGAATATCAAATCATTGTTGTAGTACTCAAGTCCAGACTTGGTCTTAAGTCAAAAAGAGGGAATAGAAGAGCATAATGTCAGTATGCTTTTCATTGGGGTGGATGAAGCCTGGGTTTGTAAAATTGTCACTCAAAATTCTGCAGCTGTCTGGAGAAATAATTATACAGTGCGGATCATATGCGCGAGTCGGGACAGACTGTGAAATCTATGCACAATGTTGTAGTACTCGAGACCAGAGTTAGATTCCTAACGAGCCTGAGATCATGAAAATGACTTGGAATGACTTTGGAAGACTTGGAATTGGACTTGAGACTGATTTCTGTCTTGTCCAACATTAGCTGTGTTTACATGGACACCTTTTGAAATTCATCATTCAGATTGAAATTTTCATCATTCAGATTGATGAATTCGAATATAGTGTTTACTTGAACGCCAAATAAAGTGATTGTGTTGTGCACATTTGTATGTCACAACCTTCCAATCGGATCATATCTTCTGACACACTGCACAGATGTGCAGAGTTTCCCCGCTGATGTAAGATGTGTATGCTAGCCATCCTCCTACTTCTTTTATGTTTTAAAAAGCAGACTTAAAGGTGCCGTAGAATGGAAAACTGTATTTACCTTGGCATAGTTGAATAATAAGAGTTCTGTACATGGAAATGACATACCGTTAGCCTCAAACACCATTGTTTCCTCTTTCTTATGTAAATCTCATGAATAAAAAAGACCACTGAAAAATAGGCAAATCAGAACATAACACCGACTGTGACGTAACAATCGGGATCACTAATGGTTACGCCCCCAACATTTGCATATACCTGCCCATGTTCTAGGCCAGCCGCTAGCCGAACCATCAGAAGTTCTGCAGGTATTGTGAAGAAACAAGCGAGGACAACAGCGAAAATGGCAGATCATGGAAATAAAGGTTATGTTCCAGGCTGTGCAGGGGATGTGAAGTGCAGGGATGGGTTGGTGACTATTCAGAAAGGCACGGAAAGCAAATAATGCGTTCTAATAAAATAACGCGAGTCACTAAAGGGACATGGTTAGCTCCTTGCTAGCAGTAGCCTGTTACATTACAGTACATACGATTTCACTTACCACATAAACAGAGTAAGGAGAGATGACTGAGGATGATGGCGAACGATTTACAGATCCTGAGCACCACTGATAAGCATCTGATCTTGTAAAATGTGTGGTAAGTACTGCCGCTGTAGTTTACACAGAGAATGTGTGATCGCAAATCTCGAAAGTGAAAGTGAAACTAAAACGCGATCATGCATTCAAAACCAGTTTCAATGCCCCGCATATTAATAGCGGCTCCCTGATGCCCGCATTTTATATACAGTATAATTACCCGACGATATAACTGTGAGAGAAAGTATTGAAATATATATTTTCCTCCCTTGTTTCCTTCCTGCTGTGAGCTACTGAAATGAGCAGCAGTGTGAAACAGCCAATCAGAGCAGAGCCACACTGTGAAACAGCCAATCAGAGCAGAGCTCAATATTATTATTCATGACCCTTCCAAATAAGCCAATAACAGACCATTTCATTCTAGGGAGAAATTCTAGGGTTGTAAATGCACATGTAAAACCGTCTCTGGAGAATTTTTGCCCTTACCTAAGCCACATACCTTCTATGTAGATATCAGAGCACAATTTAAAATATTGTATAAATGCATTCTATAGCACCTTTAATATTTATTTATTTTGGATCCTAATTAGGAGATGGCGAGCACAAGAAGCTTTTTGACGATGAGTGGAAATAATCTTAGAACTAAAGACCAGCTTAAACCAGCTCAAACCAGCAGCCATGCTTCAAAACATATTTGGCCAATTCATACTGACCGATATGGTTACATGTTACTTTTTTATTCTGTCTGGGCAATTACAAATGTATTTTTAAGATCCATGTAAATGCAGCTACTGTCACAAACCTTGTAAATCTGCAAATACTGCAGCTAGTTCTTCCTTGGAAGAGCTCATTTTAGCTTATAAATGCAACTTTTACTCTGCCAATTGGATTAGAGCTTGCTGTTTTGGAAAAGCTCTTGTCATTTTTGTGTGAAGTATGCATCAGACACTCTGCAGGCATGGTGCTTAAGGCTAGCGCTAACCAAATATAGACTCAGTAACTGAGAAAGCAGCCACAAAAACCCTTGAAAATCTAAATTACTTTGGGACAGGATCACAGTCTTGGACATAGTAAAATGACAAGAGCGAGGGTCTCTCTCTCGCTGTCTTTGCTTGCACTGAAGAGATAGCATTGTCATTGGGCAAGGATGAGTATAATGAGATGAGGAGACTTTTCAGGGATGCAAATTCTCGCCAGAAGACACTTAGCTAAATGAAGACCCGACAATAAACAGTCACAGTTGTTCAAATCAATTTTGTCAAACCCCTTATTTGTTGTCCTCTCATTCTCCATGAAACCAATTTAACAAATGACCACCAAAATGAAAGTGAATTCTGTAGTACTGAAAGTACCACATTAACCCTCAGGGAGGAGCATAGAAGATCAGAAAAATCATCCAATTTCAAGGGCAGAGAGGCAGATCAAAAACAAGTAGAGCAGCAAACGTCCCTGTGTGGAGTTGGCCTTGAGCGGAGTGTGGGGCAGCGGAGCACTGCTGGAATGACAGCTTCTTCCACCCCGAGAGATGGGATGCTTTTCCCCACACCTGAGGCTTGTTCCACAGCCAAGCTCATTCACGGGGACCAGATGGAGCGCATAGATAAATTAATAGTTGGGGGAAGGGAGGGTTTGTCAGAGACCGTGTAAAAATCTGCTACTGTATACTTGGACCTAGTGGAGCTAATATGACTATAAGCAAAAATCAGTGTTTAAAAGCAAACGTTAGTGATTCTTATAAGGGGATTCTACTTAACCCTTTGATGCACAAGCTATGCAAACCCCTTCTAATGCACAACATGGGTCTAACATGACCCGGTTTAATTTCCTATTTCAAGCTTGGCTGAGTATTTATTTATTTATGTATGTATGTATGTATGTATGTATGTATGTATTTATTTATTTATGTATTTATTTATTTAAATTTAATTAAATTTAATTATTTATTCATTTATTTATTAATTATTATTTTTAATCAGTTTATTTCAACATTTAATATTCCCTGATTTATGTAGTCCATGATTCATGAATATTCCAAAAAAAAAAATAAAATAAATAAAATAAATAAATATATATATATATATATATATATATATATATATATATATATATATATATTTTTTTTTTTTTTTTCTTTTTCAGTGACCACAAAGTAATATTTTTTCTTATTTTTTTCTACATCAAGTTTGCACACATGGGCCAACAATTACCTATCTATGCAAGTGTGATAAAACAAAAGAATGAAGACATTTTGTTAAAGTATTTATTTTTTTTTTTAGCAGTTACTTAGACCAACAAATTTTATAACACTTATACTATGTTTATTTGCCACTCTGTCAAACAATACATACACATATCAATAATAACCAATAACACTGAAATTGAACTGTCTATAGTGCAACTGTAGTGAATGCGACCAAACAGATGAAAATAAAACTTTACAAAATAAAATCACGTGGGTATACAGCGCCATGTCAAATTGCCATCTCAGTGCTTACATGCCTCATAAATGACCACTACAGCACTATTTGTGCTCCTTGCACACAGGCCTGTTGCAGTGGGAACACGGCTGCTGATTTTTCTGTCTTTGGTAGGTAGGCAGACCCTGCACTTCTTCCTCTTCGATTGGCCCATGATTTTCTGTTGCCAGGTGGTGGCTGCATTTTTTTTTTTTTTTTGTCCCACATTTTTTTTGTCTGCACTTCCATTGCCTCTGTAATATGAATTTGAAGGTGGGCTGTGCATCACGGTCCTCAAGAGTTTTGTTTCAACCTTGATAGAAACTCACCTACTTGTAGCTGTCTAGTAACCCTTAGACCTGGATTAGCTTGTTCAGGTGTGTTTGATTAGGGTTGGAGCTGAACTCTGCAAGACTGTGGCTCGCCAGGACCAACGCTGACCACCCCTGGTATAGGCATTGAGGGTGGTGACATCCAGCAGATTTCACCACAGCTCCTTGGGCTACCTCCGTCTTCTCTGCTTACATGAGTAGGTGCAAACCCTACTTACTCAATCTTTTGGACTGGGTCTGAGTTTTCTCTTTAGAGGACTCATCAGACAAGTCATCGATGTCATCAAATGAGTCTTCTTCATCTAGGAGAGCTGGATTTACACCCACACCTCCAGACTGACCCTGTGGCACATAGTCTAGGTCATCAGCATCAGATATTTCAGACTCTGAATCAGGACAAGAATTGCCTCATCTTCCTCATCCTGTTCTTCATGCATCATCTCTAAAAACATGTCAGCCATTAATCTAGAATGACTGGGATCAGCCAAACTAACACTCTGGATAAAGAAAATCAAATGCACAAGAATATTTTCAATAGCATATGAAACATTTCTTCAAGGATATACTTATTATAAATTGTCACTGTCAGACAGAAACATTGTATGTCCAAAACTGTTACTTTTCAGTAACATTTCAGAACTAAAGGGTGACCAGTAGTATTGATTTATGAAAGAAAAAAAAAAAAAAAATGAAGTGTGGAGATACAATGTTTGTGCCTGACAGCAATGATACATACAGTACTTGTATATAATAATGTATTATTTTGACATTTCTTTTGTTGACCTAGCTAACATTAGCTAGCTAGAATAAAGCATGCTAACAATAAGCTAGCTAATATTATTGGCCATGTCTCACTTGTAATGAATTTCAAGGTCAAGGTAACCTTAGCCTAACAGTCAAATATTATATCAAGTTATCTTTCAAAATATATCAAACATTTTCTGTGGTAATAAAAAAAAAAAATTTAAATAAAAAAAAATAAGACTGACATGCGTGAAATATACTATAAATACATGAATATATGAATAGTTTTGGCCTTTAATTTAGACCTCTAAAAATGAATGTCTACATCTTAGCAATACATATTTAGTATTGTTCTTATTTTATATAATTTCTGAACATATAGGATCTGTTTAAGACAAGTTTGTACAATATTTTCCTGCATATTTCATGCATATTTTCTGCAAATTTATTTAACAAGTGAATTTGCTTTTCATTATGGGCTTTCACACCAGGTAGTTCTAGACACCAGGGCCATCCAGTAAAAGTTAAATTTTTCCCTAGGGCAGTTTTCCTAGTCGCATTCGCACCGCCAGTCATATATATGAAGAGATGT
Source organism: Spinibarbus caldwelli (assembly GCA_039654775.1). NCBI lineage: Eukaryota > Metazoa > Chordata > Actinopteri > Cypriniformes > Cyprinidae > Spinibarbus > Spinibarbus caldwelli. The sequence goes on along the minus strand of CM077262.1, from coordinate 22,883,264 downwards.
AAGTGAGGAAGTGATCTATCAATGTGTTCCATGTTTGTGGAGTAAGTATATGTAAACTGTGTGTTTACATGCCTTTTTAAAAATATGTGCCAGAGTTTTGTATGGCATGTTTTTGGCCAATCAATGTATATTTACGTAACTGGTAGTTCCTATTGTGCTGGGTTAAACCCTAATCTGAAGTAGGAGCTAATTTAGTTCCCCAAAAGGTATTCCTATAACTAAAATCATTCCCAAATCTTGCAGTTTGAACACGTCAAAAAGTGGGTACTTCTGCCAATAGTTATAGTTATATGAAAACATTAATCCGTTGCAAATAAATACATGTACTGTAAAATACAACCCGAATTCCGGAAATTGGACGTTTTTTAAATTTGAATAAAATTAAAACTAAAAGACTTTCAAATCACATGAGCCAATATTTTATATAGAACATAGGTAACATAACAAATATTTAAACTGAGAAATTGTAAAATTTTTATCACAAAAAGAGCTCATTTCAAATTTGATGTCTGCTACAGGTCTCAAAATAGTTGGGAGGGGGGCATGTATACCATGGTGTAGCATCTCCTCTTATTTTCAAAACACTTTGAAGACGTCTGGGCATCTAGGTTATGAGTTTCTGGAATTTTGGTATTGGAATTTGTTCCCATTCTTACCTAATATAGGTTTCCAGCTGCTGAAGAGCTTGTCGTCGTCTTTGACGTATTTTTCGTTTAATGATGTGCCAAATGATCTCTATAGGTGAAAGATCTGGACTGCAGGCAGGCCAATTCAGCACCCGGACTCTTCTACTACGAAGCCATGCTGTTGTAATAGCTATAGTATGTGGTTTTGCATTGTCTTGCTGAAACACACGTCATCTGGAGGGGAGCATATGTTGCTCTAAAACCTTTATATTTTTCAGCATTCATTGTGCCTTCCAAAACATGCAAGCTTCCCATACCGTACGCACTTATGCACCCCCATACTTTCAGAGATGATGGCTTTTGAACTGAATGCTGATGACACACTGGAAGGTCTCCCTCCTCTTTAGCCCGGAGGACATGGCGTCCGTGATTTCCAACAAGAATGTAAAATTTGGACTCATCTGACCATAGAACACTTTTACACTTTGAAACAGTCCATTTTAAATGAGCTTTGGCCCACAGGACACGATGGCGCTTCTGGACCATGTTCACATATTGCTTCTTTTTTGCATGATAGAGCTTTAATTGGCATTTGCAGATGGCATGGTGGATTGTGTTTACCGACAGTGGTTTCTGGAAGTATTCCTGGGCCCATTTAGTAATGTCAATGACAGAATCATGCCAATGAGTGATGCAGTGTCGTCTGAGGGCCCGAAGACCACTTGCATCCAACAAAGGTCTTCGGCCTTGTCCCTTACGCACAGAGATTTCTCCAGTTTCTCTGAATCTTTTGATGATGTTATGCACTGTAGATGATGAGATTTGCAAAGCCTTTGCAATTTGACATTGAGGAACATTGTTTTTAAAGTATTCTACAATCTTTTTTACACACTCTTTCACAGATTGGAGAGCCTCTGCCCATCTTTAATTCTGAGAGGCTGTGCCTCACTAAGACATCCCTTTTATAGCTAATCATGTTACAGACCTGATGTCAATTAACTTAATTAGTTGCTAGATGTTCTCCCAGCTGAATCTTTTCAAAATGTATTGCTTTTTCAGCCCTTTGTTGCCCCCGTGCCAACTTATTTGAGACCTGTAGCAGGCATCAAATTTGAAATGAGCTCATTTAGTGGATAAAAGTGTAAAATTTATCTGAGAAGCAGAGCGGGATTTACAAGCCTGTTTCTTTCTCACTGATTGGAGTGTTTTTGAAGCAACTGCAAATGATCTGGACGAGCTCACAGAGACTGTAACATCCTATATCAGTTTATGTGAAGATATGTGCATTCCTACCAGGTATCATTTAACCTAAAACAACGACAAACCATGGTTCACTGCAAAACTCAGACAGCTCCGTCAGGCTAAAGTAGATGCTTACAGGAATGGGAACAGAGTCTTGTACGAACAGACCAAATACACACTGGAAAAGGAGATCAGAGTGGCAAAGAAGAATTATTCCGATAAGCTAAGGATCCAATTCTCTTCCAGTGACACGGCTTCAGTGTGGAAATGTCTGAAAGACATCACCAATTACAAGACACCATCCCCCAGCACTGAGGTGAATCAACAACTGGCAGACGATCTGAATGAGTTCTATTGCAGGTTTGAAAAAACACCATTAACACCTCCAGCAACCCCCATCTCCCCAACACCTGCACTCCAGATCAGTGAAGATGATGTGCGCCAGGTCTTCAGAAAGAACAAGAGAAGAAAAGCACCAGGCCCAGACGGTGTGACACCAGCCTGTCTGAAAGCCCCCATCTTCACACAGATCTTCAACATATCACTAGAGCTGTGTGAAGTCCCTTCATGCCCTTCATACCATAATCCCTGTCCCAGAGAAACCAAAGATAATAGGACTTAATGACTACAGACCTGTGGCTCTAACGTCTGTGGTCATGAAGTCATTCGAAAAACTGGTTTTGGCTTATCTGAAGGACATCACTGGTCCCTTACAGGACCCCCTGCAGTTTGCCTACAGAGCAAACAGGTCTGTGGATGATGCATTCAACATAGGACTGGACCAGAAACTAACTCAGCTCTCCGTGCCCACCTCCATCTGTCAGTGGATCAACAGCTTCCTGACAGACAGGCAGCAGCTAGTGAGACTGGGAAAATTCTCATCCAGCACCCGTAAGAATCAGCACTGGAGCTCCTCAGGGTTTCGTCCTCTCCCCACTGCTCTTCTCCCTCTACACCAACAACTGCACCTCTAAAGACCCCTCTTTCAAACTCCTGAACTTTGCAGATGACACCACAGTCATCGGCCTCATTCAGGATGGTGACGAGTCTGCTTACAGACAGAAGGTTAAAGAGCTGGCTGTCTGGTGCAGTCTTAACAACCTGGAGCTTAACACGCTCAAAACTGTGGAGATGATCGTGGACTTCAGGAGAAACCCCCCTGCACTCCCCTCACTCACCATCATGGACAGCACTGTAACAACAGTGGAGTCATTCAGATTCCTGGGCAGCACCATCTCTCAGGACCTGAAGTGGGACATTCACATAGACTCTATTGTCAATAAGGCCCAACAAAGGTTGTACTTCCTTCGCCAGCTGAGGAAGTTCAACCTGCCACAAGAGCTGCTGAAACAGTTCTACTCCGTCATCATTGAATCCATCCTCTGCACTTCAGTAACTGTCTGGTTCAGCTCAGCTACCAAATCTGACCTCAGAAGACTACAGAGGGTAGTCCGGAATGCTGAGCGAATCATTGGTACAACCCTCCCCATTCTCCAAGAACTGTACTTATCCAGAGTGAGAAAAAGGGCTGGAAAAATAACTTTGGACCCCTCACACCCAGCACACTCCCTCTTTGAACTGTTTCCATCTGGTCGACGGTACGGAGCTCTGAGCACCAGAATGGCCAGGCACAGGAACAGTTTCTTCCCTCAGGCAATCCATCTTATGAACACTTGAAAACTTAACAATAAACATGAAACACACAACACTATCATACATTTATTTATTTAACACACATATTTATTACATTTCAAATTTGCACCTAATATACCTGTGCATACTAAATTGTCTATTTTGTATATTGAGTTTGTGCTATTTTGCACATTGTCTATTTTGTATATTTGTATATTGTTATCTTTATTATCTGTGTCCTGTCTTGTCACTGTCATTCTGTTGCACTGTGCACTCCGGGGTGTTAATAAAGGACTTCTGAAGCGAAACGATGCATTTGTTTAGGAAAAATGTTGATGATTATAACTTTATAAACAGAAATGTGCAGCTTCTGGTCTCTCAAGCAGGCGCGTTCGTGACAAGGTGGTCGAGCGTATGACGTAGGTGTAACGAAAGGTGCAACATAAGATCTGGAAAGAAGACTTTAGTCTCGTGAGAGTAAGCTCTGGGGAGAAGCGTGTAATCTCATGAGAATCAAGTTTTGTATACAGCACAGGGAAACCATGTGAACAAGTAAATTGTATCTGATTTGATTAAAATGGTGCATTCGTGTCGATAACCGGGATGTTTAAATAAGTTCGTGACAGGTGTTTTGTTTTGCTTTCTCCTCTGTGCATCCACGTTTGTCATGACTCTCTACGTTCGTATTTCGTTATGCCTACGTCATAAGCTCAACCACCTTATCGAGAACGAACGCGCCTGCTTAAGAGACCGGAAGCTGCACATTTCAGTTTATAAAGTTTTAAGAATCATCATTTTTCTTAAACAAATGCATCGTTTCTCTTCAGAAGTCCTTTATTAACACCCCGGAGCCGTGTGGAGTAGTTTTGTGATGGATAGATACTTTTTTTTTTTTTTTTTTTTCAGATTCAGAAACAGTGGCACCATTCACTGCAATTATACAGATTGGAACAGACAGGACAATGTGGAATATAACTTCGAATGTGTTCGTCTGAAAGAGGAATGTCAGACATGCCAGGATGGCCTGAGGGTGAGTAAATCTTGGACTAATTTTCATTTTTGGGTGAACTATCCCTTTAAGGATGTTTTAGAAGTAAATTGAACAATATATATCAAATACAAAATATTTGATCCCCTGCTGATTTTGTACGTTTGCCCACTGACAAAGAAATGATCAGTCTATAATTTTATGGTAGGTTTATTTGAACAGTGAGAGACAGAATAACAACAAAAAATTCCAGAAAAACGCATTTCAAAAAAGTTATTAATTGATTTGCATTTTAATGTGTGAAGTCAAGTTAAGTCAAGTCACCTTTATTGAAATTAAGTAGAAATTAAGTGTCCCCAACTGAGCAAGCCAGAGGCGACAGCGGCAAGGAACCAAAACTCCCTCTGTGACAGAATGGAGAAAAAAAAAAAAAACCCTTGGGAGAAACCAGGCTCAGTTGGGGGGCCATTTTATTGTTTCTCGGTCTATTTTTATAATATATATTTGTTTGTTTATTATAATTTTAATTTATAGTTTAGTTAATTTAATATATTTCTGTTGTACATATACATATATATATATATATATATATATATATATATATATATATATATATATATATTATACTATTTTTTATTTTAAAATGTATTTATTCATTTTTCATATTTGTATATTATTGTTTTAATTCAAATTTTAAATGTATAAATGTATTATATTTCTATTTTTATATTGTTGCAGTTTCTAACAATAATAGTATTATGTAGTTAGGTATTTTATTATATTTTTAGTCATTTTGTTTTATTGTATTTTTAGTCAAGGTCTTCACTGGGGATATGTCCCCGGGGCTCATCCAGGTGTCCCGGCCTGCGCCGACGATCAGGGCCGCAGACATCATCTCCCGGCACTGATCCATCATCTGACCCGGACACGGACTGAGAAACAGAATAAGAAAGAAACAGACAAATATTAGCTGCCATTCTTCTTACGATTTAACGAGTACATCGTGTGTTATGGGGAGTGTTCCCGGTTCCGGTTGATCTAATTAATGCAGCCTAAGAATCCTTTAACGAATTTGAATAATAGAAGCGTATTAATGTGTTATGTGTAAGCCAGGTTAAAGAAATGTGTATTTAATCTAGATTTAAACTGACAGAGTGTGTCTGCCTCCCGAATAGCATTAGGTAGATTTTTCCAGAGTTTGGGTGCTAAACAGGAAAAGGATCTGTCACCCGCAGTCGATTTTGATATTCTAGGTATTATCAAACGGCCAGAGTTTTGAGAACGCAGCAGACGTGGAGGACTATAATGTGATAAGAGCTCACTCAAGTACTGAGGAGCTAACCCATTCAGGGCTTCATAAGTAATTAACAAGATTTTAAAATCTATCCGATGTTTGATAGGGAGCCAGTGCAGTGTTGACAGAACCGGGCTAATATGGTCACACTTCCTGGTTCTAGTAAGGACTCTAGCTGCTGCATTTTGGACCAACTGTAGTTTGTTGATCAAGCGTGCAGAACAACCACCCAATAAAGCATTACAATAGTCTAACCTTGAGGTCATAAACGCATGAATTAGTATTTCTGAATTTGACGTTGAGAGCATATTACACAATTTAGATAAGTTTTTGAGATGGAAAAACAGATGCTAGAAACATGGCTTTCAAATGAAAGATTGCTTTCAAACAGCACACCTAGGTCCTAACTGATGAAGAAGAATTGACAGAGCAGCCGTCAAGTGTTAGATAGTGTTCTAGGTTATTACATGTGGGGTTTTTAGGTCCGATAATTAACAGCTCTGTTTTTTCAGAATTTAGAAGTAAGAAGTTACTCGTCATCCAGTTTTTTACATTTACATTTAGTCATTTAGCAGACACTTTTATCCAAAGCGACTTACAAATGAGGACAATAGAAGCAATCAAAACCAACAAAAGAGCAACAACATGCAAGCGATATGACAAGTCTCGGTTAGCCTAACACAGTACACATAGCAAGGTTTTTTAATTTTTTTTAAACAAGTAGATAGGATATAGAAAAGAAAGCTAGTGTTTTAGTTTTTTAAGAAAAGCTAGCAGTTAGAGAATAAATATGCAATTGATAGAGGGTCAAGTGTGTGTGTGTGTGTTTTTTTTTTTTTTTTTTATAAAAAGAAAGTAGATGGATAAAATAAAATTAGAAAAGAGAATGCTAGAGTTAGAGCATGTAGACTATGCATTCCGTTAGTTTCTCAATTTGGTGTGTTTCACCGGGCCGTGAAGAAATATAGAGCTGAGTATCATCAACATAACAATGAAAGCTAACACCATGTCTCCTGATAATATCTCCCAAGGGTAACATGTAAAGCGTGAAAAGTAACGGCCCTAGTACTGAGCCTTGAGGTACTCCATACTGCACTTGTGATCGATATGATACCTCTTCATTCACTCCTACAAACTGATAGCGGTCAGATTTTCTAGTCTATTCAAAAGAATGTTGTGGTCGATAGTGTCGAACGCAGCGCTAAGATCCAGTAGAACTAATAAAGAGATACAACCACGATCAGATGATAAAAGCAGGTCATTTGTAACTCTAATGAGAGCAGTCTCAGTACTATGATACAGTCTAAATCCTGACTGGAATTCCTCACAGATACCATTTTTCTCTAAGAAGGAATATAATTATGAGGATACTACCTTTTCTAGTATCTTTGACAGAAAAGGGAGATTTGAGATTGGTCTGTAATTAACTAGATCTTTGGGGTCAAGTTGTGTTTTTTTTTAATGAGAGGCTTAATAACAGCCAATTTGAAGGTTTTGGGAAAATATCCTAATGACAATGATGAATTAATAATAGCCAAAAGAGGATCTATGACTTCTGGAAGCAGCTCTTTTAGTAGTTTAGATGGAATAGGGTCTAACATACATGTTGTTGGTTTAGATAATTTAACAAGTTTATACAATTCTTCCTCTCCTATAGTAGAGAATAAGTGGAATTGTTCCTCAGGGGATCTATAGTGCACTATCTGATGTGATACTGTACCTGACGGCTGCATGGTTACAATTTTATCTCTGATGGTATCGATCTTGGAAGTAAAATAGTTCATAATGTCATTACTGCTGTGCTCTTGGGAAATACCAACAGCTGTTGATGCTTTATTTTTCGTTAAGTTAGCCACTGTATTGAATAAATACCGGGGGTTATGTTTGTTTTCTTCTAGAAGAGACAAAAAGTAATCAGAGCTAGCGGTTTTTAATGCTTTTCTGTAGGATAGGGTACTTTCCCACCAAGCTATACGAAATACCTCTAGTTTTGTTTTCTTCCAGCTGCGCTCCTTTTTCCGGGTTGCTCTCTTTAGGGTGCGAGTGTGCTCAGTATACCACGGAGTCAAACTGTTTTCTTTGATCTTCCTTAAGCGTAAAGGAACAACTGTATCTAAAGTGCTAGAAAAGAGAGAGTCCATAGTTTCTGTTACATCATCAAGTTTTTCTGCACTGTTGGATATGCTGAGGAATTGAGATAAATCAGGAAGATTACTTACAAAGCAGTCTTTTGTGGTAGAAGTGATGATTCTACCATACTTGTAACAAAGAGTAGAATTTACAGTTTTAGCTATATGGAGTTTACACAAGACTAGATAACGATCTGAGATATCATCGCTTTGCTGCAGAATTTCAACACCACAAAAATCAATTCCATGTGACAGTATTAAATCTAGAGTATGATTTCGACAATGAGTAGGTCCTGAAAGTTGTTGTCTAACCCCAATAGAGTTCAGAATGTCTATGAATGCTGATCCTAATGCATCTTTTTCATTATCGACATGTATATTAAAATCACCAACAATTAAGACTTTATCTGCAGTACTAACTCAGATAGAAAATCAGCAAATTCTTTAATAAAGTCTGTATGGTGCCCTGGTGGCCTGTGTACAGTAGCCAGTACAAACATCACAGGGGATTTATCACTAACACGTGTTTCTCTAGATAATGTTATACACAGAACCATAACTTCAAATGAGTTAAAAAAGAATCTGAAAGTCAGGTTCCATTGACTGATATTGTATGAACATAAACCAGCAGGACAAACTTGACCAAAATCACCTTTTGTGTTTGGAAAAAAAAAAAAAAAAAAAAACAACAAAAAAAAAACACACACACACACACACACACACACGCACACACACACACAAACAAGGACTGAACAGCTTTGAGGTGAGTAAATAATGACTGAATTTATATGTTTGAGCGAAATAACCCTTTAAAGCCCCAAACAGAAATTGTATGAAATATATGTAAGCATTTATATTATAGTAGTACCTTGAAGAAATAAACTTTAAGAAATAATCAGCTTTATTGAGTGTTTACATCTACATTTTAAAAGCATTTACATTTACATTTTATTTTTATTTTTATTTTTTTTTAATTTACAATTATGCATTTGACAGACACTTTTATCTGAAGTGACTTATAGTGCTCTTATTACAGGGATCCCAATTCCCCTGCAGCAACCTGGAGTACAGACACCAGTGGTGATGACTGCGGAGATCGAACCAGTTCACTACACCACAAAAGTAATGAAGCTATATCAAAAATTAGCTTGTAATTGTAAACACATGAAATGAAATTTGGCAAGAAATGGAATGCTGACAACATGAAATTTATTTTTTTTACTCTGTGTAAATGTTTTACAGGTAGTTGTTCTCATAGAGAGCAGGCACACAGATGTTTGGAGCAGACACAGAATGAGCCAGACTGTTCCACAAGCGTTCTCCTGCTCTTGCTTCAAGATTGTGTGGTACGGGGAACCTCATCCTCTCTGTGCACTCAAGCAATGATAGCCTCGATGTCCCTTTCTCATCCATGATCAGATTCAGTCTGACAGCAGCAAAGAGGGAGGTGATGGACGGCAGAGACAGGTGAAGGTGGACAAGGTGGTCAGCTGCTTCATCAGAATAAAGCTGCAGAACTGCCACAGCTGTGTTGAGATGGCAGTAGGATTTGGATTCACCGCTTGTAAATACATGATTGTTAGAACAATATGTTTGAATAAAGCTTTGTTTCATGTGTTGTTGACTTGTTTTTATTTATTGTCATGGTTACTTTTATTTACATTTTACTCATTTATTCATGTTTTCTGTTGTTGTCAGTAAATAAAATATAATTGTTTCATTAACTTATGCATTAATTCATTACTTGACTGAAAATTGAGATGTATTCACCTTGGCTACATTTGTCTAGTGTGTAGTCATGCATAGATATGGCATATGAAAAAAATAAATTACATTCTGCTTGTTTTACTAAAAAATATAATTAATTATTGGTCGGTATTTATCATTATTATTGTTCACAAGTGTTGGGCTACCAGTGCTTTCTGAGGTAACTTTAAATGTACTAGGTAGGGTTGTGGATTTATTGGATTTATTGATGCTATGAGGTGTTTGTGCGCCTGTCACTCTTATTTTGTTTTTATTATTATTTATTACTATTACTGCACAACATACAAGCTCAGGGAAAGATGGTAGTATATTTAACAATGAACAATCATAATGACCCAAAAAAAAAAAAAAAAAAAAAAAAAAAAAACACTATAATGGGTTTGCGTACTATATCATAGTATGAGATTATATACAAGGGAAAAAAAAGATTAAATAACTTTGTATAATCATAAAATCCATATAATCAATGCATTAAAATTGAATTAGTTTTTGTTATTTATAAGCCTCAGGGATGAAACGAGAGAGACATTCAACTAGAAAAAGAGGAAAACAAGGAGATTTAAGCCAGTTTTGCGTGTGGATGAACAATGTTGCACATAAAATTAAGAAATTATTAACATATTCAAGAGATAATGATTTTGGTCTTCCGTTACAAAAAAAAAAAAATAAATAAAATAAATATATAAATAAAAATAAATAAATAAATAAATAATTAAAAATTAAATCTTTAAGGATTAAACTGTGGGTTATATTAGTAGAGTTAAAAATATAAAAACTTAAATCAACCCAAAATTTATTGGTTATGCTACAATCATAAGGGCAGCTGTTTCTTCAACAAGACCAAAAATGAGCAAATTTCATCAATATCAAAATATTTACAGACAGATAAGCCCGTCGCTCATATCTTTTAAGTTTGTTTTTGCGCTTGTTATAACGTCATAGATCACATGATAACGTAAACATGGTGGATTGCATTCATACTCAACGAGATGTGGCTGTAGAGTACATACTCTTTTAGCGCTAGTTAATTAAGTACTTATTGAAATTAAGTACCTACTCATTGAGTAGGTGGTTTCGGACGCAGCCACTCTCTTAAAGGGATAAAAGACACCTGTCCACAGAAGCAATCAATCAATCAGATTCTAAACTCTCCACCATGGCCAAGACCAGTGCTGCCAATTTAGCTACTTTGTAGCTAGACTTAGCAACTTTCCCGCCCCTTTTGAGACTTTTTTCAAAAGTTTAGGGACAAATATTGCAACTTGGACAAACCTTATCTACGTTCTCATCTTGCCCACTGATCTACATTCATCTTTATATAGATCAGTGAATTTGCCATTATGATGTCATCTAGTGACATTTAGCTACCAGTTTTAGCTACTTTCAATTGAAAGCAATTGGCAACACTGGCCAAGACCAAAGAGCTGTCCAAGGATGTCAGGGACAAAATAGTAGACCTACACAAGGCTGGAATGGGCTACAAGACCATCGCCAAGCAGCTTGGTGAGAAGGTGAAAACAGTTGGTGCGATTATTCGCAAATGGAAGAAACACAAAATAACTGTCAATCTCCCTCGGTCTGAGGCTCCATGCAAGATCTCACCTCGTGGAGTTTCAATGATCATGAGTACAGTGAGGAATCAGCCCAGAACTACACGAGAGGATATTGTCAATGATCTCAAGGCAGCTGGGACCATAGTCACCAAGAAAACAATTGGTAACACACTACGCCGTGAAGGATTGAAATCCTGCAGCGCCTGCAAGGTCCCCCTGCTCAAGAAAGCATGTGTAAAGACCCATCTGAAGTTTGCCAATGAACATCTGAATGATTCAGAGGAGAACTGGGTGAAAGCGTTGTGGTCAGATGAGACCAAATTTGAGCTCTTTGGCATCAACTCTACTCGCAGTGTTTGGAGGATGAGGAATGCTGCCTATGACCCCAAGAACACCATCCCCACCATCAAACACGGAGGTGGAAACATTATGCTTTGGGGGTGTTTTTCTGCCAAGGGGACAGAACAACTGCACCGCACCAAAGGGACAATGGACAGGGCCATGTACCATCAGGGCCAGGGCATTGAAGACAGTCAGGGCATTGAAAATGGGTCGTGGATGGGTATTCCAGCATGACAAATGACCCAAAATACACAGCCAAGGCAACAAAGGAGTGGCTCAAGAAGAAGCACATTAAGGTCCTGGAGTGGCCTAGCCAGTCTCCAGACCTTAATCCCATAGATATCTGTGAAGGGAGCTGAAGGTTCGAGTTGCCAAACGTCAGCCTCAAAACCTTGACCATGACTTGGAGAGGATCTGCAAAGACCTCTGTGATTGCCAACAGCGGTTTTGCCACCAAGTAATAAGTTATGTTTTGCGAAGGGGTCAAATACGTATTTCACTCATTAAAATGCAAATCAATTTATAACTTTTTTGAAATGTGTTTTTCTGGATTTTTTTTTATTCATTTATTTTTTGTTGTTGTTGTTGTTGTTGTTGCTATTCTGTCTCTCACTGTTCAAATAAACTTTCCATTAAAATTATAGACTGATAATTTTTTTGTCAGCGGGCAAATGTACAAAATCAGCAGGGGATCAAATATATATATATACAGTCAACCGCCAGATCCTCCTGTCAACCCTATTGAGAAAGGGCATCTCAGGAACCGCACTCCAGTGGTTTGAGTCTTATCTCTCAGATAGATGCTTCAAGGTATCTTGGAGAGGTGAAGTATCCATGTCGCAACATCTAGCTACTGGGTTGCCTCAGGGCTCAGTCCTTGGACCACTTCTCTTCTCTGTCTACATGGCATCATTAGGTTCTGTCATTCAGAAACATGGCTTTTCATATCACTGCTATGATGATGACACTCAACTCTACCTCTCATTCCATCCTCATGATCCGACGATAACTGCTCACATCTCAGCATGTATAACAGACATTTCTTGCTGGATGAAGGACCATCACCTTCAACTCAACCAAGCTAAGACAGAACTGCTTGTTGTTTCAGCAAACCCATCACTTCATCACAATTTCACCTTCCAGTTAGACTCATCAACCATTACTCCTTCAAAAACAGCCAGAAACCTTTGAGTTGTTATTGATGATAAGCTGAATTTCTCAGACCACATTGCTAAAACTGCCCGGTCCTGCAGCTTACATAATATAATATTAGGAAGATCAGTTCCTTTCTTTCGGAACATGCAACACAACTCCTTGTTCAAGCTCTTGTTCTGTCCAGACTTGACTATTGCAATGCTCTCTTGGCAGGTCTTCCAGCCAATTCCATCAAACCTCTACAATTAATCGAAAATGCCGCTGCAAGATTAATCTTTAATAAGCCGAAAAGAACACACGTCACACCTCTGTGCATCAGTTTGCACTGGCTACCAATAGCGGCTCGCATAAAATTCAAGGCATTAATGTTTGCATACAAAACCACCTTTGGCTCTGCACCCCTTTACCTAAATTCAGTACTTCAGAACTAAGTGCCCTCTAGAAACTTACATTCTGCAAGTGAACGCCGCATTATTGTGTCATCCCAAAGAGCCACAAAATCACTTTCACAGACTTTTTCATTAACTGTTCCCATCTGGTGGAATGACCTGCCCAACTCAATCCGAGCAGCTGAATCCTTAGCCATCTTCAAGAAACGGCTAAAAACCCATCTCTTCCATCTTTATTTGACCCTCTAACTCTAGCATTCTCTTTTCTAATTTTATTTGATCTATCTGAGTTTTAAAATTGTATTTTAAAACACACACACACTTGACCCTCTATCAATTGCATATTTATTCTTAACTGATGACTAAATGTAAATGTAAATGTGTACTGTATGTATGTGTATATATATATATATATATATATATATATATATATATATATATATATATATAGTTCAATTTATTTCTAAAACATCCTTAAATAACTAACAGCAGTTACTACTTTTGCAAAACAATTTGACTGTAGTTTAACTTCAGTTTGACCCTACTTTAAAGTTAGTGTGTGAATAAAGCTACAGTTTTAAAGTACCTTCCACAATACTGCACAGTACTGTTTCCAGATAATTTATTTCATTTAGTCATTTAGCAGACGCTTTTATCCAAAATGACTTACAAATGAGGACAACAGAAGCAATCAATTGTAGTATTAAAACAACTAAAACAGATCCAAAACTAAAAGCTAATCCATACAACAAAATGGCAAAACTTAACATTTAAATGAAAAAAAGTAATAATAAAGCTAAAAACAATCAAAATATTAAAGAAAAAAAATGTATGAGTATAATAATGATTCTAACATAACACTAAGCTAAACACCAAAAAACAACTACATATGTGTATGTACAACCACACACACATACATATACAGTATATACACATTTATAAATTATATATATATATATATATATATATATATATATATATATATATATATAAATAATTTAATTTCCATTTAGTTTGTTGAAGTACTAAAATGTCAAATTAAATAAAAGTAAAACTTAATAATAAAAAAACTATACAAACATAATAATAATAATAATAATAATAATAATAATAATAATACAAATCAAACTACATTAGTTTATCATTAATCCCAAAAAAATAACACTCTGCCAAACACACATGCAAGTAGTAGGAACGAGGAGAAATAAAAAGCGATGCTTATATCCTTTGCCGGTGTCCCTGCCTGGTGGAGTCGCACGATAGAGGGTAAAGACCATCGACTCTTCGGTCTTCACACGAGGAAGCCTTCACATGACGGCTGCCGCAGTGAACTAAGTTTTCTTATACCCGTCTAACAAAATACTAATTGAATTCAGCTGGACACACTTTCCTTTGTCACAACAAATGGCTAAGCAAGCGCACAAGTCGACTCTGACTAGGCACACGATACAGTATGAGACCAAACGCGATTTCAGCACGTCTCCGCACAGTAAACAAAACAAGCATTTCCTAGCAACGCCAACTGTGCTAAACACTAATGAGACAAGTAAATACACTTACGAGCTTGTGTTTTATGGGTATTTTTAAATGGAACACCTATGGTTACAGGCCAGACACTTATCTCAGCATGTGATATTTCAGTTTTTCTTTTTTAATAAATCTGTAAAAATGTCAACAATTCTGTGTTTTTTCTGTCAATATGGGGTGCTGTGTGTACATTAATGAGGAAAAAAAAATGAACTTAAATGATTTTAGCAAATGGCTGCAATATAACAAAGAGTGAAAAATTTAAGGGGGTCTGAATACTTTCCGTACCCACTGTATACACACTGTCCTATCGGCTGTCATGAGGAGAAATGTGGTTTGATTTTTCAATTTAATGTTTAATTATTTATTTATTTTTATTTATTTATTTATTTATTTAATTGGGGGGGGGGGGGGGGCAAGACAGGCTTATTTTTCTGAGCCTTTTGTGAAAAGGTTAAGATAACAGGATCTTTCAAAGGATATCTGAGAATCTTTAAGTAGCTCAGGACCTCCCTCCTCGAACCCTGTTTGGGCTTTATCCCCCCAAAAAAAACGAGATCAAATGAAGACTTTCAAACTGTCTGACATTTGCCATCTCTTTGGTGGTCTGCTTGTGTGTGTTTATATGAAATAAAGTTTGTGTAGACTGCAGGGGGGGTATACATTGCATTTAGCCCTCTGTTACAATCCAGTGGATTAGACAGAGCAGAATCTCTTTGATGTTCCAGAATCTCTTTCTACAGCATTTAAAATACAACTTTCTCTATAGTGCATGTGCTGTTTTATGCATGTTTTATCCACGTCAGTTTGTTCTCCACACGCTAATGAAGCACACCTTACACCCATTAACCTCCCAGGAAAATCAAAACACATTGATCCTCATGACAGCCGATATGACAGTGTGTATACATGCTGAAATAAGTGTCTGGCCTGGTACCGTAGGTGTTCCATTTAAAAATACCCATAAAACACAAGGCGAGCTAATGGGCAGAAGGGGCGTAATGCACCCTGATGATATTAACCCTGGACAGCGAGAGAAAATGATGACTTTACTACATGCCCGCAGGTAATTATCATTTCATCAGATGGAACACTTTCATTCATCTCCATAATTAAAAAAAAAAAAAAAAAAAAAGATTCTCCAAATGATGCAGAATTATTAATTAGTGATAACTTTGCATAATGATGGTGGTGATGTTTTGGGTGGGCATCTGCTGATATTTCTAATCAGACAATTAAATGGGAAAATTAACAAACAGACTGTAATGAAAGATAATCAACAGAAGGAGGTTTTGCTGTCATGGCCTCTGCTTCACTGAGTTGCTGTTGATTATGCATTCACGTGTAGTGTATTGTAATACGCAAGCCAAAATATTAGCAGTTTTCATTGTGGCTGGAGAATGTGTTAACCACTAGGAATCAGCTTCATTCAATTTATGCATATCAATTTATCCATTCAATTTAGTAATTGTAAGGTAAAGCCTATCATTTGTGTGTCAGTAGTTCCTCCAAACAGAATTGCAAAAATTGTTTTGAAACAGATTTCCTGAACTCTGCCAAACTGCACAAACAACAGCTTCTTTTTATAGGGCCACAGTGTTAAAATTTTTCAGGGAAATCAACCTATGAATGGCTTACCTACAAGCAACTAGTTGAATATTAAGCAGAACAGCATTGGTTTTTGTGTGTCTTGATTGTGACAGAATGCATTTGAATGTTTGGGACTGAACGCTAAAAAGTGCACTTAAACTTTAAATTAAAACTTTTATGTTAAAGGACATTTTAAATCATTGTTTTAATAATCTTTAATTATGCTTTAAAGAAGTACACGTTTTGTTATGTATTGGCTAACATACATAAGCTCTACTGTTTAACCATAGACAACAGACATAATTATAAAATGACATGTAAAGGTGTACTTAGTATTAAAGGTGACATATCACGAAAGTCTGACTTTTTCTGTGTTTAAGTACTATAATCGGGTCCCTGGTGCATCTACCAACCCAGAAAACATGAAAAAGCATCTAACAACTTAGTTATTTATTTATTTATTTATTTATTTAATTTTATTATTTTTTTTTTGTTGTTGTTGTTTAGTAAGCCTTTCTCTGCAAGCTTGTAAAAAATGAGTAACATAATTAGCTATAAAAACCACTGTCGGTGAACACAATCCGCCGTGCCATCTACAGATGCCAACTAAATCTCTATCATGCAAAAAGGAAGCCATGTGTGAACATGGTCCAGAAGCACCATCATGTCCTGTGGGCCAAGGCTCATTTAAAATGGACTGTTTCAAAGTGGAAAAGTGTTCTATGGTCAGATGAGCCCAAATTTGACATTCTTGTTGGAAATCACGGACGCCTTGTCCTCCGGGCTAAAGAGGAGGGAGACCTTCCAGCGTGTTATCAGCATTCAGTTCACAAGCCATCATCTCTGATGATATGGGGGTGCGTAAATGCATAATTATAAAATGACATGTAAAGGTGTACTTAGTATTAAAGGTGACATATCACGAAAGTCTGACTTTTTCTGTGTTTAAGTACTATAATCGGGTCCCTGGTGCATCTACCAACCCAGAAAACATGAAAAAGCATCTAACAACCTATTTATTTATTTATTTATTTATTTATTTATTTTGTTTAGTAAGCCTTTCTCTGCAAGCTTGTAAAAAATTAGCCTCTCAGATTGTGTTCCCCCTTAACATACAACCTAACAACGTGCAGATTAAGGATCCGTAATATTATAATAAGATCCCCTTTCTACAACCCGAATTCCGGAAATGTTGGGACGTTTTTTAAATTTAAATAAAATGAAAACTAAAAGACTTTCAGATCACATAAGCCGATATTTTATTCACAGTAAAACATAGAGAACATTTCAAATTTGATGTCTGCTACAGGTCTCAAAAAATTTGGCACGGGGGCAACAAAGGGCTGAAAAAGCAAGACATTTTGAAAAAAATCAGTTGGGAGAACATCTAGCAACTAATTAAGTTAACTGACATCAGGTCTGTAACATGATTAGCTATAAAAACGATGTCTTAGAGAGGCAGAAACCACTGTCGGTGAACACAATCCGCCGTGCCATCTGCAGATGCCAACTAAATCTCTATCATGCAAAAAGGAAGCCATGAGTGAACATGGTCCAGAAGCACCATCGTGTCCTGTGGGCCAAGGCTCATTTAAAATGGACTGTTTCAAAGTGGAAAAGTGTTCTATGGTCAGATGAGCCCAAATTTGACATTCTTGTTGGAAATCACGGATGCCTTGTCCTCCGGGCTAAAGAGGAGGGAGACCTTCCAGTGTGTTATCAGCGTTCAGTTCAAAGGCCATCATCTCTGATGATATGGGGGTGCATAAATGCATATGGTATGGGCAGCTTGTATGTTTTGGAAGGCACTATTAATGCTGAAAGGTATATAAAGGTTTTAGAGCAACATATGCTCCCCTCCAGACGACGTCTATTTCAGGGAAGGCCTTGAATACTTCAGCAGGACAATGCAAAACCACATACTGCAGCTATTACAACAGCATGGCTTCGTAGTAGAAGAGTCCGGGTGCTGAATTGGTCTGCCTGCAGTCCAGATCTTTCACCTATAGAGAACATTTGGCGCATCATTAAACGAAAAATATGTCAAAGATGACCACAAACTCTTCAGCAGCTGTAAACCTATATCAGGCAAGAATGGGACCAAATTCCAACACCAAAACTCCATAATCTCATAAGCTCGATGCCCATACTTCTTCAAACTGTTTTGCAAAGAAGAGGTGATGCTACACCATGGTAAACATGCCCCTGTCCCAACTATTTTGAGACCTGTAGCAGGATCAAATTTGAAATGAGCTCATTTAGTGCATAAAAATTGTAAAATTTCTCAGTTTAAACATTTGTTATGTTATCTATGTTCTATTGTCAATAAAATATTGGCTCATGTGATTTGAAATTCTTTTAGTTTTCATTTTATTCAAAAAAAAAAATGTCCCAATATTTCCGGAATTCGGGTTGTAGAAAGGGGATCTTATTATTATATTGTGGTTCCTTAATCTGCATGTATCCACCCGCAGCGCTGCCATTCTGTTTTTGCGAGCGACAAAGGTGCACCAGTTCCAACACCATGGCGAAAGTTTGAACAAAGCATGCTAACTGTTCTGTCTTTGGCTGCACTGACAACCTCAGAACACTTTAGAGTCCCAGCCTCAGAGGAGACAAGAGAGCAGTGGATTTATGGATTTATTTACTGTTGATTATGCTGCTCCCAAACAGATCTAATATAAACATGCAATTTCTTTCCCAGCTGTTTACCTTCACAGACATAACCAACTGTTTTTGTAACTCATGTGCTTTTAACATGAACTTGTGTGCATTTGACAGTTTAGGCGCAATAAGACATGAAAGAGAACTTAGTTTAGTACTCACATGCCACTTTCTGTGCACATCCTTCCGATGTGTGTGCTCAGAAAGCCGTATATCAGAAATTTAAGTAATATGGTTTAAAACGCATGATTTTAGCGCTATACACGTGATCACACAAAATCAAACATTTTTTTTTTTTTTTTTTACCAGAATGTCTGAGGTACAAGATGTAAAGGCACAGCTCTATTCTGGAAAACGGGGCATGGATCAGGATCCATGTTTTAATATCCCTCTGGTCATATAGCTCTTTTTAATAGATGCCGAGGCTTTTTTAAGTTGGGTAGAATCTGTGATCTCTGACCCAGTTTGTTTACTGACTTCCATGGCTGCAATGCACAGTATTTTCTGCCAACTGGCAACCCGGGGTGTCAAAATACTATTGGGTAAATTGGCAGTGGGCAGAGACACACAGACCAAAACAAAAGCAGAGACATTTTGACAAGGAACACACATTTCAGAGTAGAATACATGGGTGTACATGTTCAGAGAAACATGTTAACTTAGAATGTTTCCTTATATCTGCAAACATATTATGGTATTTTTTATGCTTTAGTGCAGTCAAAAAAATATATATGTAGCACCTTTAAATTAATCCACAGAAAAAAAATAAATAAATAAAATATTTTTTTGTAATCTTTAGTCAAAAGCTGAATTTGCTTTCCCTCTGGAATGGCATTCCTTCTCTGATGATGTCAGTTTGATAGCTTGAGCAGAACATCCTTAACCCTTCCGTGCAGGCCGCTGCAAGCCAGAGATAGCGAGGAGGTGCGCTAAAATCAAGCCCCGCTATCTTTTTTTTTTTTTCTCTCTCTCATTCAATATTCTATTTATATACTCTATAATACTAAGGTAAAGTTGGTCATGACTTCTGGTTCATGCAGACTTTAAGCCCTTCTTAAGTAGGTCAAAAAAATCACTCTAAATGTCAGCTAATTGCATAAACCATTGTCATTTAAATTAAATTAACATGCAAGCATGCAGGAGACCACACAGTTGATTTCAGTAATGCAGTTAGCATGTTTATAAGCTAGCATTTGATATAATAGTAAGTACAAATACTTACAACATGTTTTGGGTGAAATAGCCATCCTTTTCTTGCTTTATCTGCCATCTTGTATTAATATTTTTGCTGAGCTCAATGCATTCTCATTGCCTTATCTGTTAAAGTTATATGCTACATTTTAATTTAGCTAAGCTTGGTATGTTATGAAGCCATATTATTATTGCCTAACTTTTGGAACTGCCTTTGCATCGAAGGCCAACTTATGATGCCTTAAATGCTGTCTGGTGGCAGTTCACTGGGTTTTAGTCTGGACTGTTTTTAACAGATACCCCTGTTTGTCTTTTCCTTTTCTTACAGTTCCTGAACCGGTACAGTCAGTTTCCTCTGCTGGCAGCCTCAATGCTCAGACAGCAGCGGCTCTGCGTTTGACCTTGAGGTTCATGACAAATGGCTGAGTTAGCATGGTGAAGGCATGCTTGGCTTTTTCAGCTTCTCTTTCTACTTGTTCTTTTTTATGAATAATATTTGTGGTATCAAGTTGCATATCAGAGGAGGTGAGAGGGTTAGGTTGTTGAGTTTTATGCACTTTTCCCCTTGTTTCCCTTTAGGCAGTGTGTTTGTAACTCAAAACAGAGCATCTACCGCGTTATTCCAAATGAAAGCTTCTTGTCCCAGTTCATAGCAAAATATCTGATAACGTCTTAGTGTCAGGAGGATTCATCAGGTGAACTCTTCGATTCTCATTTCTAATGCTTCCCAATCCTTCTAAGCCATGAACTTGCAATTAGATTAAAATATTAAGAATATAAAAAGTCAAGTTAGATATTACTGTGAGACATGGCCAAACAAATTCCCTCCAAGACTTGGCTCATTTTCCCACTTCTAGAAAACATTTTAATATTGTATGTCCCCAGCTAGCTAGCATCACAATTATTGATGGTGCAAATAATGTCATGAGGCTCGAGGAAGTTAACTTTGAGATTGAAATGTGACACAGTCACTCATAGAGAGAAATATACCTGCAGCATCCTTAGCAGTGCTGTTTGTCACAGCAAAGCATGCAGTCCTTATCTTCTCGTTAATTGGTTATGTTTGACATGGATTTATTCTGCTCCCCTTATTTGATGGGATTAGTTCACTACCCTCTAGCGCGTTTACACATTCTCAAACGTTCCCTCATATTTCTCTACATTGCTTTTTTATTTACCACAAGTGAGTCTGCTAGTTACTAAGTCGATATCTAGCGTTAAATTTATACAGTTGTCCTTTAAATAAGGTTGGACATTATGGTTGGACATTAAACAGAAGTCTAGGTGACAAATTTCCCAAGCCAGTATTACTGTGTTGAACAAACTGGATTTTATATAATAGTAGCTGTAATAATAATAATAATAATAATAATAATAATAATAATAATAATAATTATTATATATATATATATATATATATATATATATATATATATATATATATATATATCTCAACAATAATAATAATAATAATAATAATAATAAGTATTACTATTATTTTACTATTATTACTATTATTATTATTATTATTATTATTATTATTATTATTATTATTGTATTAGTAGTTATATTACTGAAAGTACCTTAGATATTTTTAACAACAACAACAACAACAACAACAACAACAATAATAATAATAATAATAATGTTTTTCTTTTTAACATGGAGTATTAGATTATGATGCTTATTAAGATTACGTTATTATAAGTAGTAGTAGTAGTAGTTGTAGTACTAAATGTAGTATGTTACAAAATAATTTGTGAAAGATAAAGGTCAAAATGAGTGTATTGGGGAAAAAAAAAGTTTGTTTTGTTTTATTGATTGATTTACTGATTGATTGCAAGTTCACTTTTAGGTTTACTGAAAAAGGTCTCATTTCTTCTAAATGTGGATACGGAGTAACTGTTTTCTACAGACAGCAGAATGTAGGCAAAGCATGACTTTGCATGCATTATCAGTGTGTCTTTTTGTTCTTTAATCCTTGAAATCTTGGCAGCACAAATATGAGATGTTAAATGTTTATCATATCACAGTACAAACAGCAGTTGAGATATTTGTCAAAAAACAATCACAATATTATTGTTTGTTCCAAATCATGCAGCCCATTCTCAACCCAGGAACCAAATCACAGAGCATTACAAGACCGTAGACGTGTGTTAGAAATGTCAATGCACTAACCAACCAGAACATGATGTATATTACAGCCTGTGGAGAGCAAACTGAATCTGAGAAAAAATGTCATTGAGTATCTGCCCTGCTCACCGAAGACTAAAGTGAGCAAGAACTTGTCCCCCTGCAGTCTCTGGGCATTTCAGTGCAGGGTCTTCATCTAATACAATGTGGCAAGGTCTGGCTACACTTTGGTCCACTTTACATGGCCACCGGCCAGCTATCTCTAGACCTATGGAGGTGATTTCAAATACCACTGAGAGGTTTTTTTTTTTTTCTTTTTTTTTCTTTTTTTTTTCTTTCTACCAAAGCACCCTGTGGAGCTACAAAATAATGCTTTAATATAGAATGTAGAGTCCCAGGGCAAACACAAAGCGACGGGACCTTGATTTGTTGTTATAGTCTTGTTGAGGCTTTCAGCCTTGATCTGTCTCAGAGTTTTATCAGTAACAAAGGCTCTTTGTTTACAGCAAGGGCCCAGGGACACACTTCACTGGCATCAAGATTGCTTTCCAGACTTGTATTTTATGCCTCTAGCATCGCCTAAAACTCACTTCTTCCTGTTTGGTGAGGAAGCAATGAGCGTCAGTTAAAACTATTGTCTTGCTAGTCACCACAGGACAAGAGTTTGGTCTTCCTAGCTTTTTTTTTTTTTTTTTTTTTTACTGGCTGGATGCCGTGAAAAGGGTTGATTGACTTCTTGGCTTCAATTACAGTCATACATACATTTAGCTCCTCTATTCAAACACTAGGTCTATAAAATGCACAGTTGTCAAGGAAACCATCTGAAGCAGTGAAGCCAAGCCGTAAGTATCATTGTAAACAGACCAGACCACAATGCTAGGGAATCTTAGGCTTAGAATAAATAGTGTCATTGTGATGCTCAAGCTGCAGTGATTCTATCTGAATACTAAATATCTTCAATGTATGCTTGTTTACAGAGAGCTCAGTGAAGGGCTTCAAATCTAATCAAATTAAACAGCTAAGAAATTGTTATCCCCAGAATAAAAGGTACGTAACATTTCTTCCTAAAATCAGATTCAGATCACATTTGAGCACCAAATCCCATTTTAAGCCACTCAGTGAGCTGAGATGAGTTTAATTTAGTTTGAACTCAACATCTCTAGCGACGTACCCTGCATGCTGATTAAGGCATCTACCATGACACCGGGGCCACAGGGATACTTAGTTTAACACTGAAACATGTTATCGTGCATGCTGCCAAGTGACTAAGCAGTAAAACATAAGGTTTTAGCTCAGCTGAGGTTGTAATGGGAGCACCTGGGTGGTCCGTATGTATAAGCGCTGTATCACATTATGCACCACTACATGCGTGAGTGCCTTCAGGGGGCATGACCTGCATACATGAGTGGCATTAGCATGAATCCTCATCTCTAGCCTTCTTCTCTATTGGGACTGTTAAATTAGTGTGATTAATTATACAAAAAATGAAGCAATGTAAATTCTGCACCTGGATCGTTCTTCATCATCAGGCACTTTAATATCCCAGGGTTTGGTATATTCTTTCTTTCTTTCTTTAGTAATACAGTAACTTTTTTTTATTTATTTATTTATTTTATATATGTGAATATCACATTAAAATTGTCTTTTTCCATGTTGTCATCACTTTTTTAATGACTGTTATGTATAGATGTATAGATTAAATATTTTTATTCTTATTTATGATTATGGGGGCAGATTATCGATTAATAAGGACATGCAATTTCTTGCACAATATTCTGTTATGACCTCACAACACTTTTACCATAGTGCATCATTTGTAAGATAATACAGTTTGAGGTTTGCATCTCATAAGCAGCTCCACTTGTATGGCTTTTCTGACAAAGGAAAATAGCTCAGAATCTCACCTGGTACAGCATTGTACTTGTGATGTGGAACGCATGGAGTCCTGTGAATCATGAGTCACCATAACATAGCTCAAATGTTGCTTTAGCAAATATATTTTATCTCACAATTGCTTTTGTTAACGCTGTTGGTTAGGTTTAGGGCTGTTCACACCAAGTATGATAACTATTACATTAACTATGTTAGTGTCCACACCAATGCAAAATAATGTTGTTTATTTTAAGTGAGTACTGCAGTTAAGTAGTCTGTCACTTTAAATGCTCAAGCTCTTTAAAGCATGATGGATTCTGATTGGCTGTAAATGTTTTCATCGTTCATCAGCTGGAAACAAATTGTTGTTAAAGTGATTTCAG
The DNA here is from genome assembly GCA_039654775.1 of Spinibarbus caldwelli. NCBI lineage: Eukaryota > Metazoa > Chordata > Actinopteri > Cypriniformes > Cyprinidae > Spinibarbus > Spinibarbus caldwelli. The sequence continues at coordinate 22,858,787 of CM077262.1, read as the reverse complement.
TGGTATCGTTCCTCTGTACCCTTATCGTTATAGTTGTGGTTTGGAGTAAATCTAGAAAGATTTTAAAACTATCTATCTTTATTGTTATCATTATAGTTATCATATTTGGTGTAAATGGGACTTTAGGGTAGGTCGTATGTTATTTTTAAACATGAAAGAGCATTATTTTGGCACTACTCACTGTACTTTACTCAAATTCATTTCTGAAGTTACGCATTATGTATAGCATCAGATTCACGTTCATCTGTTTCGATAAAACTGAAAACACTTTAGCGCCTCTTACAGAACATGCAGCAATGCAATATAATTTTGCAGAAATGTCACAGGAATGTATGAGGGGTGTATATTAGTGGAAAAATTAAGCCAAAGCAGTGAGAGTTTGAAAAGTGTGGTTGTGACGGGGCTGATGAGACGTGAGACATGCGGATCCAAGTGCAAGCTTTATCTAGAAACAAGGTCAAAAATATAGGCAGGGTCGAACAACTGGCAAACAGGTATATAGAGGGATAGACAAGAGAGGTAATCCGAAACATGAGCAATAATCCAGGCAAGGCGCGAACAATATCCAAAGGGCAAGGCAGAGAGATAGTCCAGGTACACAGAAATAACGGTGAGACGGTGGTAAATACAGGGAACACAGACTAGAAAACAAGAAACAGATTCCGTATCGCAGCTAACACTAGGGGAGTGAAAAACGCAGGACAATACTGGAACTGAACAGAAACACGGAATGGCACGGTAAGGCAGCTAGCGCTTGAGGAGTGCTATACGCAGATCAATACTTGGCAGTGAGACTGAGGAAGTCCATGGCTTATGTAGTGTGTGTGTGTGATTATGTAATGAGTCTCAGGTGTGAGCGTGTGATTAGGGGAATGGCTGCTGGGTGTGAGTTGTCAGTGCAGTGGATGATGGAAATTGAAGTCCTGGGTGACATGCAACAGTAGTGTACTGCAAGAGTCAATGTGGTGAGCAAGTGACCTCTGGTGGTGAATTAATGGAAGTTCATAGACCGGATTCGTGACAGAGCCCTCCCAAGGAGCGGCTTTCAGACGCTCCAAACTCAGAACAATCCAGGAGGGCGGTGGAGCGGATGCGGAACAGGGGGAAAGACGGAGGGCCCGGCCCATAAGGAAGTGAAGAGACCAGGAACTGAGGCAAAGCCGGCAGAGCAGAGCACCAAGGCAGAGCAGACGGGACTGGAACCCACCAGGGCGGAGCAGACGGGACTGGAGCCCACCAGGGCAGAGCAGACGGGACTGGAGCCCACCAGGGCAGAGCAGACGGGACTGGAGCCCACCAGGGCGGAGCAGACGGGAGAGGAGCCCACTAGGCCGGAGCAGACGGGACAGGAGCCCACCAGGACAGGGCAGACGGGACAGGAGCCCACCAGAACGGAGCAGACGGGACAGAAGCTCACCAGGTCGGAGCAGACGGGACTGGAGCCCACCAGGGCAGAACAGGAGCCCACCAGGGTGGAACAGATGAAACAGGAGCCCACCAGGGTGGAGCAGACGGAACAGGAGCCCACCAGGGCAGAGCAGAAGACCACCAGACCGGAGCAGACTACCACCAAGGCGGAGCAGACAGAGCAGAAGGAACTGAGGACCACAGCAAGAACTGGGACCTTGGGAACACTGAGACACACGAGACAGACAGAGTATATATGATGACAAGTTCATCAGTAATTTCCCTGATGACACTGAGCCGGCAAATAGTTCATAATCAGGCTCATAGACTGTAATAGGACTGACAGATAGCTCAAAATCTGGTGCATTGACAGAGACTGAAGCAGACAGTTTAGTGACAGAAACTGGCAAAACAGGAAACAGGACAGACATAGAGTGATTTATGGTTTCTGAGTTCATGACAGGCAGGGTTAAGAGTTCAACGGCAGGTCCTTGGGCTGTGACAAGGCTACTAGAGCCTACAGGGAGCTCGGGTAAGGTTTTCTGGGGTCGTAACTGGACTAGTGGGGCAAAAAACAGATTCATAGATTGAAATGGGACAAACACAGGGTTCAACATCAGACACAGTGCTTAAATCAGGACCGACAGTTAGTTCAAATTCAGACTCAACAACAGCACTGAGACAGACAACTCAAGTTTGGATTCCTTGACGGAAACAGGCAGGACAGACAGTCCAAAAACCAGATACATTTGATGAAACTAAACAGATCGACAGTTCAAAATCAGCCACCATAGCTGATTCAGCACAGGGCGAGAGTTCAGAGATGGCCTCCTCGGCCGGTTCAGAACAAGACAAAAGTTCATAAGTGGCCTCTGTAGCCACGACAGGATGGGACGAGGATTCACAGATGGCCTCCTTAGCCATGACAGGACAGGACAAGAGTTCAGGGAAAGCCCTTTTGGCTGCGACAGGACAGGACGAGGATTCGCAGACGGCCTCCATAGCCGTGACAGGACAGGACGAGAGTTCAGGGACAGCCCTTCTGGCTGCGACAGGACAGGATGAGGATTTGTAGACAGCCTCCATAGCCGTGACAGGACAGGACAAGAGTTCAGGGACAGCCCTTCTGGCTGCGACAGGACAGGACGAGGATTTGTAGGTGGCCTCTATAGCCGTGACAGGACAGGACAAGAGTTCAGGGACAACCCATCTGGCTGTGACAGGACAGGCAAAGTGTTCACAGATGGCCTCCATAGCCGTGACAGGGCAAGACGAGGATTCACAGACGGCCTCCTTGGCCGGGACAGGACAGGACGAGGAATCACGGACGGCCTCTGTGGCCATGACAGAGCAAGACGAGAGTTGGTGAGTGGATACCACTGACACCTCCGGAGGTTCTGCAGCGGTCGCCGCCACCTCTGGAAGTTCTACAGCGGTAATAGTCTCCTCGACCGCAACTCGACAGTCTGAGAGGATATTGCTGGGCGCCACCACCATACAAGGGGCTGAGGCGAGCCCCGCCGCTTCTGGAGGTTTTGCAGCGTGTGCCGCCACCTCTGGAGAAGCTGCAGCGGGTGCCGCCACCTCAGGCAGTTTTGCGGTGGTGTACGCAGCCCAAATGCAACAAAAAGCGATTCCCATCAGGGGAAGTGCTTCGGACAGGGGAACTGGAGCAGGAACAGGAGGGTTAAAGTAAGCTGGTTTGGGGATACCAGCTGCACGTGCAGACACCAGTGGTGCATCCCTCACACTGGATACTAGAATGGGATACCGGAAGACTGACCTTGATGATCTGGGTACAACAGACAGGGCATAACAGGACTCTGGCTGATCAACTGTAACGTCACGTGGCTCTGGATGGTCAGCGGTGACGTGAAGAGACTCTGGAAGATCCGTTGAGAAGTGATGAGACTCTGGATGGTCAGCGGTGACGTGAAGAGACTCTGGAAGATCAGCGGAGACATGAAGAGACTCTGGAAGGTCAGCAGAGACGTAAAGAGACTCTGGAAGGTCAGCGGAGACGTAAATAGACTCTGGAAGGTCAGCGGAGACGTTAAGAGACTCTGGAAGGTCAACTGTGACGTGAAGAGACTCTGGAAGGTCAGCTGTGATGTGAAGAGACTCTGGAAGGTCATCTGTGACGTGACATGACTCTGGACGAACAGCTGTGTTGTGACGGGACTCATGACAAACGACTTTGACTTGACTTGATTCATGACAATCAACTGTGACTTGACTGGACTCATTAAGATTAGCTGTGACTTGATTGGACTCATGAATATCCACTGTGACTTGACTTGACTCGTGATTGGCAGCAATGACATGGCGGGGTGTTGTTGTGGCTGCCATTTTGTGAGTGAGCTCTGCTGTAGCCGCCATTATGTGAGCGCGATCCAGCGCAGCCGCCATTTCAGTCACGAACAGTGTTGGGCACGTTACTTTAAAAAAGTAATTAATTATAGTTACTAGTTACTTCTCACAAATAGTAACTGAGTTAGTAACTGAGTTACATCATTATAAAAGTAACTAATTACCAGAGAAAGTAACTATTGCGTTACTTTTTTTTTTTTTTTTTTAAATGTTCAAATATTGCAAATAACTTGGATGCCCCCAATATTAAATATGTTAAATGAATGAAATGGACACTAAATAGAATAAATTATTATTAGAAAACATTGTACACTAATCTACACTATTTTAATATTTCTGTGGGGACAATGTGAGAGACACCTATCAAATTCAATATATTATTGTAAATATTATCAACCAATTATATATATAAAGCTTATGTTTGTAAAATGGCACAGTTTTTTTTTTTTTCTTTTTAAATATCTGACACTTAGCATCAGTCAGTCAAGCATTATAATATGATGTTATAATAATTTAGCATTATATGACGGTAGAACTTTAGTAATTAGAATAACCATGAATGCATATTTGTCATGTTGACTGAACTTGGGACTGGTGGTGGTGCTTAAGATATTGTTTATCATTTAGTTTTTCGATAAAAAAAGAAAAAAAAAAAAAACTAAAAGATAACAAAACTACTACGAATTCTACTAACAGTAGAAAACGCACTAAGGATTAATGAGCTGCTGGGTTCATGAATATTAATCACGTTGTATGCGTTCGCTCGAATTGATTTGCTGAAAACAAAACAGGGACGATAATAGGTGAGTGCCAGCCAATGAGATTTCCGTTTGCGTATTAGTCCCGCCCACTACCCGAGAACCCGACAGTTCTTAAAAGCTGAAGAATTCCATAGGAATGTTGTTATTTTGACAGAAAATACAACAAAGAATATTGTTTACACGTAACGCGTCAATTATGCATGTTATGAAAGACTCTCTTGCTCGTTACTGAAAAAAATAACGCCGTTAGTAACGCCGTTTATTTATAACGCTGGGGGGGGGGACAATAAACAAAATTTTCAAGAGCAATTTTTGAAGGGGGACGCAAATAATACAGCCAAAATTGTACTTGTAAGGATAGATATGTGTACACAGCATGGAGACCATGTTTAAATATGAGTTCGGTTTATATGGTTCACCACGCGGTCATAGTATAATTTGTCGCCTTGGAATTATAAGGTTCTATCTGCATTCTGAGCAATTTTGAGATACTGAGCTTCAAAGTTTTTGCATTCCATAGACTTCTGTAGATAGAACCCTTTTTGTTTTCTAAAAAAAGGCCCAAAATAAGAATATGTGAATAACTCCATTTTGACAAAAATGTCAGATAGAACCTTACAATTCCAAGGCGACGAATTATTATTTTGCATCCTCCATATTATTTTAGGTTTCGTCTGGGACCGAGTACATCTCTCTTTAGATATTCAACCGCATAAAGCCCTCTGATCTGCCACTTAACATCATACTGAGCAAAACCCAACACATCGGTAGGTCTGCAATATTAGCTTAATATCAGTTCATACACAGGTTTATCGCTGTGTTAGTTATAGTGGGTGACAAGCTACGGTATTAAGCTTGGTAACCTTATAAATTGCTCATAGAAAATACATCGGATATCATCATTTTTTTGTCATGACTAATTTATTTATGATCCAGCATCATCTGTGTTAAAGAGAAAGAATAATTTCACCTGATGTTTAAAGAGAATAAAATAGCCTTGACGGCCTAATTACTTACACATAACTACTGAAAAACTTTGCTCTCTCCCACCGGGCTCGTGTTGTGTGTGTGTGTGTGTGTGTGTGTGTGTGTGGGTGGGTAAAGGAGAAAGCAGGCAGTGAACCAAACCATTGTGAGGCAAAGGAGGGGGGAATCAAAACATTTCTGAACTTAAAATGCTTTTTTGCATTTATTTTGTTTTACTACTTACACAATTATTTTAAGTATACAGGTGCATCTCAGTAAATTAGAATGTCATGGAAAAGTTAATTTCAGTAATTCAACTCAAATTGTGAAACTCGTGTATTAAATAAATTCAATGCACACAGACTGAAGTAAAGTCTTTGATTCTTTTAATTGTGATGATTTTGGCTCACATTTAACAAAAACCCACCAATTCACTATCTCAACAAATTATAATACTTCATTAGACCAATAAAAAAAAAAAAAAAAAAAAAAAAAAAAAAAACATTTTTAGGAAATTGTTGGCCTTCTGGAAAGTATGTTCATTTACTGTATATGTACTCAATACTTGGTAGGGGCTCCTTTTGCTTTAACTACTGCCTCAATTCAGTGTGGCATGGAGGTGATCAGTTTGTGGCACAGGTGGTATGGAGGCCCAGGTTTCTTTGACAATGGCCTTCACCTCATCTGCATTTTTTGGTCTCTTGTTTCTCATTTTCCTCTTGACAATACCCCATAGATTCTCTATGGGGTTCAGGTCTGGTGAGTTTGCTGGCCAGTCAAGCACACCAACACCATGGTAATTTAAACAACTTTTGGTGCTTTTGGCAGTGTGGGCAGGTGTCAAATCCTGCTGGAAAATGAAATCAGCATCTTTAAAAAGCATGAAGTGCTCCAAAATTTCTTGGTAAACGGGTGCAGTGACTTTGGTTTTCAAAAAACACAATGGACCAACACCAGCAGATGACATTGCACCCCAAATCATCACAGACTGTGGAAAATTAACACTGGACTTCAAGCAACTTGGGCTATGAGCTTCTCCACCCTTCCTCCAGACTCTAGGACCTTGGTTTCCAAATGAAATACAAAACTTGCTCTCATCTGAAAAGAGGACTTTGGACCACTGGGCAACAGTCCAGTTCTTCTTCTCCTTAGCCCAGGTAAGACACCTCTGATGTTGTCTGTGGTTCAGGAGTGGCTTAACAAGAGGAATACGACAACTGTAACCAAATTCCTTGACACGTCTGTGTATGGTGGCCCTTGATGCCTTGACCCCAGCCTCAGTTCATTCCTTGTGAAATTCACCCAAATTCTTGAATCGATTTTGCTTGACAATCCTCATAAGGCTGCGGTTCTCTCGGTTGGTTGTGCATCTTTTTCTTCCACACTTTTTCCTTCCACTCAACTTTCTGTTAACATGCTTTGATACAGCACTCTGTGAACAGCCAGCTTCTTTGGAAATGAATGTTTGTGGCTTACCCTCCTTGTGAAGGGTGTCAATGATTGTCTTCTGGACAACTGTCAGATCAGCAGTCTTCCCCATAATTGTGTAGCCTAGTGAACCAAACTGAGAGACCATTTTGAAGGCTCAGGAAACCTTTGCAGGTGTTTTGAGTTGATCAGCTGATTGGCATGTCATCATATTCTAATTTGCTGAGATAGTGAATTGGTGGGTTTTTGTTAAATGTGAGCCAAAATCATCATAATTAAAAGAACCAAAGACTTAAACTACTTCAGTCTGTGTGCATTGAGTTTATTTAATACATGAGTTTCACAATTTGAGTTGAATTACTGAAATAAATGAACTTTTCCACGACATTCTAATTTATTGAGATGCACCTGTATGTCCATTATATTATTTTCAATACACAGAGTTGCTTGCAATTACACAGAGTTGCTTGCAATTATGCCTATGCGGATGCGTTATCGCTTTCTTCCTCCGCGAAACCCACAGTGAACAAAGAGCCAACAGTCAACAAAGCATAATCCATAAAATGAGCGAGTGATGAATGCGGACCCTCACGTCTAAACTTAGACTTGAGCGGTTGATTCATGCCATCGCAGAAAATCTCTATTAAGATAATGTCCGATAAATCTGAATAGTGTGCGATGGCTAAAAACTCTCTAATATGCTTGTCCAGTGATCGTGGGCCTTGTTTAAGGGCAAATAAAATTCTTGTGGTGCCCATACCTGACAAATGTTCATTTAAAAAGCTGCTGGATCCTTGTATGGCCGAGTATTCTGTAATGGGGCTGATGAGACATGAGACATGTGGATCCAAGTGCAAGCTTTATCTAGAAACAAGGTCAAAAATACAGGCAGGGTTGAACAACTGGCAAACAGGTATATAGAGGGCTAGATAAGAGATGTAATCTGAAACGTGACCAATAATCCAGGCAAGGCGCGAACAATATCCAGAGGGCAAGGCAGAGAGATGGTCCAGGTACACAGAAATAATCCAGGCAGGGCATAAAAAGAGTCCGAACGGTGAGACGGTGGTAAATACAGGGAACACAGACTAGAAAACAAGAAACAGGTTCTGTATCGCAGCTAACACTAGGGGAGTGAAAAACGCAGGACAATACTGGAACTGAACAGAAACACGGAATGGCACGGTAAGGCAGCTAGCGCTTGAGGAGTGGTATACGCAGATCAATACTCGGCAGTGAGACTGAGGAAGTCCATGGCTTATGTAGTGTGTGTGTGTGTGATTATGTCTCAGGTGTGAGCGTGTGATTAGGGGAATGGCTGCTGGGTGTGAGTTGTCAGTGCAATGGATGATGGGAATTGAAGTCCTCGGTGACGTGCAACAGTAGTGTAGTGCAAGAGTCAACGTGGTGAGTGAGTGACCTCTGGTGGTGAGTGAATGGAAGTTCATAGACCGGATTCATGACAGTGTTTAAAAAGACCTATTTTCTAAAGTCCATCGGGCCAAAAATGACAGTAGTTGAAAAACTAAATAAATAAATAAAAATCTGTCAATACTAGCAATTCAAGCATGAAGTACAGCCTTTAGTCTTAAAAATGCTCTGTTCTTTTTAATTTTAACTTTTAAATTAAACTTTAATTGATTGGCAGCCTGAACATTTAGGCATTTCAGTACTCAAATGTGACCTTGGACCACAAAACCATTCAGTCATAAGGGTCCAATTTTTCAAAATTGACATTTATACATCATCTAAAAGCTGAATAAATAAGCTTTCCATTGATGTATGGTAGGGGTGTAATGGTAAGAAAATTTCTTATCACATTTATAGTGACCAAAATTATCATGGTTATCAGTATTATCACAGTATTGTTAAAATGTGTTGGAGATGTTCAAAAAGTACCGATACATAAATCACTTCACCAAGTTTTATATTTAAAAATCAGCAAACTACAAATAAAATTACTTTTTGTTTGCATAATCACTAAAACAATAACATTACAAATGATGTTCGGATTTTAAATGACAACTTGACTGACAAAAGTTTAATAGCATGTTCAAATATCTAAAGTAAATGTTCAAATAAAGCTTTGAAAAAGTTTCATAGAAAGGTAAACCTCACATTTCAGCCTTTAAATAAAGAAAAAAGGGTTAAGTCAAAATGATAAATGATTAATAAATGATTATATGTATTTTATCTGCTCCATAAATAGTTCTAGATAACTTATCTGAATTGTTTAAATGTGTAGAATCCACATAAGCTTGTTTTTCATCAACCGGTCAAAATGTACAGCAGGGCATGCAAATTCAGTCTGTATTTGGCCAGACAGGAACTGCACACAGGCTGAAGGTAAATATAAGTCTCTGTAAATCCACTCACTGACAGCAGGTGGCGCTGATGGAAAAGCTGAATTACAACTGTTTCCGTAAACTCCGTGCACAAAGCAGTACTGCGATTAAGAACACTTCTTTTAGGTATTACATGGAGCAAAGATTAAATAATTTCTGAAGACAGTCAGAACCTTCAGAGGTGCATTCATATAATTAATTAATTCATATATTCATGTGTATAATTCCCTTAGCACTCTTTTAAAACCTCCCAGCTTTTCCACCCTGTATTCACTCAAAACGAAACTAGCTGCTGTGCGCAAGTGAGACTGTTACTTTAAAACTGTGCTTTATGCTGGACAGTATATTTATTTATCGTGAGTTGTTCAAATCGCGGTAATTGAATACGGTTTTAATGATAATTAAAATATGAAACGCTAATACTAACCGTGGGGAAATTTATCATGATTTATCATCAAACCAGTAATCATTACATCCCTAATGTATGGTTTGTTAGGATAAGACAATATTTGTCTGAGATACAACTCTTTGAAAATCTGGAATCTGAGGGTACAAAAAAAAATCTAAATATTGAGAAAATCACCTTTAAAGTTGTCCAAATGAAGTTCTTAGCAATGCATATTACTAATCAAAAATTAAGTTTTGATATATTTACAGTAGGAAATTTAGAAAATATCTTAATGGAACATGATCTTTACTTAATATCTTATACTTAATTTTTGGCATAAAAGAAAAATCAATAATTTTGACCGATATAATGTATTTTTGGCTATTGCTACAAATATATCCCAGCGACTTAACTTCTCCTTCAAGGATAATACTGGTTGTGGGTTATCTTGGTTATCTGATTATGGAGTGTGAATATGGAATTTTCTCTCATAGATCATCTCTAAAAAATATTATCCATTGGGCCGACACTAGAAAACAAGAGTATTACTGACAGCATGAGGTATGGCACTCTGAAAGTGTGTTGCACCTTGTCACAACTACTGTTTTTATTGGTCTGCAGAAGACTGAACATGCTTTGATGCAGGTTCTGTGTCTGTTTATGCATAAGAAGACAATGCAAAGCTGGGTCATTGTGAAAATCATCTCAACGTATAAGTAGTGAGCAGTGGACTATCACAGAATTACCATATTCTCTTATTAGCCTCATATTTTTTTTAATAAATACATCTCTAGGGGCAGTTAATTGCTGTCAATGCAAGTTGTGCCTTTCCTTCCTACTGCAAAAGCCACAATAATACACTGTAATAGTCTTGCAACGGACCATATAATAGAAAGTTTGGCCAAAAGTAAGTTTGAAAGTGACATCACATGGTTATAACTGTAATCTGAAACATGAGCCTTCTTGAAATGCATTTCCAGTATTTATGAGCCAGAATCAGCCCTCCATACACAACACGCCCACCGCAATACTTCCTCCCACCTTAATGCACTTGTTCTTCAAATGCATTATTGATCGGTCTGTTATGCTCCATTCGTCTTTCCACTCGTCTCTATGTACATACATCGGTATAAACCGCACAGCTGTTGTACACTTTGTTGCAATGGTCACCATTCAAGCACCTTTATTTAAAAGCAGTGAGTCAGCACTTGAGGTGTAATTAAGGAATGCATTAAACAGCAAAGGGCACCTTTGTGCTATATGAGGTTGTGTACCTGTGGTGCTATAAAGACTATTTGAGAGGAAAGAACTGATTTCATAAGAGCCAGAAGTTATTTTTAAAATAATAATTCACCCAAAAAATAAAATGTTGTCTGTATATAATCACACTTCTGTTATTTGAACCTGTCTTTGGCTTTAAACTGACTTTTTTCTTTTAATGGGATATGAAATAAGAAGTTTTGAAGAATGCCAGTGCTGCTCGTTTACGCACAATGAAAAGAATATGTGAAGAAGGCCAGCCAAGCTCAAAAAATAACAAAAAAAAAAAAAACACCATAAAAGTTCATATTTCTCATGACTTGGGTGATATATATGATTTTCTGAAGTCATACAATAACTTTGCATGAGAAATACCAAAATATTTTGCCCATATTATGGAAGTCAACGCAACCTAAAAGTTTCAAGCTCCAAAAAGGACACAAACGTGGTGTGAAATTACCAAGTCTTTAGAAATGACACTTACTTTGCACAATGAAAAGGTCTAAATTCAAGCAATTATTCGCTCTTAAATAAAATCCAAACATTAATCAACACAAAATACTTAAAATATGTAAAAGATGTACAGAAAATATCTCAAATATTATTACTGCATGCAAATTTTCAAGATTGGTACACCAAGATGCAATGTACCAGAATGTTGTGTGCTCCATGGAAGAAAATATATCATACTGGGCTAGTTTAAAACAACGTTGAGATGAGTAAATGCCAGAAGTTGTACTTTTGGGTGAACTATTCCTGGGTGAAGGTTTTACTCTTTCCACATTTCCCTGATGGTCATTAGTGTGTACTTGAAATCACTGGCCTGTCAACAGCTTGAGAATATTTCAGCACACTAAAATAGGACAAGCACAGTCACATCTCAAAATAATTTAAGTCACGTCATCTGAAAGTGGGCGGAAGGGCACTCAAAACTTCACGTGGCTCAGCATTTCCATTTGTACACAGCTATGGCACATGATTAAGAGTAATTGGGCCCATCATCGAATCCCTATCACTGCTTACAAATGAATCTAGATCATGCTATGCAAATACCCCAGGGAAAGAAGGCCTGTGTACACAGAAAAAAAATGACTGGTGCCAGTTAAACGTCGGCTGAATTCAAACTGACTGAATTGTCTGGTGCATTAGTAAATGGCGAGCTGGCTTCATCTGTATGATGCGGAAAATGGGCCAACATTCAGTAAAATTGTAAAAAGAGTGAGCACCGAGGCATTTACTTCAATATCAGGATTTGATCAAAGCATTCCCCTTCGATTTGAACCAACAAGAGCTCAGATACATAAGCACCAGTCTGACATTATTCAGCTCAAACACAATGTGTTTTCGGCAGTTATTTGGTACTGAGAAATAATAGCACAAAACATGGTTTGTGAGATAGCAATTTTGATGTTGACCAGGATGTTGATGCATAAACACAGGAAGAACAGAAAGTCCATGAATCGTGGGAACTGAGGATTCATGCATGCATGAGTGGAAACTGGCCCGCATGCATCCTGAATGCTAATCACATTATCAGACCCTTATAGTGACGGATCTGCCAGACCGAGCAGATAACGTAATAAAAATTATGAGTGATGACTTTTTTAATTTGGTTCTAAAGAAGAGCCCCTCTATTGATCCCACTGGCTTGCATGTTTAGCTGAGTGCTGTGACCCCTCTGCCCTCCAAGCGAGTTCCGCATGGTAAAGCAATCGTGGTAGGTTGACTCTTATGAGATATGAAGCCTTCTGAGGAGTACTTGTAGGAAATTATTTTTAGACATTTCCTTTCCTGCTTTGAAATAGAGGAAGTGGTTTAACTATAGCCCAGGGGCTTGAGGAGGATTTCTTAACCATATTGCCAGGACATTAACTAGGACAGAGTGCTGCATTTGCGGACACCTTGGCCAGCCAGCCGACTATTGCAAATGAATTGTGAATGTTATAGCAAAGGCTTTAAGAATTTGGACAAAAATTTGTCAACACTATAATAAGATTTTAGTTTGGTAGAATTAATTAATGCATTAGGTATCATGAACTAACAATAAACAGTAATTGTCAGGATTTATTAATCTTGGTTAATGGTCATTTTAAATATACTAATACATTTGTAGTGTTTCAAGTTGTAAAAAAGTTTATCATTCGTTTGTGATACTACAGTACATAGTGCAACTATTTGTAACAAATGTATCATTTTAGTAAAGTGTCACAAGATATTTTATGGCATGAACTGCAGAATTTGGTAAAATAATTGTGAGTATTTTGACAAACTATGATAAACGTAAAAACATATTGCCACTGCTTAGATATCAAGAAAAGGGTTGTGCCATCTAGAAGACATCCATGAACACATATGGCCAAGGCCTGCCACAGACTCTGACCTAACGCGTACCACAAATCTAAAGGAAGGGCCCCCACCACGGACCTTCTTATGGAGGAAAAGATCGTCCCAGATCTGAAACCAGAGGCCATATTTATCCTGAAATATGAGCATACAGCCAAGTCGTTCGAGGACCTAGAGCCGGCTGCTAAGTCAGTTCCAGAAGGAGTTTTGGTTGAGCTGAATTTCAAGGAGTGCAGACCCATCTATGCTCTCAGGAACAGTAGAGTAAAACTGCAGCAATCAAAGTAGTCGGTCATAAAGCAGCAGTACTAAGGAACCTGTGTCAAACTGTGCCTCAAATGCCATAGAGTCCAAATAAGTGCAAACTCCAGGACCACGAGCGGCAAACGGGAACTCTTGATGACTCAACACGAGCGCAGAGCATACCCCAAAGGGCAAATGGGAAAACTCTGCAACAATGTTCACCACGCCACAAAATACTCCCGTCAGTGATGTAGACACTCCGTTAGCAGCATCCACACCACGACAGTTAATTTTGGCAGGCATTTTTGATTTAGTCTTAGTCTTTATCTTGAGACGAAAATGCTTAATAGTCACATTTTAGTCATTTGAGTCTTTCATAGTTTTAGTCTAGTTTTAGTCGACAAAAAGTCATTGCATTGTCAACTTTTATTCATTACTTTTAGTCAAACTGCAGTTACCAGCATTTATTTTGGTAGCTATTTTATATGTAGTCTTCAAACAAAAATAGTTATTAATTCTTCTCTCTTTAGACCAAATCAATTAAGCTTATGAGACATTTGAATCAAGGATTGAATTTGGACTGGAATATTTTTATTTATTTATTTATTTATTTTGGTAGAAGTTCAAATTAAACTCATTTTTCAGATACAGTAGGTTTACTTAAGAAGTATACATTTATTTAACATCTTTTGTTGGTTAACATTGATGACACAGATGGGTATTTAATTAGGAATGATGTCCCTTTAAGACGGGAGGCATGCATGTAAAACTGACACACATTCAGTTTTCACCCACCTGTTTACGTTCACTTAAGCCATAACCGACTGTATTTACGTGAGATACTTTACACGATAGACATTTGGACCGCTGTTTATGTATTTGAGCACCGAGAACTGAAGAAGTTCCGCCTGTCACGCCTTCAAAGAATTGTGATTCCGGGGAAAACGGGACGTCTGGTCACCCAATCCCTAACCCTTCAGGTGCCGACGCCATTGTTTCAGATCGCTAGTTCGCGTTTTGGTAGCCTATTTGTCCGCTGCAGCTGCCATACTGTGACTATGCGAACCATAGACATAATAAATACCTAGACGCCTCATTGGCCGCTCGACCGCACGTCAACGTCGCCGCCATATTGGTGTGGGCAACTCTTCATAACTCTCATAGCGGGACATGAGAAAGATCCCGGACTCGTCGGCAGCTTGGGGATCTTCAGACCGTCCCACAGTAATAAAAACAGCTCTCGGGGTATTATCTTTCACAGGTAAGAATGAACAGTTGTTTCTGGATGTTTTTTGGTCATTTTTTAGCGTTATGTTGACAGCTTAATTAGCCACAAGTATCAGACTATTAATAGCTAACGTTAGCGATATGGCTAAGCTGTGAAAGCTGAGACTTTATAAGAAATCAAATTTTAAATGAATTCTTATGAAGTTTTAACTTATATTGTAGTTTATATCATAAAGTAAATTGTGTTATGAGCACAATATGTACAGTGAGCACTTTGACAAGACAATGTCAGACTGTCAGGATTAGAGATGGAGCTAAAGCATCTCTCTTTAATTTCACTAACGTTACTTATTTACAAAGAGTAAGTTTATCATCACTTGATTATAAGGATTTCATAGCTTATCATAAAACTGTGGACTGATTATATATTTTTTTCCTTTTTAGCCAATTGCAAACAGGACAACACAAGCCTCAAAGAAATCTGAAGAAAGCCTGTTCTCTGCATTTCCAAGAGACTAAACCTCCACAGCCTAATGTTGTATTTATACTAGTTAAAGCCCAGAATAGCCCTGAATGAATGGCCAGAATGACCCTGATCATATTCAAACCACTCTCTCGCTCTCTTTCTCTCTCTCTGCCAGGAACAGACCTCCAGGAGCAATTTTTAACCTTTGTAAGGGTAATTTTTGAAACAATATCATTTAATATAATTACCTTATTAAATGTTTCTGTCTTTTTTGGCAAATATTTACAAATAACCAGTTTCTTCAGTCAATCACAAGACTGCATTTTCTTGCTATTATTCATCTGTTATTTATTTATTTTGGTATTACACATATAATTTGTGCTATTATAAATCTATTATATCACTTACATTATTGTACTGTTGTACTCGCTTTTTATATTATTCACTTTACTACAACTTGTACTACATATACTTTTTAATATTACATATCAGTTTTACTATATTTTTACTGTGCACTGTATCAGTGCATAATAATTTACCACTGTAACTATAAGTTTTACTGGATCCATAAAGGATTATCAGTTACATCTGTTATTGTTTGTGGTGTTTATCTGTATAGAGTGCTATGAAAATAAAAAGCAGACTACCAGTGTGTCACTTTTTGATTTGTATTCGCTGATTTTATTCAATTTTCTCAATGATGGTAAATGATTAGTGCTTAAAGATGTATTATTTCGATTTTTTTCCTGTATTTCAAAGCGAATGAGCTGTGTTCTGACCTGAAGCACGAGAAAAGCTAAAATGTTGGGGTTGAAGACAGAGAAAGCAATGAAACAACTTAATTTCATTTAATGTACATTAAAATTACATTACATGCATATGTCACAGTTATACTACATTAATATTAGAATTGTTAACAGAAAAAAATCAACCAAATCAACACGAGTGTGAGTGTGAGCTTTCACAATTTCTTACTAAAATTAATAATTTTCCAAGCCTAAATAAATAACTGGAGGCAGAGTTATTTTTAAGTCCATGTAGACCACAAACCACTGAAATCGGTTGATAAATGTAAACGTTATCGTGTTTTTATCCAGAAAAACCGCAGCTCCCCCGTTTACCTCCATTTGTTTTTAAGGCAGTCTTGCCCTCACAAACATGGCGGACGCGTTGACGTATCGCAGCAACGGCTCAAAGCGGCCAATGAGGCGTCTAGGTATTTTATATGTCTATGATGCGAACGCCCCTCATCTGATTGTAATCCAATGACAGGGACGCACATTTTGAAAGACAAGACAGTTAGCCTATAGGATGTATTTTGAATGTCCGGTAGTCCTCAAATAACAACAGGCCGGTGGTTTCTGGTAGGCCAGATGAAACACCGCAACAAGTGGCATAATGGGGCACACCACCTCAGAGCACCAGCAGGAATTGCAAATGTCCAGTTGAAGTCCAAATGAAGTTCAAGTCCATTTATAAGTGTGTAAGACTTAATAGCATATATTTAAACAGACAAAACAAACCACAGTGCCAAACACGCACAGTGTACTCAAACCATGTTAGGTTAAAAACCTGTTACATGTTAAAAACCTGTTTTTTTTGTTTTGTTTTTTTTTTGCTTTTTTTTTGTTTTTTTGCTTTACCATTATGATGTATGGAGTGTAGATTGATGTGGGGGGAAAAAAAAGTAATTTAAAGCAGTTTAACATAAGGCAGCAACATAACAAAACGTGAAAAAAATGAAGGGGTATGAATACTTTCGCAAGCCACTGTACATTCTGCACTTAAATGATATTTGACACTTAAATTTACACTGTTAAAGAGTTGGATTTTCATGCTAAACGTGGCCAAAGTTTCAAAAAATGATTCGGACGTATGACAGAATATTTCTGTGCCAAATACACTCCTTCCAGGTTTGTACACGTTTTGGAAAGTTTTTTTTTTTTTTTTTTTTTGAGCGTGGCCCTTCGTGATGTCATGAAGGGCGGAATTCCATGTATTGGCACTTCCCCCGGAAGAGCGTGCGTGTGCACACGTCATTCAGAGCAAGAGCAAGAGAACCAAATCAACATCATCAGCAGTGCTGCACAGGGCATTAATCTCCACAGGACTTGAAGATTAATGTTTCCAAGTAAGTGTATTTTTGGTTTTAAGGGAAAGATAACCTTGCTAAGCTTCCTAAAGGAACCAGTGGATGCAGTTCATTTTTCCGGGGCAGCAATGGAGTTTCACAAATGTTTTTGTTTGTTCCCTAGTTCCCTAGTTCGATGCTGGATTTGCACATTGTTTGATACTGAAAGACTGAGCAGTCCCAGCAATAAAATATCCCGGTCATGATTCGGAACTGCAGGTGGTAAGTAAAAGTGCATATAATTCCTGTGTTTTGTTGGCAATCTTTGCCCAAGGGCTTGTGACTCTTTAGCTCCGCCCACCCCCAGGAGCTCGGCTGTTTTCAGAGAGAATCGTAAAGCTGTATCTTTCTTTTATAAATATGATAAAACTAAAGACTCTTTGGAGATATGAAGGCTCCAGTACTAGGTATTCAAGATTAATATGAGATGAAACTGTGTGCTATGTCCCCTTTAAGTAGGGGCATGCAATATCACGTTTTCTGATTGTGGACGATTAAAATGTCTCCACAATCTGCTTTTGAAGAAATATCGTAGTGCTACAGCGCACATTCAGTCAGTTGCAGTTCTGGCACCTCCGTCTCAATATACTGTACAACGCGATATACATTCACATAAAATGTTAACTCAGTGGTAGAGTTACACTCACAGGATGCTGGACTTATTGGCAAAATTACAATATTTGCTTGTGCTTTAAAGCCTTGCTGGTTAAACACTTCTGTTTGTGTGCTGTTCTGACATGCACCTTTTCTGAGCGCATATACCTGAAGAGCACACACTCTAAAAAGCATGTCAAACAGTGCCTTATTACTGGACTAAGTTATCTTTTGCATCTGATTGCACTAATACTGTCAAAAACACACAAGATTTTTATATAAACAGCTTTTTTTTTTTTTCTTTTTGTTTTCTTTTTTTTTAAATTGAAATGAGACATAACAGAAGTACAGACAAACAAAAGAAATACACCAAAACCAAACAAACATATGTACAAACATGGAATGTGTTGTGCAATGATACTCCCCAGTCTTCCAATCCACGTGAGAAGAACAACATATAAACACAGTTGGTTATGTCTAAAGTGAAAGTAAACAGTTGAGAGAAAAACAGTTGTGTGCATGTATATTAGATGCATGCAGGTCTTAAAGTGACAGCAGACTAAAAGTACTAAACATGCTGCCACTTGTCATTAAAGGCATAGATCACTAAAAAAATAATAATAATTCTGTCATCATTTACTCACTCTCATGTTGTCCCAAACCTCCTGTATTAATCTCTTTCTTGTGCTGAACACAAAAGAATAGATACTGACGAATGTGGGTAACCAAACAGTTGCTGGTCCCCATTGACTTTGATAATAGGAAAAAAAATAATAAATAATAATAATAATAATAATAATAAATAAATAAAAAAAATTACAAAAAAAAAAAAAAAAAAAAATCCTATGGAAGTCACAGGGGACCAGCAACTGTTGGGTTACCCAGGTTTTTTATTTATTTATTTATTTATTTATTTATTTATTTATTTATTTTTTAATAACATTAATGTTCAACAGAAGAAATTAATTCAGGTTTAAAGTGACTTGAGTAAATTATGACAATTTTCATTTTTGTATAAACTGTCCCTTAATAAAATAAAAATTAATAAAACAACAAAACGTTAATAAAACAACAAAATTCAAAAATAAAAATCAGCCACTGCTCTTGACTGAAGAACTTTAATACAGTTGCTTTAATAAGACTCAATGTGGGGTAATTTGTAAAGTGAAGTGTATATAGTGTTTTTATTTTTGCTACTGATAAATACACCTACTGCAAATGAAAAAAAAAAAAAAGTAAAACTGTTAGTTTTATTTGTATATTATTTGTATTTGTAATGTGTTAAAATAGATAAGATAAAATAATGACAAAGAGTTTTATCTTCACCTTCTTTGACCCAAATGTCTGCCATTATTTTGTATTTTAGATTTTGTTACCTTGTAAGGCTTTTTTTTTTTTTTTTTTAAATAGAAATTAGTTTGGCTGTACTGCTCAGACAACTTGCAAAATAGTAAAACCACCATGACAACAATCTGTGATTAAAATCGTGAATTATTATTTTCCTGAAAAAAAAAAAAAAATCCTGATATATATTTTGCCATATTGCCCACCCCTGCACTTAAGCTTGTTAGTTTAGTTTTGCTTCAATTTACCATCAAGTAAAAAGTAACAAAATATAAACCTGCACATCTAAACTATTAAAAAATAAATAAATACATAAATCAAACTTTGATTTAGAGTTTTTCAAATATTAATATTTTAAAACAAAATTGCTTCACTGCTTATTTTTTTTGTTAATAATGAATGATTATGAAAGAAAAAAATTGCAGTTTTCTTATTATTCTGTCAAGAATTATAGAATTAAGCCTTTTAGTTTTTTTTTTTCATATTTATTTATTTTATTAATTTATTTGAAAGAAATGCATTTATTAAATGTTTTCTGCAAAACAAGTTGCAATTATGCATTAAAATGTAACATGGCATCCTAAATTCTTAAACTTAATGTTCCTGGTAAACAGTTGCATATGGTGACATTCTTTTCAGTTCATTCTAACGGAAGCTTCCAAGACTATAACAAGTCAGTCTAGTGATTTCAACAAAACCTCATAAAGGTTTAAATCAGCAGAATTAACAATTTTAGGGGACAAACAAGCATAGTTAACGGTACAAAAATAAAACAAAACCAATATTACTAAATATGACATCCCATAGTATAAATTTTACAATTTGTCCACAAGCTGTTTGTTTCAGAGGGATGCAGTGCCTCTTGGTTCACAAATGGTTTGCAAATTGACTAATTTAACCAGAATTTACATAAAATTAAAAACACAAACTGATCTCATAGTCACTTTATTATTATTATTATTATTATTATTATTAATAATAATAATAATAATAATAATAATAATAATAATACCAATAATAATAATAATAATAATAATAATAATAATAATAATAATAATAACAATAATACTAATAATACCAATAATAATAATAATAATAATAATAATAATAATAATAATAATTTTATTATTATTATTATTATTATTATTATTATTATTATTATTATTATTATTGGTATTATTAGTATTATTATTATTATTATTATTATTATTATTTATTATTATTATTGTTAACATTATTGTAGTGAGAACACCCTGCATTTTTTTTTTTTTTTTTTTTACATTTTCCTACGTTTGTGGATGTGATCATCAAATACTGAAGTTTGAGCTCTCTGGAGAAGCTTAATGTTCTTTCAGGTTATTTAGTTTTCTGTCAAACTGTAATTACTGAATCTTCTGTGCTGCTGTCATTTTTCACCAGCTTTAGCGTTAATCTCTCTGAAACCTCTCAAACACTCTGTTCACAAAGCAGACTGTCTCTCAGCACCATTTACAACCTTGCAAATACGTCCACTCCCTGGCATTGCAAACGCACTTCTGATTTCCTTAAAAGGATGATCGCACGAGTGCTCGAGATTAAACACATTTTAGCCACTAGGCTAGTTTACTTTGTGGAAAAACTGCAGGCCATTTTTTTTAGGTGATTTACTGCAACGTGTCAAACTAGTGCTTGCAGAGAAGGCCGGCAAATAAGCAGCACTCTGTTTTCAAACAGACAAAGGAACACTGGGGAAAATAAGCCTTAGATGTTGTTAATAGAAGTGCCCTTTATTGCTAGGAATCTGTTATGATTATAATTACCCTGTCACAGCGTGAAACAGAAGAAAAAGCATTCCTGTTATATTTCTAAAATAGGATTTTATGAATGTAAGTCAATATGAAACACCAGTCACGTAAATACGTTGTACTTTTGTAATCTGACATTTGAGAGTGAAACAGGCTATTCAATATATAAAAAAAGGTTGAGACTTGATTTTATATATGTGAATAGTTACATTCCAGAATAGACCTAGTTGGCTTCAAAACAGTGATTTGTAACGTCATCAAAGAAAGAAGTTCTTTTCAGAGGCGCAGCAAGGTGTTTTTTTTTCTTCTCTTTCTTAATAATGGCTACTGCTGATCATTCTCTATGCCAGAAATGTGTATTACAGTAGATCAGCCTTACTTACTATTGGCCAGATGAACATGGCCCCGCCCCCAATCTCACACCATTGGTTGAGCTGTTGCTGTGCCAGGCTGGTCAGAATGTGCAAACAAACAAAGCAATATTTTGATAGCACACAATCATAGTGATACACTTTTGGGGGGAAATCCGCATACAAATAGTTTGTTTATAGATGTCACTGCATATTAAGCTGGAATAGAAAGTTCTTTAAAATGGGAAAAAATTACACACTTTAGCTTTAAAGAGCTCTGAGGTGTGAAATGGTTCACGGTACCTCTGCTTTACATATAATCCTCACTTCTTCTTTAGAATAACTATATTTCCTCTGGAGCTCTTTTAACCTCCTGAATTGTACTCTGTAAGGAAACCTTGACCATCTGTGGCCTGGTGAAGATAACAGGACAGATGCACCCAGACTTTGAAATTTACCCTTTGATTTCGCCCTGGAGATTAGCACCCTCGATATGGCGACTCCCCAAGAGGATTGAAGGAGCTTTGAAATCTCAAATGAAGAGTTAGAGGAAGCTCGGCCTGTAATCCTCTTATCTGTAATGCATCAGGTCCTCTCCCCGTCCACACTTATTTCAGAATGACTTCATAACTCTCTATGCCCTCTCCTCCTTTCTGTCAACATTTGTGTGGGTGCAATGGTCCTCTATGAAAGCTGAGAGTATATGGTAGTGCTTTGGTCTGAGGGGTGGAATTCACTCATTTTTGTGTATGATATTTCAGTACATTTAAATAGAAATATATCATGTACTAGAGGTGCCTCTTGATCTTTTTTTTATGGAGCTCTGAAATACCACTCTGCCCCAGTAAAATATTACTGATAAATCCTTATATGTCAATGGGATTGATGCCTACAGACCTGAGAATCATTTTCTCTAATGATATTTCAGCAATCAAATGTTTTCAGCTGTTCAGATTAAGAATGTCTTAGTTTACATATGTAACCTGGTCCCCTGAGATGCTGCATCATGGAGCTGACACTTTGGGAACACCTCCAGTGTTACCAGTCTCTTAAGCATGTATCCAAACGCCAATTCAATGCAGTCACATGACAGAGCATGACACATAAGCAATGCCATGGAATCCCCATTTCCTAATTGTCTGAAGGAAGAGGTGCAGGTACGCCTGAAGTTTGGTAATGAGTCGCATTCCCATCTCAAGGAATCGGGTTACATATAAAACCTAAGAAGTTCCGTTTTGAGGTAACAAGACACTGCATCATGTAATTGACACTATGGGAACATTCATACCCACTGACCAAACGCCTGCACATCTATGCTGTGAAAGTCAACATTGAGTTAGCGAGTCAAGATGTCCAGAGATAGCTCCCCCAGTTAGGGCCAGGGACCATCATAATCTTGATTGGATATTGGAAGTACACCATGCTCCACCAGCATACAAGATGACAAGATCTTTAGCACCAAGAGGGGCAGAACGTTCTGCAGTTTATATGCCCATAAGGACAAGCTCATATTAAAGGATTGTACGACTACCTGAACTGCTGTGGTGCTTACACTAAAAATCAAGGTTTCTTGTCATCTCGTCAAAGCAGCATGCATACTACACAACACAACACTGAAAAGGTGCAATACACTGGTCAAGAGGCAGTCCCAACCAACAGTGGAAAAAAAAAAAAGAAATTCTCACATAAATTAATACTAAAAATTCATGCAAGTGATTACAGAATTTTTTCCATTTATATCATCTGCACTGTGATTGGTTGAATTAGTTACACCTTGTTGTTGCATCGCACACACTTCAAGATCTCATCACAAACAGGTTTTAAAATATCATAGTGTCTGACTGCTCGAGATGGGCTCAGATCATGTTGCTGACCTGATCATACTTAGCTAGCATCAGTGACCACAATGAGCACCAATTTGGCTGCAATCCGGGAGTTTTGTCGCAGACCTTGGAAATTTGTCATTGGCAGGAAAATCCAGCCAAAAGTGATGTAGTGTGAGTGTAACACCTCCGGTCCTAATCATCTCGCTCCGAGCTGGACTCGAACCTGGGTCGCTGTACACTGAAGGTCACAGCCTCTACCATGCCTCTTGAGTTTAGAGGAGTGAGGTTTACATTTGCTTATCAGCTGGCCTCCTTTACACTCACCCCCCTAAACCTCACTCCCATCCGGGTCACGGCACCAATGTAATCCCTCCATGAGCCAATTGAATTGGCAAGTTTGCACACGTGCTTCAGACACTGGTAACAGTGGAGGTGTTCCCATAGGTAAAAATTACCATGCTGCCTCTTGTTTTCTCAAAAGGAAACTAGCGATTCCAGATTCACAAACAAATCTATCTTTTAATCATATCAGTCAAACAGGTTTGCAAATAAGTCTGAAATTCTTCGCAGTTCAGTTTGATTCATTCAGATAATTCACACAACAGTGTCACAACACCAAAATAGTAACAGGATATTTTACATTTACATGTATAGTTCAGTCATGAAACTCTAGATGGAGCAGGCTGATGGGTATCAAAGTAACTGATTTCATTCACAGTGTTAAACGACCAAAAAGTGAAGCTGATTGGTCCATGTTGCATACACAGCCAATGAGCTTCCTACTTTACATTTAAATGGCATTTAAATGGCTGGTTAGTGTACAATTGAGCATTTGCAGTGCGCTTTCAGAGTTCCGCAGAAACTCACCACCTTCCCCGGCTCCACCAGTATAGATCTGCTATGGGTTATTTACTATTTGTGCAGCGGCAGTATGTCTTAAATACTCACAACAGTGTATCGCCGTATGCACTGGCAGTAGCAAGTTCCCATACTTGCTTGCAGCAGCAGCAATAATCTACAACTACGGCAATAACCAACAGCAGCAGAAATTCAGCAGCAGCAGTGTAGCTGATCTATTCCACCAAGACTAAATACATTAACATTGTCATAACCATTACCATGCTAAAATCTCAAGAGTGTCATGAATAAAATATACATTCATTCTAAAGCATAAGACAGAAAACAAGGTAACACTTTATTTCGATAGTAACCCACGTTAGATATTCTACTAACACTAAGTAACTTTGCAACTACATGTCAACTAGCAGTCATTAGAGTATTAGTAGACTGTCTGCTTAATAACTTCTAACACTTTTTTTTTTTTTGATGGGTCCACAACATACGACATACTGACTATGAGAAACTTTGCAAGTAAATGTCAACTTATTCTACTAACCCTAAACCTACCCTAACAGTCTACTCTGAGAGTTAGTAGACATGTAGTTGCAAATTAATGATAATTAGTTTACATGTAGTTGACATGTAGTTACGAAGTTACTTATAGTTAGTAGAATGTCTAAAGTGGACTATCAAAATAAAGTGTAACCGAAAAACAAAAAGACCACATAATTAAGTGGATAATTATCTACAACACATATAGGAAACAAAACTTGAAAATATATTTGTTGTGCATGCAGCTTGCAAATGACACTGTGCTTCAAGTCAAGATGTTTTAGTCTGCTTAAACCCTGCCTTTTTATTGAATTCAGCCTCAAGTTTGCATCTGCCTCCACCCAGTCAACAACCATTGGATAGAACCAAGTCCCACCCTACATGCTTTTATTTTCTGATAATTCCTTTGGGTGTGTTTCTTTATAGTGAGAGTTTCCTGCATCTTGCATGTGGCAGTTGACTTGTGGTTTCAAACTAAAGTGGTGCCATGACCCGGAACCTCTTCACATCACACTGAGCAAAGTCACTCACCTACAAGCTGCAGTGTCACTGACGAAGTCAAGCTCCTTTACCTCATCCATCAATCAACTTTTCATCATCTTCCTCCTTTTCCCTTTTCTCACTCATTTTCTTTTCCAAACTGGTGTTCACAAACACGTAAAGGCTCATAATGAACCCATAGAGGGTTCTTACGATTAAATTAGAGGCCTAAATAAACGTTAACACGTTTTCCCTAATTTCACATAAAAACTCCGATTCATTCTGCTCTGTCTAATTTTGAAGACTGTGTATAATATCTTAAGAGCAGCAGCAAAGATGTCCGTGCTGAGTGCTCAGACAGGCACAAAACAATCCAGCATTTTCAGTGTTCTTATTAATAACTGGTTTAATTCCTTAAAAAAAGGAACTGAGCTTAAAAAGAAAACTTCTCAAATCTCAGGAAAGGATTTTTCAGCATCCCAAAAAACAAACAGCATTAGTTGGGATTATGCCTCAGAGTTATTGCCGTCTGAGGAAGTGTTTGGGTTCCCAGCGTGAGCTTGACATATTATTGCTTATTAGTGGCTGTTTGTAATTCAACAGGTCCAATTTATTCATATTATCTGTGTAAACAAATCCAAGTTTATAGTTGATGTGCCAATCAGCAAAAGGAGAGAGTCTTGATGTACAGAGAGAAAACAAACAAACAAACAAAAAAACTCTGCAAACAAAAAGTGTCTGTCACAGTCATGTCTGCCGTGTGTGTCATGTGTTTCCCTCCTTGCCCTCATTTGGTCCTTCCTGTTCTTGTCCTTGTTAAGTTTGATTGTTTATTGATTCTTTCAGCTGTGTGTCTAATTATTATGTGTATTTAGTTCCTGCCTGTTCTGTTCATTTTGGTCTGGTCTACTCGTTACTCCCGGTGTTCCTGTGTGTCAGCCCTGCCTTATCTTGCCTTGTCTTGTTTGGATTTTATTAAAGATTGTATATTTTGAGTTTACCTTCGTCTTCTCGCTTCCTTCGTGTGTGCACCGTGACAGATGACCAGACCTAACCAAACAGTAAGCGGCGCCCCTTCACCTCGTTTTGTTTTGTTCGTTTTTTGGAAAGTTTTTATTTAGTTCCTGTGTGTTTGTCCCGCGGCATGGAAGTCGCCGCTCATCATCCCGTCCTAGCCAGCTGTTATTTGGCGTTGGAGTTCGGCGGGATCGCCACGAGTGCCGCGAGTCCGTTGACTGCGAGTCCCTCAAGCCCACCGTCCACAGCTCCCTCAAGCCTGCCGCCATCCGCGGATCCCTCAAGAACCAGCTCACCGCTCACCCGAGCACACCGCCGTCCGCGGCTTACCTAAGCCGCCGTTCGCGGCTCACCCACTCCACCGTCTGCCGCTGACTCAAGCCCGCCAACCGCTACTGTCTCCAGTTCCAGTCACGGACAGGAGTGTCGTTCCCAGCCTGACCAGAGTCCAGTGAAGGCTCCAGCCCCTGACATAGAGTCCAGTGATGGCTCCAGCCCCTGACCGGAGTCTAGGCTTTTTTAAAGTTGTTGTCCACAGGAACATTTTAATCACCCAGTCATGTCGGTCTTGTCTACAGAGACTCGTCTGGGGCAGGCGGCTCCTCTGGTTATGCCCCCCTGTCGTTGAGGTAGAGGCTGTTCCTGAGAGCCCCTGTGATGGCCCCTGACTCCACGTTCAGCCCAGTAAGGGCTGTGGATCTCCCGTCATCTCCCGATCTCCCAGTAGGCCTCAGATTCTGAGCTTAGCCCACGGAGGGCTTCCTGTTCCTGTGGATTGTCTTGTCCTGTGTTTGTTTCACCCACAGAGGGCACCTGTTCCCAAGTGTCGCCCACGGAGGGCTCCTGTTCCCGTGTTCAGCCCCATGAGAGCTCCAGTTCCTAAGTTCTGCCCATATGTTCCCCCAAGGAATTTTTTTTTGGGGGGGGGGTACAAGGGGTTCCGGTTGTAGTGGCTGGGCCGAGGGGACCGAGGGGACCGCCATTAAGACCTCCTGCCATGGCCTCCAGAGCTCCCAGCTCCATCATGTCCTCCAGAGCTCCCAGCTCCGCCATGGCCTCCAGAGCTCCCAGCCCCGCCCTGGCCTCCGGAGATCCCTGCACCACCATAGCCCCCTGTGCTCCCTGCACCGCCATGGCTTCCTGAGATCCCTGATCCACCATGGCGCCCGTTCCTGTCTGTTCCGTCCTGGAGAGGACCTCCAGAGCGTGTACTGTTACGGCGCGGGTCGCGCCTTCCGGGAGGGAGGAGTAATGTCACAGTTATGTCTGTTGTGTGTGTCTCATGTGTTTCCCTCCTTGCCCTTATCTGGTCCTTCCTGTTCCTGTCCTTGTTAAGTTTGATTGTTTATTGATTCTTTCAGCTGTGTGTCTAATTAGTATGTGCATTTAGTTCCTGCCTGTTCTGTTCATTTTGGTCTGGTCTACTCGTTACTCCCGGTGTTCCTGTGTATCAGCCCTGCCTTGTCTTGTTTGGATTTTATTAAAGACTGTATATTTTGAGTTTACCTTCGTCTCCTCGCTTCCCTCGTGTGTGCACCATGACAGTGTCTGGGGTGGTTTAATAATCAATCAATAAAAAAAGCAATTAATATATTTTCTTTGTTTGTTTGTTTGTTTGTTTGTTTGTTTGTTTGTTTGTTTGTTTGTTTCTTTCTTTCTTTCTTTCTTTCTTTCAGTATAATCATTCAGCTACTGCATATATTTATTTTGGTTAAAAGATGATATGAAATATTTGTGGATATTTGAGTTGATGAGTTAAAAAGAAAACAACATATTTATGCATTCTTAGTAATCTAACCAGACACAAATAGAATAACATAGCGATGTGAATCATTCCAAAAATTATTTTCCATCTCAGTGTCACCATTTTTCTCTTTTTACCTTGTCTCAAATGAACAGAAGCGGAAGACTCAAGCAGCCTGGCGAGCTGACACAAACAGACAATAATTGTTCCTTGGAAGTAATTGGGTTTTCCAAGCTCGCTGACACGAGAGAGACTTTTTTATTTGTTCAGCCCAATGGAGTAGAGTACAGCAACGGGCATCAAACAGACAGCACTTCTGCTCAAGCATTAATAGTCTGGACACAATGGGTTTTTTCTACTTTGAACCAAACCTAGAAAAAATGTGAATAAAATGAAGTGCCTCTTCTGTTTTGCATTTCAGTTCAGGTTCACTGACATTGTATTTTTTGAGGAGTGTTTCTATTGCAACTATTTCTCATATACAGTATTTCTCATATCCAAATTTTGATTAGTTACCTTTTTCATTATCTTAAATATTTCATATTCATTTAAATTAACGTGTCAGTTTTCTTTATTTTTTATTTTACATTTTCTTCTTTAAATTTTTACAAACAAACAAATAATAATAATAATATGTCACATTATGAATGCATTCAGAATATGTCTGTTCAATTAGATCATATCTATAGGCTTTAAATAAAGTGTTATTTTTAATCTGCTGATTGTTTCTTGTTTCATTTCATCTTGTTACACTATATAAATGTGTGTGAGCTGCATTACAGGTGAAGGCTTGAAAACAATGTGCACAGACACAGGGCAGACACACCAGAACAGGATGACAAACAGCAGACATTTAAGAATGATGCGACGTCTCACCTGTGGATGCATTATTAAAGACTGGAGGACGGAGAGTGAGAGATAACGAGCTCAAGATGCTATAATGAGGCACGGCTCTACCTAAAGGCCAGATCCGGACACGTAACTGGGCAACAGCAAGTCACATCCACAGAGATCCGACATCAAGCATTAGCATCACAAAAGGAGCGTAAGCCCAACATGTCACAGATCTGTGGTATAAATAAATCATGGTGGTGCAGAACAGAAGAAAAGAGAAGTAAGTTTGCATGCTATGGGCAAAGAATTCATATTAAACAGGCTCATGATCACATCATTACACTTATGTGACCTCTCTGCAGTAGATGGACAGGTGCATTGTTGTCAGTGCCCCCATATTTTAAACAAATATGTCGGTGGATTTTGATGTGAGAGCACAACAGGGAATGGACATTTTCCACTGGAAGAAGTGTTATTGTGGATTATGGACTCATATTTTGTTCAGAAGTTAAAATGTCTTTATAAAGAATTTATTAAAAACACAGTTTTTCACTTCACAAGATGTTAATTAAAGGACTGGAGTTGTGTTGATAACTTTTGAATTATTGTGATGCTTTTATCAGCTGTGCAAACTCTCATTCTGACGGTACCCATTCACTGCAGAGGAAACACTGTTGAATTCATGTTGTATAACACAAAAGCAGTTGTGTTTTTTTTTTTTTTTTGGACAAATCTTTATTTAACACTTCTCAGTAGAACTATAGTTGATGTATTATTGTGTGAAATAATAGTAATCAAAAAATAACATTCTGCAGTGACATGAAAGTGTGAAAGTGAATAGATTTGAAACATACATTTGCTTGTTAGAAAGGTAATTATAATTCGGGAAAATTATATTTATAGATTAATTTACTATATTCTATCAAACAGCCACTGATTTGCACACAAGATTGTGACATATAGAATATATGAAGGCATCCTAATGGACTCGTTACACAAACATTGGATTCCTACTTGCTTTATGCCTTCCTTCCTCTGGATACTGCCTAAGAAGACAGCATTTTTCAGGTTTCCAACCCAGCCATGCACACACAAAAGGTAATAATTGCCTGGAAGAACTCAGAGTTTCATCTTTCTTCTGTGCGGTAACACAGGAACCAGTACACCACATTGAGGAAATGAAGCAAAAAGAGATCCATCTGCTGGCTGGGCACAGTTGGAAATCTTTTACACACCAAAACATTGGATCCATAAATATGTATGGAGTGGGTGGAGGTTGTAGGTGTCCACTGAAAAACGTGCAATTCCAAATGGAAACCTCAGGTGTGGGAAGCTCAGTGGAATCATAAATAATATCTCTCATCTCTCTTTCTTTTATCATCGCTTTCATGGCTGCGTGTGTGGCGAGACCTGGCAACGGGCCGCAATCATTAATCGAACACATGGTGTGTGCGGCACAGGTGTGCTGTGCTGTTTTTCAGAAAACAATAAGACATTCGCTTCAACCTACGAATCACCACAATCATCTTGTTCCTCTGGTTTCACAAACCATATCATCATTGACATCTCTATAGCCTTGTCTTCTACATATCTTATTTGTATGTGAGTTACACTCATTTTCATCATGGTTATCGTGCAACCTCTTCAACCTTCCCAAAGCACAGTGGTTGCATGGTTCTAAAATAAATCTAAGCTACGTGGAATATGTTTTTACCACAGTAATTACCATCTCCCATTGGGCATTCATTTGGAGGACAAACTCTCTGGAGACGGAGGAGATGAAACAAACTGAAATTCCACCTTGAAAACTTTTCACATTTAAAAGTAGCTAATGACAGTTTACTTTGCTGAGAGATTGAGCGGAGGAAAGAAGATGTAGGAGAATGTCAAACTAGAGTTTACATTTGTCTGAAGATAATGTGAGTGGTTCTTGCTTAAGATGTTGTGGATGGCTGTCAAAACATTACAATGTGTTTGCTAAGGTGTTATGTTTGTTTGTGCGTTGCAAGGTGGTTGCTAGGGTGTTCTGGGTATTTGCTTACTAGCCCAAATTAAAAGAACCAAAGTCTCTATAATATTGTGGTCTCTTGATGTAGCTTAAGTCCCTCTTCTTAACACAATATATTGCTACCATATCTGCCAGTATTGTACTTTTTAAAATTAATTAATTTATTAATTAATTTTACTACGCTATAAATAAAGGTTAGACTTTATTTTAAGGTGTCCTTGTTACAGTGTAATTATACATTTAAGTACTGAGTAATATTAAGTAACTACATATACTTACTATATGGTTAGGGTTAGGATTAGGGTTTGGCTTAGGGTTACTTGCATGTAATTATGCATAATTAATTGTTATTATAATAGAGAGTAGTAAGTACATGTAACATGTAACAAGGACACCTTAAAATAAAGTGTTACCTACAAAATTTTGTATTTATTTTCATATATTCACTGAAAAATACGATTTTGCTGAAAATTACTCACCCTCGGGCCATCCAAGATGTAGATGAGTTTGTTTCTTCATCAGAACAGATTTGGGAAAATTTAGCTTTATGTCACTTTCTCATCAGTGGATCCTCTGCAGTGAATGGGTGCCGTCAGAATAACAGCTTTTCACTTCACAAGATGCTAATTGATGTACTGGAGACGTGTGGATTACTGTGATGTCTTTATCAGCTGTATGGACTCTCATTCTGACGGCACCCATTCACTGCATAGGATCCATTGATGAGCAAGCGATGTAAAGCTAAATTTCTCCAAATCTGTTAAAAATAAAGAAACCAACCCATCTACATCTCAAATAGCTTAACAGCAAGTTAATTTATAGCTATTTTTTTCAACTATTCATATAATAACATATTCTTAATCAATTTTCAAAACAATTATTCATTTTCTTTTTACTATTCACAATCTTATGATGCCTCAATACACTTGTAGCTTTTAAAACAACTGATTTTATTTATTTATTTATTTATTTTATTTTAATTTTTTTTTTTTATGTATTCAGTCAAAATAGTATGATTTCATTTAAATAATTAATATTGAATAACATTATATTAATGGGAATAATGGGAATAATGGGAATAGTTAGGGGTTTGTTCAATCTCTAACCCAATATGAGCAATAATAATATGTTTGAGGAACACCGCTAAACAGACATTAAATAAAAATATTTTCCAAACCCTTTTATATCACATCTTTTCCAGTAAATTGTTTCACATATTAGACCATTCTCATCAATCAATACACCCTGACAGTTCTTTATCAAATAATGTACCTTTATGTAAGCCGTACAATATTTCAGTCTGGAAAGCATTTCTGGCAATTTCTGTTTTCATAAACAACATATGCTCCATTTAATGTGTTTTGCAGCTTGGCTATTCTTGTTAGTTGCAAATTTTAGACTGTCTAAATGTTGATGAATATGTATGAATACACTTTTTGGTTTTATTTTATTTTTTTAGCCTAAATAGAAGGAGTGTTTCTCTCTCATAAGAAAATCATGTGACCAAAAGAAAGCGCTTGTTGAACTTCTTTTGGGTATAAAGAAAGGGTCCATTCATCGAGGGATTGTCAGAACATTGCACACTCCTCATGTCTGCCAGTACTGCCTTTATGATGAACGCTCTGTTCTGGGAACAGTCATTTCCCCTAAAATCTCAGACGAAAGATGGCAATTAGACAAACTTGGCCTTCAAGATCTCTCTGCTTTTAGGCATTTCTGTAATTGAGGATGTTCTGGTAAACACTTTAAAAATGGATTGTTGTACATTATAGAAACAATCCAAAGTAAAAATCTGCAGATGGAGGACATACTGTATCTTTGATGATCCATTAAGTGTTGGCCCATAATCACTCAACATTTGATTCTCACCTCTGGGAATAAAGAAGCCTGTGGTTAAATTTGAACCTTGATTTATGAATTTGTTTATACACTCCTGTGACCATAAATGACTAGTTTCTCATTTGTATTCTGTCAGGCACATGAGAGCATTTGGGTTTTCCACTTATCATAGTTCATTAGTTTGGTTTTACATCCTCTTTGAGCAGTACGCAGTAAATATGCGGGATGTCAGGCTGAATTGTAGTGCACTTTAGGCAGGCCTCGATTCAAATGCTGGCCTCCGCTCAAAATGACTTGAAATGGTATGCTTGAAAGGATGATGAACTCAACAATAGATTTTTTAGAATAGATTTCTCTCATTTCTAAATCCTTTCATCCTCAGGCAGTTCAGCAGAAATTGTCAGATAAATTCAGTGTCTCGGATTCCAATGGCCATTCTTGACTTCTTTTCTAAACAAATATCTAAAGACTTATACAAGTAAGTGTAACCAGTCTTTTCCAAAGTAGTGAAAAGTTAGCAAACCGAAATACACTGTACCATACAAACCTTTCAGTGATGCTCATTGTATCTCAAGAGGACAATAGTCAGGTTCTGAATGTAAAAATCCCATTCATTTTCTACATTTGATGACAGTTGATGGAAACCATTGAGTTACATAGTAGGGGAAAAAAAAATACCATGGAAGTCAATGGCTACCATCAACTGTTTGGTTACCAGCATTCCACAAAATATATTCTATTGTGTTCAGCAGAATTAAATGGTTACTCCACCCTAAAATGAAAATTTTGTCATTATTCACTTACCCCCATGTCATTCCAAACCCGTAAAAGCTTTGTTTGTCTTCGGAACACAATTTAAGATATTTTAGATGAAAACCGGGAGGCTTGTGACTGTCCCATTGACTGCCAATTAATTACCACTGTCAAGGCACAGAAAAGTATGAAAAGCATCGTCAAGATAGTCCATCTGTCATCAGTGGTTCAATCTGAATTGTATGATGCGACAAGAATACTTTTTGTACGCAGAGAACATAAAAATAACTACTTTTTTTCAACAATTCTTCTCTTTTCTGTCTCGCTGCGTCACCGTAGCGCCATTTTGGATACTATCCACTATACGCAAACTGCGTATGCTCTTCTATATCAGCCGCAACACAAGGATACGCCATTTTCGTTCAAATTAAAGCGTAAATACACATAGAATACGTATCCTTGTGTTGCGGCTGATACAGAAGAGCGTACGCAGTTTGCGTTCAGTGGATAATATCCACTGATGGCAGATGGACTATCCTGACGATGCTTTTCATACTTTTCTGTGCCTTGACAGTGGTAATTACTTGGCAGTCAATGGGACAGTCACAAGACTCCTGGTTTTCATCTAAAATATCTTAAATTGTGTTCTGAAGATGAACAAAGCTTTTATTGGTTTGGAATGACATGGGGGTAAGTGATTAATGACAAAATTTTAATTTTGTGGTGGAATAACCCTTTAAGAAACTCATACAGGTTTGGAACTACTTGAGAGTGAATAAATGATGACACAATATTCATTTTTCGGTGAACTATACCTTTAATGTTTTTGAAAGGCTCACTGCATTTATTTGATACAAAATACAGTAATAATAGTGAAATATTATTAAGATTTAAAATAACTTTTTTTTAATAAATATATTTTATAGTGTAATTTCTACCTGTTATGCAATGCTGAATTTTGAGCAGCAATAGTTTTTAGTGTCACATGATTCTTCAGAAATCAATCTAATATTGTCATGAATCCTGTCCGTGATCTTTCACCTGCTCACCACCAGAGGCCGCCTTCCAATTACATAGACATTCACACCACACAGACTGTTACATGCCACTCCATCAAAGACTTCATTTCCCATAATCCTTTGCCCAGTCTCATCAGCACTCACTGTTTTCACCTGTTCTCATTTACCCTGTCTGCTCACTCTATATAAGCCTGGTTTAGTTTGTTATTCTTTGCGAAGTCTTGTTAGTTGTTACTGCATTTCTGAGCATTCTCCCTGGATTTATGTCTCTTGGTTTTTTGATCTCTTGCCTGTTTTTTGGATTTACCCTTTGCCTGAGTTTCCTGCCTTGTCTATTGTTTGGATTGCCTGCCTGTGTTTTGACCTGTTGCCTGTATTTTGGATCACGTCTCTGGTTTGTCCCAATAAAGCTCCATTTGGATCTCCAACCTGTCAAGTCTCAGAGCAGTACGTTACAGAAGACTTCGCCATTTACAGATCCAGCAGCTGAGTGTCATCCTGATCACCATGGATCCGGTTAACCGGTTATTGTGTCTACGTCAGAGGGATTTATTGATAGAGGACTATGTACGGCAGTTTTGTGAGTTATCCTATCATGTACCCTTCGAAGAAGTTGTGCTTAAGGACTTTTTTCGTTTTGGACTGAATGAGCCTATTAAATCATGGTTCCCTGAAGGAAAGTTCAATTGTAGTTTAAAGGACTTTATGGACTATGCACTAATTTTGAGCGGCTCTGTGTTCACTGTGGATGTCGTTGAGGAGGAACATGGCACCACACCAGAGTCTGTTCACATAATGGCTGCCGGACAAGAGCCTCTTTGCAAGATGGCTGCCAACACAGAAACTTTCCACAAAATGGCTGCCTTTCCTGAGTCTCATCCCATCATGGCCACTCTTCATGAGCCAAGTCAAGTCACAGTTGATCTTTATAAGCCAAGACAATTCACAGTTGATCTTAAAGAACCAAGTCAAGTCACGTCTGATCTTCCAGAGCCTCGCCATGTCTCGTCTGATCTTCCAGAGCCTTGCCATGTCTCGTCTGATCTTCCAGAGCCTCGCCATGTCACAGCTGATCTGCCAGAGTCTCTTCACGTCACAGCTGATCTCCCAGAGTCTCTTCACGTCACAGCTGATCTGCCAGAGTCTCGTCACGTCTCCACTGATCTGCCAAAGTCTCGTCACGTCTCCGCTGATCTTCCAGAGTCTCTTCACGTCACCGCTGACCATCCAGAGTCTTGTGACGTCCTGTCCGTTACATCCAGATATTCAAGGTCAGTGCTTCGATTTCCCAGTCTGATGTCTAGTGTGAGGGATGTACCGCTGATGTCTGCACGCGCAGCTGGTATCCCCAAATCCACTCACTCCAACCCTTCTGTCCCTGAACTAATTACCCTGTCCGAAGCGCTTCCCATGATGGGGATCGCTTTATGTTGCGTCTGGGCTGCGTACACCACCACCGAACTGCCTGAGGTGGCGGCGTCCACTGACGCTGCAGAACCTCCTGAAGCGGCGGTGCTCTCTTTAATTCCTAGCATGGTGGTGGCGCCCAGTAATGCACTCGCAACCTGTCATGTCACGGTCAAAGGTACCACTGATGAACTCTCTGCATTTGTTGAAATTCCCTATGGTACCACTGTGGAACCTCCGGAGGTGGCAGCATCCGCTGCAGAACCTCTGGAGGTGTCAGTGGTATCCACCTGTGAATTCTCGCCCTGTCCTGTCACGGCTAATGAGGCCATCTGTGAACTCTCGCCCTGTCCTGTCACGGCTAAAGAGGCCGTCTGTGAACTCTCGCCCTGTCCTGTCACGGCTAATGAGGCCGTCTGTGAACTCTCGCCCTGTCCTTTCACGGCCACAGAGGCCACTCTTGAACTGTTGTCCTACCCTGAATCAGCCGAGGAGGCTGGTTATGAACTTTCGTCCTGTCTTGAACTGGCCATGGAGGTCAATTATGAACCATTTTCCAGTCCTGACCCAGCCGAAGAGGCTGCCTTTGAACTATTAGTCCCGTCAGTCACTGAAATGCCTGTTATAGCACAAGGGTCTGCATTGGAACTTTCTATCCTGCCTGTCATAAATCCTGGTACTAAGAGACCACTCAATATCTGCCCCATTAGCCCTGTCAATGATAATATAACCACTCATAAACTACCTGCCTGCTCTGTTTCTCTAAATGTGTCTAATGTTAAGTCACCTGTCTGTTCCCTTTCTAGTAATGTGTCTGTCGTGCCAGTTTTTATCAATGAATCTGATTATGAACTGTTAGTCTACCCGGTATCAGTCCATGAGTTGTTTGTCAGTTTAATTCCAGTCAATGCTCTGTCTGTCTCGAGTGTCTCAGTGTTCCCTAGGTCCCAGTCCCTGCCATGGTCTTCAGGTCTGTCTGCCCCGCTCTGGTGGTCTTCTGCTCCACCTGTTCTGTCTGCTCCGCCGTGGTGGCCTGCTATCTGGCTCTGGTGGTCTTCTGGCCCGTCTGTACCATCTGCGCTGCTCTGGTGGGCTCCATCCTGGTTCCCTGTTCTGCCGGTCTTGCCTCAGTCCCAAGGTCTTAGACTTCCACATGGACCAGGCCCTCCATCTCTCTCTCTCTCTTCCGCACTCCGCTCCACCGCCCTCCTGCTTTTTACTGTGTTTGGAGCGTCTGGAAGCCGCTCTTTGGCGGGAGGCTCTGTCATGAATCCTGTCCGTGATCTTTCACCTGCTCACCACCAGAGGCCGCCTTCCAATTACATAGAAATTCACACCACACAGACTGTTACATGCCACTCCATCAAAGACTTTATTTCCCATAATCCTTTGCCCAGTCTCATCAGCACTCACTGTTTTCACCTGTGTCTCATTTACCCTGTCTGCTCACTCTATATAAGCCTGGTTTAGTTTGTTATTCTTTGCGAAGTCTTGTTAGTTGTTACTGCATTTCTGAGCATTCTCCCTGGATTTGTCTCTTGGTTTTTTGATCTCTTGCCTGTTTTTTGGATTTACCCTTTGCCTGTTACCCTTTGCCCGTTTCCTGCCTTATCTATTGTTTGGATTGCCTGCCTGTGTTTTGACCTGTTGCCTGTATTCTGGATCACGTCTCTGGTTTGTCCCAATAAAGCTGCATTTGGATCTCCAACCTGTCAAGTCTCAGAGCAGTACGTTACAAATATGCTCAAAAAACATTTTTATTATTATAAGTGTTGAAAAAAGTTCACAATACTTTTGTGAATATATTTGTGGAAACCTTTTTTCCCTAGGATTCTTTGATTAAGGTTATGATCAGAGATGGGAAGTAACGAAGAACAAATACTTTGTTACTGTACTTAAGTAGATTTTTCTGGTATCTGTACTTTACTTCACTATTCATTTTTTTGACTACTTTTTACTTTTACTCCTTACATTTTTACACAAATATCTGTACTTTCTACTTCTTACATTTTCAAACCAGGCTCGTTACTTTAGTTTTGATGGATCACCATTCGAAAACAAATCTATAATAAATCATGAATCGGTTAGTCTTGACTGCAATGCGATTCGGCTCGCGCGCTCTGCGTCTCCGTCAAAAGGTTTCTATCAGAGTAATCAATGCAAGAGACTCGAGAATGGAATGGATCAGAGAGGCAAAAATACTGACCTGTTCATGACTTCAAGTGCGGGTCAGTTTCATTTGTAAATAGGCTGTAGTTTTGTTTGTTTACTTAGTTAAGAATTAAACAGCTAGCAACTCTTAGCAGTAGCAGCCAGATGATTAACAATAGTCTACTGTAAACTATCACTCAAAATACTGTATGATAAAAAAAAAATCATTATCTACTGTAAAGTTACAGTAGTAATTTAGCAGACAAATGTTATAAAACATCGTTTAGAGGGAGCTAGGACAGATAACAAAAAATTAACCATGGTTTTGCTACACTAACCATTGTCTAACCATGAAATGTGTAGTAAAACTATGGTAGTAAATTAAAACTGATTGTAATCAATATGACCAAAAAAAAAAAAAAAAAAAACTTTTACTGTCATAACCCATGGTTAATTTTGGTAAGAGAAAAACATGACTCATGATAATGCAATAACATGTACAGTATATTAGGATTTTTCTTTAAAGATATTGTCATGATGTAATTATTATTTTACTAATTTTGACATTTAGGCAGTTTAGAAAGTATAGTTTCGTTAAATCTATAGTATTTAAGTCATTATAAGATAGAACAACAACACATGGTCATAATGTGATACTTTAAATTGAACTAAAATAAAGTTATGTTATTGCAAACAGAATACAATGAGGTGGTTGTTTTGCAACAATGTGGAGACAGTTCTGTTCATAACAGTAGATGGCTGATGGGAAAAGGGACAGGTACAAGAAAATTAGTGAAAAAAGTAAACACACACAAAGTGAGATGTAGAGAGATATAATGGAAAATGAAGAGACTGAAAAGGAAAATAGAAGTGAAGGTGCAGTTCAGTAGAGAACCTTTAATTATTATTATTTTGCATGGCCCCAGCCTAAGGTTTTAAACCTTTTTTTTTTTTTTTTTTTTTTTTTTTTTTTTTTTAAATGTGATGGCCACACACACAAAAAAAAAAAAAAGAAAAAAAAAAAAAGAAAAAAAAAAGGTTATCCATGGTTTCAGAATTTGTTGTAGGTGTATGGGATGGCCTGGATGAGTGTGAGATTTCCTTGCCTGAAATTTTGTCCGAGTCCTGCCCTGTTCTACATGGTGGTTGTTCAGTCATTATACATTCATTAGCTAACAAAATATTAAATGTAAGTTATTTTGTATTAATGTGTCAATATGTTGTGAGGTCCAGTTACCAGCATGACACTAAAACAGGTAAGGGGTACTTTTTACTTAAGTACATGTCAGAGCCCATACTTCTTTACTTTAACTTGAGTAAACAAGTGTAGTCAGCAGGGCTCTGAACTGG
Source organism: Spinibarbus caldwelli (assembly GCA_039654775.1). NCBI lineage: Eukaryota > Metazoa > Chordata > Actinopteri > Cypriniformes > Cyprinidae > Spinibarbus > Spinibarbus caldwelli. The sequence continues at coordinate 22,819,560 of CM077262.1, read as the reverse complement.
TTCAAGGAACGAAAACGAAAACCGGAAACGAAAGAGATTTTGACTGGAACAGAACCGGAAACAGAAACAAATTTTTTTTTTTTTTAGTTCCGAACAGAATCGAAAATTTGAAAATTTGAAATTTGAAAATTTTATCCTTCCATTTAATATTTGGAATTTGCTTTCAACCAATCAGGAATTCAAGTAGCTAGACTATGCAAATGTGACGCTGACGCATCCAACGAGTGAAATGCCCGCCCGCGCTCAGCTGTGAGCTCGTCATAGGTAAGTCACAATGCACCAGCGTTAGAGTTTATCCGAGGACTGATGGATTCAACAGATCTTACGCACCTGCAGCGCTTCTGTGAACAGAGAAAACAGAATAAAACTATAGGCTTACCTAAAAAGGAATATATATGCCTATACACTAAATATATTTCACTTGAATCATTGACAGATTAACGAAACGAAAGAAAAAAAACATATACGCTGAGTTAGGCCTACGGTTCATTGTGACACATTCCAAAGTTCTCGGAAAGGAAAACGAGACGGCAGAAAGTAGTTTTCTTTATTTTGCAAAAGCTTTACAGTTTTATTTATTTTACAGTTTTATTTGTTTTGCAAAAGCTTGACAGTTTTGACTGATGTCGCATCTGTAACCAACCAGCATTGGTATGGCCATACTGCACTGGCGCCTCGCGCACAAAGACAATATTTTTGCGACTTTGCAGCCTGTTCATTATCAAAATAAAATACATTTAAACAGTACCATTTCTAGGCATAGGCAAGCTAGGCAGTTGCCTAGAGCACCACCAGCTGGAGGGGGCACCAATAAGCGCACCTACTGCCACTACATTTAGCAGGGTTGTGATTGGCACGGTCACCCTGAAATATGATTGCCGCCCCCACCGGATCCCCCAACATCATTGGGCTAGAGTACTGTCAATTTGACGATGCCTGTATGCCATTGGATCAGAGCGCTGTCAACTGCTGCCTCTGATTGTTGCATGCAAAGTTTGCATTTGGATTTGGATCGCTCAAAAATGCCATTAGATCAGTGGGTTCTGTCTGTGCTTTGGCAAGGTAAGGGTTTTTTTTTTTTTTTTTGCCATGCAACTTCAAAGGCCAGTTTAAAATAATGGTACATAAAAAGTGCACAAAATCAGTACTTTGTTTAGGTAGTATTTGTGGCAGTCGAGAAATCATGTTTCATGTTTTTATACAGTCTATGGTTTCATGTGAAAATGGTCTAAAAGGTGTGCGTTTTTGCGCCAATGCATTGTTAAAGGTTCAGTGTGTCGTTTAATATTCCCATATAAAACTTTTACAACCAAATAAAAAATGTGTGTAGTAAAATTCACTAATTCACAAGATCAATACATCCTTTATCAAACAATTTAACGCATCATTACGGAAGAGTCGAAATGCTGAATCAAATAATTTGCTTCCAAAAAAAAAATTAAACAAAATAATAATAATAATAATAATTCGCTTCCAACAGCACTTAAAGGGAGCAGCGTCATACATATTGAGGGCAGAGCGTCACGTTATTCATGCGTCAATGAGTAATAAAAGAACAATGCATTCCGGGGGTGGGGGGCAAACACTTTTTCACACAGGGCCATGTGGGTTTGGATTTTGTTTTCCGTTCATAAAAAAAAAAAAAAAAAAAAAAAAAAAAAACATTTAAAAACTGCATGTTGTGTTTACCTGTGTTATATTTGATTAATATTTACATTTGTTTGATGATCTGAAACATTAAAGTGTGACAAGCATGCAAAAAAAATAAAAAAAATCAGGAAGGGGGCAAACAATTTTTTCACACCACTGTATATATATATATATTGGGGCGCTAATAGGGATTCAAAATGGCTAGAACCGGCCCTGCATTTAAAGGAACGCATAAAAAGTTACAGTGATCCGTTATCCAATCTGTTGCGTTCAGCGTGACCATCGCCTCACTGTGCTGATGTAGCCTAGCCGATGTGAAGAGTGATGTTTTACGTCGATGAAATTACAAAGCCTATAATAAATAATATTTTAGCATCCAGATACGGCGCGAATATGGAAACATTTGGATTCGTGCCGAATGAGAGAGGTAGGCATCAGTGTCACCTTTAATTTGTTTTTGGATTGACGTTTTTATAGCCTATAGGCAATAGCCTTAAGTTTAGAGGATTTGTTGTGGAGAGAAACTAACTGTGCTTATAATGTTTGTAAACATTTTTGATTTACCGGCATGTTAGCCTACATCATTTCTGAATGTAGCCTAATAGCCTGATAAAATGCGAGGCGACTTAACTTGGTTTTTTTTTGGTTTTTTTCCCCCTCAAAACGCAATTTTATACAAGTAGGGTTTTTTTTTTTTTTTTTTTTTTTTTTTATAACAATGCAGCAAACATTTTTAAATATCTTTAAAAATACTTTAATGTCTTTAAAGCATTAATATATATATATATATATATATATATATATATATATAATAATTATTATTATTATTATTATTATTATTTTTTTTTTTTAGTAGCCTACATTTAGGCAAATCTAGAAGAGATGATGCTGTAAACGGAGCGGGTTAAGATGCCATCTCTTCCTGTTTTTTTTTTTTTTTTTTAATTTTTTTTTTTGTTCTTTTTGTGTAAAGAAAACACTGCACTTTATTATTATTATTATTATTATTATTATTATTATTATTATTATAGGCAAAGACAATTTAAAAAAAAAATGTTATTAACCGTTATTTTTTCTACTCGAACCGGTTTCGGAACGGTAATAATACAGAGGAAAGCAGGAACAGAAACATTAAAATATCGATTCTGCTCGTAGTGAACCGATTGACTTTTTTTTTTGGTTTTTTTTTCATTTTCAAGCCCTTGTAGTCAGTACTTCTACTTTTACCAGAGTAGTTTTAAACACGAGTATCTATACTTCTACTTGAGTAAAGGATGTTTGTACTTTTGCCATCTTTGGTTATGATGTTGTGCTTTGTCTAAGAAATAGTTTAAATCATGGCTTGGTTTCTTTCTTTTTTTTTTTTTTTTTTTTTTTTGCTTATGAAGAAAATGAATGGGAAAAATATTCCTGGAGCCAAGTGAGCGGTCACTCTTGCACTCTATTGAGTTTCAGTTGAAGATGTACCTCTCTGTAACCATTAATTGACACTGATTTTGAATGGAAGACGATCACATTTATATTCCATGCATTAATATGCTAGCAACGCTAGGGGGAAGACAAAGTTCTGCAAGACCTTATTGAATCAGGTCTTTTCTTTTCTAAACAGTCTCAGGAGAGCAGGACGCAGAAAAAGCAAATTAGATCTTCTCCTCACTGGGAGGTCATGCATCCGTACGCATCAGGCCTAAATTGCAATTCCGAAAAAAGAGGCCACTTTGTAGAACTCTGATCCCCTGAGCAATGAGTACAGTCAAATACAGCCACAGAATTATTTCCCTGTCCTGACCTCAACTCACCAGCAACAATTACCGTCCCATTGACTTGCAAAGCAGAGTTTGTGTGCTCTCCCTTTGGGTGCCAGTTAATTATGGTGCATACAGGAGGACTAAAGACTGATGGTGAGGCGCTGAAGTTATTATCCTGACTGGATTTATATTCTTTCTAATATTTCCCACCTAAAGGAACTCGCATCATATTACAGCCTCCTGTGTAGGATAGATGCATTGTAAATGACAAAAAGTGGAAATTCAAATGAAGTTGACATCATTAATTCAATTATTAACACAGGCTCTAGACTCTCCAGACTGAAAGAGGAGATTTTCAATCTTATCATTTCCTGAAGTATTACTCTATAAACAGACCTCATGGGGAAAAAAATAAAAAATAAATAAAAAATTGCTATTGCTTTAATAACATCTCCCAGCAGGCACACAACATCATAAGACGTTGATATTTGGTTAAATTTCGGTTGCGACATCGGGTGACCAAAATTCAACGTAAATTCAACGCCTAATGTCAATGTTAAATTGATGTCTAATACCGATGTCAGCCGACGTTGATATTTTGTTGTTTTTAGGTTGTGTAACCAAAATCGAACGTTAAGTCAAAGTCAAATTGACGTCAAATACTGACGTCAACCCGATTTTCATTTTCAACCAAAATGCAACGTCTGTCCGACGTCATGTCCAACGTCAACCTGACGTTATATAGACATTCGGTGCCTGATGGGCTTTGTTTGAATTTACGCTTCCCTGGCATATCTGTTGGACAAGTTTTCATTTCTCTGTCTTTCTCGGTTTCTCTGCACATGCCGTTGTTAAAATGGTATAGGATTACATGGGGTGGGGCGATTTGACTGGCTGGGGATTTTGTTTGGCCTGGTGGTTTGTGGGGGAATGGATGTGCTGATGCAGCCACTTTGTTTCTCGTTGGACTGATTAATAGCACAACGCTCCAAATCCTCAGAGGGGACGCTGAGACACTCGGAAACAGTTCAAGATGAGATCGTCCCCCAATTACCTTCAATAATGTCAGCTACATGGATGATGGACAGTACCATCCTATCACAGGCCTGGTTTTTATTAGCTGAAGGTGAATTGAGCTAGTGAGGATGTATGTGTGTACATACAGTTGTGCTGAAAATTATTCATAAATATTATCAAAGGTGGCTGTGAAAATAAATCTGTATCATTAATCCTTTTGATCTTTTATTTTAAAAATTTAAAAAATGTAGCCTTTCATTGGAGAAAAAGAATTTAAAATGGGAGAAAAATCTCATTATGAAATAAATGTTTTTCTCTAATACACATTGGCCACAATTAATCATACTCTTTTATTCAATACTTTTTGCAACCTCCTTTTTCCAAGATATCACCTCTGAGTCTTCACCTATAATTCTTGATAAGTTTGGTGAACATCTGACAAAAGATCAGAGACCATTCCTTCATACAGAATCACTCCAGACCCTTCAGATTCACAGCTCCATGTTAGTACTTCTTCTCTTCAGTTCACCCCACTCTTTTTCTATAGGGTTCAGGTCAGAGGACTAGGACGGCCAGGGCAGAAGCTTGGTTTTGTTCTCAGTGACCCATTTTTGTTTAGGTTTTGATGATTGTTTGTAGATCATTGCCCTGTTGGAAGATCCAACCACAGCCCATTATAAGATTTCTAGCATGGACAGTCAGTTTTTAATTTTTTATATGTTGGTATTTAATTGAATGCATGATGCCATGTATCTAAACAAGATGTCGAGGACCTCCGGCAGAAAAATAGGCCCACAAAATTAAAGATACAGCAGTATATTTCATTGTACACATGTGGTACTTTTTTTTATCCCTGTGTGCACCAAACACATCTTGAGTGTTTACTGCTAAAAAAGCTCTTTTTTTAGTTTCATCTGACCATAGAAGCCAGTCCCATTTGAAGCTCCAGTCGTGTCTGACAACAGAATATGCTGGAGTTTGGTTTTGGATAAGTGAGGAAAATTTTTTTCTTGAAACCCATTTGAACAACATGTGATGTAGGGGCGGTTTTTATTTTTTATTTTATTTTTTTTAATTTTATTATTTATTTATTTATTTTATTTTATTTATTTTTTTTTTGAGGCTTTCTGGCCCCAAGACTCAACTAATCTCTGCAGTTCTCCATCTGTGATACTTGGAGAGTCTTTGGCCACTCAAACTCTCCTTCTCACTGTGCATTAGGACGATATAGACACATGTCATCTTCCAGACAGATTTGTAATATCTTTAGTTGACTGGAACTTCTTAATTATTGCCCTGATGGTAGAAATGGGGATTTTTAATGCTTTAGATCTTCTTAAAGCCACTTTCTAAATTTGTGAAGTTCAACAATCTTTTGCCGCACAACAGAAATATATTATTTGGTTTTACTTCTTGTGATCATTGATTAAGGGAATTTGGCCTTTGTGTTCCTCATATTTATAATCCTTTGAAACAGGAAGCGAAGGCTGGACGATTTCATGTCTCTAAAATGCAAATATGAATGGGTGTAATGAGGGAGTCCACTGGAGGCGAGTGTAGTGAGAACCCAAGTGCAGTATATTTACAAAGTGTAATTCAAACATCCAAACAAAGACAGACTTGACTTGACTCACCAACAGCAGATTACATCTTCAATACATGACAGGGAACAAAGGCAATGACATGGCTACTTATAACAAACAATGAGAACCACATGACAAGAACCAACCAATGGGGACAAGACACATGACTCAGGACAACCAATCAGAACATGACACATTGAACAAGGGAACCAATAGCAAGGAGACGAGGGTCATAACTAAAATTCAAAATAAAAGACATGAAAACAAGAACATGACACAGAACCCAAAACAGACCTTACATATTCCCCCCTCAAAAAAGGCGGCTCCAGAAGCCTAAACTACACAGAACCCCAAAAGTCTAGGAGGGTGGTGGAGCGGAGGCGGAATGGGGGGAGGTATGGAGGGCCAAGCCCGTGAAGGGGAACAGGGCCTGGAGCGTGGAGCAATGGCGGAGCAGGGAACCGTGGCGGTGGAGGCAGATCAGGGAGCCATGACGGTGCAGGCAGAGCAGGGAGCCATGGCGGAGCATGCAGAGCAGGGAGCCATGGCGAAGCAGGCAGAGCAGGGGCCTCAATGGCCGTGACAGGACAGGCAGAGAGTTCATGAACGACCTCCATGGCCGTGACAGGACAGGTAGTGAGTTCAGGAACGACCTCCGTGGCCGTGACAGGACAGACCGTGAGTTCAAGAACGGCCTCCGTGGCCGTGATGGGACAGACAGTGAGTTCATGGATGGTCTCTGTGACCGTGACAGGACAGACAGCGGTTTCATCAGGATACAAGGAGCGTTCAACAACAGTTCCTTTGACCGCAACATGACAGGCTGAAAGTACATTGCTGGGCACCACCATCGTGCAAGGAGCTGAAGCGAGTGCCGCCGCCTCGGGAGGTTCTGCAGCATACGTCGCCACCTCTGGAGAAACTACAGCAGGTACCATCGCCTCAGGGAACACAGCAGCGAATGCCACTACTTCGGGAGGTTCTGCAGCATCAGCCGCCACCTCTGGAGACTCGGCAGTGGTGTATGCGGCCCAGACACATCATAAAGTGATTCCCGTTATGGGAAGTGCTGCAGACGGAGGAATCAGTTCAGAAACAAGAAGGGTTGAGAGTGTTGGTTTGGGGATACCAGCTGCACAAGCTGACACCAGCGGTAGGTCCTCCACGCTGGATGCCAGTCTGTGACACTGGAGAACTGAACCTGAATATCTGGGTTCAACATACAGGAGGTGACAAGACTCTGGATGATCAGCTGTGACGTGACGTGACTCTGGATGATCAGCTGAGACGTGACGTGACTCTGGATGATCAGCTGAGACGTGACAAGACTCTGGACGATCAGCCGAGACGTGACGAGACTCTGGACGATCAGCCATGACGTGACGAGACTCTGGACGATCAACTGTGACTTGACAAGACTCTAGAACAGTAGCCATGACGGGACGAGATCCTGATAGGACGGCCTTGGCATGGCGAGACTCAGGCGTGGCGGCCATCTTGACCGGAGACTCAGGCGAGGTGGCCATCTTGGCCGGGGACTCAAGCGTGGCGGCCATCTTGTGAGAAGGCATGACGTTAGCAGACTCTGGCTTGGCAGACATGATATGATCAGGCTTTGACTGGGTAGACATGACATGAGTAAACTTTAACTTAACTGGCAGGATGTAAGCAGGTCCTGGAGTAGCAGGCATGACGTTAGCAGGCTTTGGCTTAGCAGACATGACGTGAGTAACTCCAGACATGACGGTCGAGACATAACAATGCTCCGGTGTGGTGGGTACCAGAGGTAGCAGGGTTCCTCATCTGCAATCCCCACAGTGAACGAAAAACCGCTTAACCGGAGTGCAAAGTCAATGTATTTAGCCAGTGTCCAGTGAGGTGTGTGACGTGGCATTAACAAAGATATTTCCTTTGTAAGGCCAAAACAAAAAATGTCTTTGAGGGCCACGTCATTAAAATCCACTAAATGGCACAAAGAACAGAAATCCTTCACAAAATCCTCAATGGGACGATTCCCCTGGCGTAGTCCAAGGAGTGCAACTGCTGGGTTCATGGTAGCGGTCATGTATTCTGTAATGAGGGAGTCCACTGGAGGCGAGCGTTAGTGATGTTACATATGACACTGAAGCTTCAAAGCGCATATAGAGTAAGCGGCGCAATTTCTCATGAAGCTGTGTGCCGGAGCGCGTATTGTTTTCAGAGAATCACGTGATCAACGAAAAACGAAGTCTCACTCTCTGTCCAATCACGTGCGTGTGTTGAAATGTTCGAAACCCCAGATCTTACTTTACGAGTAAGTTTTCATTCAGACTTATTCAATTACATTTTTAAATACCCAGTCATACAATATGAAGAATAAAAATTATTTCATAAAAAATAAAATATTTGGCATATGCAATTCATATATGTGTACATTATTCTTCTATTAGACATACATCATATTGATATTCATATTGGCATTTAATGCCAGAGTTTATTGGGTAAATTATTTTATCAGAGAGATAAATTCAACAAACAAACAAACAAACATATACACGCTGTTAGGTTTTTATTTGTGCACATAACAGTCGATCTATGAAATTTGTGGTCGCTGCATCGTCCGACGGAGCGTCTTTCACAGGCTGCTATATTTGTTATTAACCACCAGAAGGCGCTGTTTTTTGACACCCGCGAAGCTTTGAATCTTTTCCTGAAACAGTCAGAGGAAAGCCTCAGTGCTTCATGAGGCTTCATTTACCCATCACTAGCCAGCGTAGTGAGAATCCAAGTGCAGTTTATTTACAAAGTGTAATCCAAACATCCAAACAAAGACATACTTGACTTGATTTGAACAGACTTAACTCACCAACAGCAGATTACAACTTCAGTACACAACAGGGAACAAAGGCAATGACATGGCTACTTATAAGAAACAGTGAGAACCACATGACAAAAACCAACCAATGGGGACAAGATACATGACTTAGGACAACCAATCAGAACATGACACATTGAACAAGGGAACCAATAGCAAGGAGACAAGAGGGCAAGGGAAGCATGACACAAACAGGAACCATAACTGAACTTCAAAATAAAAGACATGAAAACAAGAACATGACACAGAACCTAAAAACAGACCTTACAAAGGGAATATACTTCAGAGATATTGTAATCATAAGAATTTATAGGGGTACCAATAATTGTGGCCAATATTTATTATAAAATATTTATTTAGTGATTTTCCCCCACTTTCACTTTTTTTTTTCTTTTTTTAACTTTTGAATGAAAGATCAAATGGATAAACAATGCATACTTATTTTCACAGCCTTCTTTGATCATATTTACCAAGAGTATGAATAATTTTGAGAACAACTGTATATATACACTACTGTTTGAAAGTTTGGGGTCAGTAAGATTTATGGTTTTGAAAAAGTCTTATGTTCATGAAGGCTGCATTTATTTGATCAAACACACACTAAAACAGTAATAGTATGAATTATTATAATTAAAAAATAACTTGTACCTTACATCAAATGACATAACTCACAACTTATAATGCATCATATTGAAAACCTAAACTAACATTAAGCTAAAACTAATATTGATATCTTGTGTTCGGATATATATATATATATATATATATATATATATATATATATATATATATATATATATATATATATATATATATACACACACACAGTGTATATATATATATATATATATATATATATATATATATATATATATATATATATATATTTATATTTATAATATATCATAGTTGTAAATGTGAAAGAAAATCTAAACGTATTTGTTCCTCTGAAAGATCTAAAATATTTTCATGCATAATGTATGGAATCTGCTAATTTTCTTGATCCCTTCGTATAGATGGTTTCTTTTCAGGGCAGGAACCAAAACTTGCTGTTTCAAGCTGTTGGTGAAAAGAAAGTTGTTAAAAGTCTCTAACAGTTATGCTAAAATTAGTTCTGAAGCCTGTTATAGCCACGCTATACACTGAAGACTTGTTATCAGTACTTGAGGCAGAGTGTGTCTGTAGACATGACAAATTAATTTTTAAAAGTACAAATATTCCATGTAGTATCCAAATGAATTTGAGCTCATAAAAGTTGCATTCATAATAATATAAAATGCTTTTTAAAATATTTTTAGATGAATTATACCATGTCACACCACAGGACTTCCTATAAATCTTTCATGTCATCTCCCCACTTACACTTAAAATATAAACCTGTTGCATCATTTTATCCGTGTAAACATCTAAACATAACCAATTAGATCATTTCATAATTATTATTAATATTCCAGCACCTTTATGAGGACAGTGTATTTTTAATGCAAGGCAGACATCTCTTGTGAGATGTTTCTGTTAGTCAGAGTGATGTAAATCCACCGAGAACATTCATTTCAGCGAATTACAGTTTAAAAATAAGCAGTGCTGACAGTGACTGAAGGATGCAAGCAGCGGCAGTCAAATCATTATAGAATTAGATATTATTATGTTTTGTTCAGTTTATTTCTTTTCCAGGAAACATTCTTATTTTACTTCTTAACAGAGTTATATTCCTCCTTTGTTTATTTATTTATTTATTTATTTATTTTTACTGAATGGCTTGTTTATCTTGTATAATAGTGCTCCATTTCCATCAGAACCTGATTTATTTCTATGTTTATCATGAACAATGATTTTCAAGTTAACAGCTCTTAGAAACAATGGTGGCAAACAAGATGGAGAACTTAGCTGGCAGGTGAGGGTGACAATTAATGTCCACAGTGAATAAATTGTTGTGTTCAGAGCACAAAATGCCTCATAATACCCAGGAGCCTGCAACAGTTAGGCGTGACAAATTTTGAGCCAATCAGTTTGCTTATTCCTGCTGCTCATAATGAGAGCCATAGGTCATGGGAATTTAAACCGTTCTCTTGTCTAGATCTTGCTTGGCTTGACTGAGTTGTGGTTGAGAAATGCGTAGTTGACTTTGATTAGCATGGACGGCGGAGTTTAGCATACTAATGCCGATGAGGGGGACTGCGACAAGCCCCCAGACTGTCCTATGGGCTTAACTGGGCAGCTCAAGAAGAATGGAAGCAAAAAATTGATTACAATGTTCTGTCAGGGGGCTTCGAGGTGGGAGAAAATTGCTACATCTATTATGTGGCAACAAGAAAAAGTAGGAAAGCCAAATGTTTAATTGCCAAGCAACTTTGTGAGACTGGGCTGTAAAAGTAATAGGCAGAAAAATGCTTTTCCTTATAGGGACAGAAAGGGCGTTCCAGCAGAGAAGAGCTTAGCCTTGCTTCAGCCCCTCTGAGGGGTTTTAATCTTCGTGTTTTGATTGCGCTAAACTGTTATAATCAGGCTTTGCCTAATGTATTATTCTTTTTTTTTTTTTTTTTTTTTACACCGTTATTTTAGTTTTAGTCAGAGCTTTTGTGTTTTGACTAATTTTAGCCAATATTTTGTCATTCATTTATTTAGTCAATTTTGCATTGATATATATATATATATATATATATATATATATATATATATATATATATATATAATTGCCTGATTATATAGTTTAATCAGAGGTTTTTTTTTTTTTTTCTGCCATCAAAATGGTTTTATGAACGAATGGAACTTAATTAGACAACAATAAATTAGGCCCTAAAATGGCTGAAAGAAAGCCAGTCATGTGATTAATAGAATAGTTGTGCTTAGTGTTGGCTGCCATTGTTGACTGGATATGTTTACAGTTTTTTTTTTTTTTTTTCTTTTTAATTTAAATAATTTATTTAATTTGTTGACGCACACACAAGTACTGTCCCCCTTTACTTAGCATACACATAAATTATAAGAATATGACTAATATTGATAAATAAACAAGTTAAGGCTATTAAGTAGCAGTCCCAAACTTATTTTTGTTAATACATTGGTATGAGCCACAACAGTCATTTAAACATATACAAAATAACACAAAGTGAAAATAACATGACATATTTGGTTTATGGAAACGACAGTTACTATAGTGAATGCACAATACTACCATGAACTGTTAATGAAGCATGGAAGCTGCTCCTGAATAGAATTAATGTCATACCTTCATACAAATCCTTCCCAGCTAACTCACAAAGTACCATTTTGTGATTTATTGGTACTTGACTTTTTTTTTTTTTTAATTCATTTTTTTTTTTTTTTTTTTTACGCATGCTCGTTTTGCACTTTAGTGAAACGAAATAGCCTACAGCGTATGCAATTGAAGAGTGTGTGCTACGAGTATTGTATAATGTCTGACAGGACAAGATAGTTCATTTTTTCAAGGTGAGAGACTATTTATTTTGTAACAAGTTATGAAAATAACATTAGAATAATGACACTGAAATTAAGCCTGACAACATCTCACCTCACAAAAGATACTGAATCGGGACAGTGTGTTTTTCTCATGCACTCTTTACTTAAACTTTATGTATGTATGTATGTATTTGTTTCTTTTTTTTTAATTAATTTTTTTTAATTTTTTTACTTGAACTGCATCGGACAGAAGTGTCAACAGTTTTCAGGAATGTCTTTTAAAATAAAAGTCCCACATCAGAAAACATTTATAATTGCGTTCCCTTTCAGGAACTCGAACTGAGTCAAATGCTTTGGGAACGCCTTCAGCGTGACCACGCTCTGAATCACGTGTGTAATCAGACCAATGTATGGGCGAGATGTCACGGGTGGGGTGACGTAGAGACCAGAGAGCTGAAAAGCACATGTGGTGAATACAGTGGCAGCTTCTGTCATTCAGCAAAGGTCTCTGTGTGTGTCAGTCTTATTTATTGTTGTCTGTCCCAGTAAAAGCATAAGCCATGTCAAGGGCGAAAGACAAACATATAAGGGTGAGAGCAGACAGCATTTTAGACTGTTATGTGTTGTTTTTTTGGGAGTGGAGATCGCACAGTTAGCTCTCGAGAGAGCTGATTGCGCTTCTGCCCGCTGCAAACACTCCGCTCCCGCCGGGCACTCTTCGAGGAGTGTGTCCGTGTTTGTGATCCTGCTGCTGCTGAAGCACGGCGGCGATTGAGATCGCAGGGATCACACGTGGATATAGTGGACAGGTTGTAGACGGGCTCGTCTTTTCTCAGCCTTCTTTCCCCAGATCTGGCGCTCTCTCTCTGGGTTTGGAAGCTCGCGCTGCGGTCTCTTCCCCCTCTGAGTGAGAGCTCGCTGCTGCAACTATCTTTCTCCGAGGAGATTGATGTTGTTTGCATATGACAGACTGCATTTTTAGATTGCTCGTATCCCGAGGCAACGCGTGCATTACAGTCATTCATGATTCTTTATATTGTATCTGTATCATATCAGACCGTGTCTACTTGTCTGGTTGTTTGATTTTATTTAATTCTGAGGAATTAAATGATGTATGTTCATCTGGCTGGAGAAGTTAGATATATTATATTTACTTATATTTATTAAGGGTTCGGAGACGGGCACCCTCCTTCTCCTCCCTCACTCTCTAAATGCAGCGAGCTCTTGGGATTAATTTCTAGAGTAAGATCACGGTGTTATACCTCTCTTCCTCTGAGGAGGTTGATGTGGTTGTTAGCCGTATTCCAACTCCTCATTTGTGAGCGTCGCTTCTTGTAATTCCCCAGAATATTTGGAGTCAGAGCGGTGCTCATGGACTGATGGCTTCTAAGCAGAAGTTGGATCTGCAGACCATCATTCTCGCTAGATAGTCTTCGGCTGGAATGTCCTGATGCCTTGGACCAGGATTTTTGAGGGCGGGTCCCTCTGGGGAAGAGCTGTGTACACCTCATCATACAGTGTCCGTCTCTCCTCAGTGCCCTCAGGGGATCGGTCTGTCAACCTGCCACCTATGGTGCTTCAGGCCACAGCAGTCTCCAGAAAGCGCTTCTCTCAGCTTCCGCCCAGAAACGTAGCGGTTCTGGGAGGCTCGCTACCTCCAAGGAGGTCTCCAGAGCAGTTAGATCGGCTATTCCCTGCCGGTCTTCAGCTTCAGGACACCGAGCTAGCGGCTCCAAGTACACCAGAGGCCAGTTTCAAGAGACTGGTTCCCTTAGTAGGTCATCTGGCGGTATGAGAGCCCCTGCCAAATTTATCTTATTGGGTCCTCTGGTTGTGTCAGTCTTAGTCTTCTATGAAGATGACGGGTCTGAGGACTGCCATTCTCAATAGGAGACTTCGATAAAAAAAAAAAAGGTCCTGATGTCCATGGATCAGGACTCCTGAGAGCAGGCCCCTCTGGGGAAGAGCGGTGAACACCTCATCATACGGTGCCCGTCTCTCCTCAGTGCCCTCAGGAGATCGGTCCGCCAACCCTGCCACCCACGGTGCTTCAGGGCACAGCGGTCTCCAGCGAGTGCTTTTTTTCAGTCTCTTCCGCCTGGAAACGTAGCGGAACTGAGAGGCTCGCCGCCCCTTCGGGGGTCTCTAGAGCAGCCGTCCCCTGCCGGTCTTCCACTTCAGGGCACCGAGCTAGCAGCTCTAAGCACACCAGAGGCCAGTCTCGAGAGACTGGTTCCCTTAGTAGACTATTTGGCAGCGTGGAAACTACTGTCAAATGTGTCTTGATAGGTCCTGCACACTGTAGAAAGAGGCTATCGCATTCAGTTTGGCGCTCCTCCGCCGCTGCCTTTCGATGAGGTCATTCCCACACTGGTGGGTCCCAAGCAGACTCTGGTAATGGAACAAGAAGTGAATACGCTCTTGAGGAAGGAGGCCATCGAGGTGGTCCCTCCTCTCGACAGAGAGTCCGAGTTCCATAGCCGGTACTTCATCGATCCTAAGAAGGATGGAGGGTTGCATCCTATTTTAGATCTGAGTCAACTGAACCACTCAGTCATGTGACTGATAGGTCTCCTCTCGCTGCGGAGAGTTTTCGAGGCCTCCGCTCGCCAGAGCTCCACTTGGACAGCATTTGTGAGTGGTAGGCTCTAGGTGAACCTCCTTACAAGATGTCCAGTGTGTGGAGTGTAGTCAGGCCTCCTCTCGTTTTAGAGAGTTGTCATGCTGAGGCCTCCGCTCCAAGAGCTCGACCATTTCTGTGAGTGTCGTCAGGTCTACTCTCGCTACAGAGAGTTTTTGAGGCCTCCGCTCGCCGGAGCCCCTGGGGGATGGAGGCTCCATCCTGAGGTGGTGGAGCTCATCTGGAAACAGACTTGGCCGAGGCTTCGTCTGTACGCCTCCCCAGATCGCACAGCTCCCAGGAGTTCTGGAGAGAGTGCACCGGACGGGTAGCCCCAGTCTGGTAGGGCCGAGTATGCTTCTTGGACCTGATTTCCCTTCTCGATTGCTCTCCATGGGAGATTTCCATCAGGAGGGATCTCCTCTCTCAGGCGGGGCCTTCCCCCCGCCCGGAGTTTTGGAACTGTGGATGTGGCCCCTGAGGGGGCACAGCTCATAAGTTCTGGTCTCTCAACTGAGGTTGCTGAGGGAATTGTACTCCTTGAAGTCAACGTTCACTTCTTGACATGGCATCCGCCAGCTCGACCCAGTTAACTGCCCAGTTGGTTCAGTGCTGGAGTTTTTGCAGGTACGGTTCTCCGCAGTGTTATCCCACTCCACCCTGAAGTTTTCCGTGGCGGCCCTAGCTGCTTTCCACGCCCTTTTGGTGGTCAGTCTTTCGGGAAAGACCCACTAGTTATATGTTTCCTCCACGGTGCACTGAGGCTGAGGCCTCCGGCCAGGAGAAGCTTAAACTGAGTGGTGAATTGGGATGCTATCCATAGCTTTGAGTCCTCTGATCTCCCCTCTCCCTTGGGGGTCAAGGCTCACTCCACCCAAAGCATGGCAGCCTCTGGGCCTTCCTGTCAGGTGCCTCTATGCGGGACATTTGTAACGCTGTGGGTTGGTCCACACCGCTCACGTTTGTGAGGTTCTATGACCTCGATATGCATGCCACTCCCGGCTCCTCTGTTCTCTTGCCTTAGCTGTGCTCTTCCACACTAGGCAGGGATTTGAAAGTCTGGCGGCGTGGGCACTCCCGTTCCCAAAGCGGTCGACGCAGCTCGAGTTCCTGAAGGGGAACGTCTCAAGGTTACGTATGTAACCCTAGTTCCCAGAGGGAACGAGACGTTGCGTCTCCTGCCATACTTCCGGCATCCCTGCAAGTGCTTCTCTCATTCTACCAGAAGCTGCCACTGTATTCACCGCACATGCTTTTAAGCTCTCTGGTCTCTACGTCACCCCGCCCGTGATGTCTCACCCATCCATCGGTCTGATTACACACATGATTTAGAGCGTGGTCACGCTGAAGGCGTTCCCAAAGCATTCGACGCAGCGTCTTGTTCCCCCTGGAAACTAGGGTTACATACGTAACCTTGAGACGTTTTTGTTGTTGTTGTTGTTTTGCGACCTACTTTTGGGTTGCAACACTGATATATTACACAAGTTGAGAAACACTGGTATATGTTTCACAAATGTATATAAATGTGCTGAACATCAGCTGTTTTTGTTATATTATAATAACACTTCCTCCAGTAAGAAGTCCATCACCTGTCTTCTCACATCAAAATCCAGCAACATATTTGTTTAGAACTGTTTTGGGACTGTTTTCGCTAATAAACGATGATTGTTCTGTGCATATTTCTCTCCTGATTCAGATGAGACAACTTTTTTTTTTTCACTGGAGAAAGCAATATTTGGGATAGAGGACTTGTGTTTTGGTTTTTACAAACACACAGGTTCTCACTTCACAAGACAAACTGATGGACTGGAGTGGTGTGGATTACTTGTGGATTATTGTGATGTATTTATCAGCTGTTTGGACTCTCATTCTGACAGCACCCATTCACTGCAGAGGATCCATTGGTGAGCATTTTTTTTACTCAACCATTCTTCTCCCCCGAGTTAAGTCTTCTGCCATTTTAGAGAGTATCACAATACATACGCATGCTTTCCCCTAAGCGTAAACAATGCTTATTACACAGATTATACATTCATGCACGCTTTCCCCCCGAACATAAATAACGCTGATTACGTCAAATACGTTCTTGGGTACTCTCCAAAATGGCGGAAGACGTAACTTGGGGGAGAAGAATTGTTGAGTAAATTATGTTATTTTTGTTTTCTTTGCGCCAAAAAAAGTACTCTCGTAGCGTCGCAATACTGAAGCTGAGCCACTGATATCACATGGACCTGTTTTACTGATGTATTTACTACATTTCTGGACCTGGGAACATTACTTTTGCATTGCTGTCTATGGAGGGTCAGATAGCTCTCTGATTTAATCAAAAATATCTTAACTTGTGTTCCAAAGATGAACGAAGGTCTTACGGGTTTGGAACAACATGAGGGTGAGTAATTAATGACATTATTTTCATTTTGGGGTGAACTAACCCTTTAAGTGCCACATTTGGTCAAAAAATTTGAAAATTTAAAGTCACATAATGCCTGCTAAAAGAGATGCTCAAAGATAATTATTTGTCAAATAGGTCAAGGATCATTACCAGTACCAAAAAAGTACTCAGCAATCACTTCAAATTTCCCTTTCACTCCGTCCACAGAACAAGACTTAGACAGACCCAACACCTTCAGCTAAAGACTTATGCTCCCTCATCTCTTTACTGAACATGGTAATCTAATCAAAGCTCTTTCAATTTGTAGTTAACAAACTGAAGACACTGCAGTTTCGACATGGAACTGGGTCAGATCCTGCAACAAATGAAACAAAGTGATGGTAGCCTTGGCTGTTCTAGCTTTTTACAGATTAAATACGTTTCTGACTCTAAGCAACAGGTTGATGTTCCTGATAACTCTAATGGAAAATAGCATTAAGAGTATTATGGTGACAGACATCATTGACTGCACTGGGTAATAGGGGTCAGTTTGTGTTAAGCAGTTCAGGGAGGCTAATAGGTTCTGAGCGGCATATTGATTGGTGTTCAGTCAGCAGGGATAAACAAAACATTTCACATGAGGATGCTCTTCTTTTCTCTTGCTAATATATTCATCTTGTGATGAATGACTGCACTATGGCTATTTAAAAAATGTAAGTCTAGCACCAAAAGTAAAAATCTCTCAAACTACAAATAAAACTGTACTAGATATATTATATTACCATGGTATATATAAAACTATAGTATTTTTAAGAAAAAAAAATAAATTTAACGACTATAACAATTACTATCAAACTATAACAATATAACATATATAACAAATATCTAAACAAGAAATGAACAAACAAACAAACTATAAATAAATAAATAAATAAATAAATTAGTTAGTTAGTTAGTTAGTTAGTTATTAATTATTACTTTGGTTGTACCATTTGACATTTTGCAACCTTCACAACCCTTGTCATCCACTCTATGATATCTTCTCCCCAAACCCCTTATGCATGATTGGGCCATATGACTCTGTTAGTTGCATCACATGAGACATTGCATGTATTAATTGCTTTTTAATGTACATTTCGATACATTAACATAAATTAATGAATATATAGACTTGTTTTCATGTAATTTATCCATGCTGAAAAAAAAATATGCTACTTAAAACAAACAAACTAATAAATACATAAATAATCAATATTTTATGTATCTAATTATATTTATGGTTTGATTAACATCATTTTATTTCACAAAGACAAAAAGACCATACTCAGTATATTTTTGTTTATACATAAGCAAAATGTTCCTAATATTGTTATTTTTAAACCATAAACAAAAACTAAATTAGCCATAATATGATAATAATATGAGAATATTTACTTTCTTAATTAACACAGGAATATACAAACCCCCCCACACACACGTTTTTAATTAGACCAATATAAAAATGCACTTTAAATAAATGTTTCACTGCTTAACTTTTCAGTGCAGACAAGTTATGCTATCATGTCTTTATGGAGATTACAATAGCCATAATGTCCGAACTATGAGCCTTTTAAACCAAAGTAAATACAAGCAGCTTTTGCTGCCTCAAGTCTTGCTTCACTCTCCAGGTCAGAAGAAACAAATGGTCTGTCGTCCCATAAGAGATGAAGCAATAGAGCCATATGCAGAGCTATCAGAACCCCTGCACGTTACAGATGCTGGAGATATTAGATTGCTTCCTCTTTTCAAAGAATAGCATTTATCTTCAGGTGCTGAGCCTCCTGATTGAGCAAGTTAGTTCTCTTTGTGAAGATGTCAGGATGTCCGCCTCCAGTGTTACACCGCAGCAGGCCCGTGTGATTCCTAAGACGCTGAATGTTAGGGATATGTCAGCCTCACATGAACACCCATTCTTCATGTACGCCCAGCCTTGGAGATTAGATCCTCCGTGTGCCAGATGTTACGATGTAATAATCTAATTTCTCCTCCATCAGCATCTGGCATTTTTGCTGGTGATTTAGCTTGATGATTATTTGTGTTTTTTATTATTATTATTATCCTGGAGCATGGCATTCTACAAAAATGGTACATTTTTTTTAATGTAGTTTGTTTTGAAACATTTAGTTACTGGATAATCAAGGTCTTTCATTTACAAAAAACAGAATGCGAGACTTGACTTGAAGGAAAAATAGATGAAGTGTTTCTTAAAATGTATTCATTAAAATATGTTCAATATGCTGGAATTATTATCCATTATATTCCCAAACTATGCATATTTACTAGGATTTTCTCTACCTACAACATTCAGTTGATTCAATATTTACATTAGAAAAGTGCAGTTCCTTGGATGAAGTGATGACAGCTTCACTTCTGTGTCATTTTAATTAGCCCCTTTGAGAATTTGTCATAACTGCTTACAGAAAACACCTGATTATGCTCTAGGCATGACATAAATCCGATCGCTAAAACTCTGACAGCAATTACAGTAAAAGCGTCATGTTTGTTGCATTGGAGATTGCATATGCTCTCAGGAGGAAAGCTCAGATTTCTGAAAATGGATTGAACTAGTGTGATAGTGGCATTGTTTGATAAGACTTGGCGTTTCCTCAAAGCTTCCATTGATACATCATTTAAGGTTTTGTGGTATTTTTCCCCCTTTTCTTCTAAGAAACTGCTGACAATATGTTCTGCAATTCCCTAGACTAAATTACTCTCAGATGTACCTTGTTGATGCAACTGCATGAAATATCCCACTGCACAAGGCTAATGAATAAATTAAAGATCACACTGTATAGGAATTCTATAAACAGTGAGGAAGAATAATGTGAACTTTGGCTTGCTTAGAGAAAAAAAAAAAAAAAAACTACAGCACAACAACTTTATGAATCTTCATATACCAACGTATGAAAAACAAACCTTGAAATTACATTGAAATGCGTAAATATTTTTATACTTCTATTTGTATTTTTTTAAAGACTTGATCAGTTGAATGCTAGCAGTAGCTTTTTGCTACAAAAGGTAAAACACAGTAACCAAATCCAAATCTGAACACATACATCACCTAAATAAATCAATTAATTGAAATAAAATAAAATAAAATAAATTGAAATAATAAAATAAAATAAAATAAAACAAAATAAAATAAAAATGATGTACTAGAAAACATTAACCAGTATCTGATTTCAGTTAGATTTCTAACGAACGATGAGCAGGCAGCTTTAGCTGTTCTGATTGGGAAGACACTGGCTGCATGTGAAATTGCTTCTCTACTATATAGTAGGCAAAAACATTTGAAAAGAGTAGGCTACTATCCGAATTCACAGTATTCATAAAAGAGTAGGCAAAAAGTACCCGGATGACTTACTATTTCCAGCAAGTGACAAGAACATGATGAATGTAGTATGTCCGGATTATATTCATAATGCACACATTCATACTATATAGAATGTACTTCAATGGTCCTGAAGTAATTGCTTATTCACTAAAAGTACCCAGACAGTATGAAATTTCAGACACAGCATTTGTCTTTTTTGAGCATATATCGTAGCATATCTGATGATAAACATCTGAAATTGTTGAAATCAGCTACAGAAGTGTATGTACAGAATTACAATTGGACATAAAGACAAAATGATTGTTGCTCTGCAGTGGCCTTTGATGATAATTACAGATGCTATCAAATAAATTTTAGGGTAGATTATTTATTTCCATCTCTGTGTGGTTGTTTTATTAGTGTGCTGATTGAAAAGGAGACACCACACTGTTTTTTTTCTCTGATGGTTGGTCATACATTTCTGGATTCAGGAATTGTAATTTCTTTTCTTTTCTTTTCTTTTCTTTTCTTTTCTTTTCTTTTCTTTTCTTTTCTTATATTTTACACTTGCATTGCAGAATATGAATGGGTAATGGCTATGGGTGTGCACCAAAAAAAAATAAAAAAATAAATAAATAAATAAATAAATAAATAAATAAATATATATATATATATATATATATATATATATATATATATATATATATATATATATATATATATATATATATATATATATATATATATATATATATATATATAACTAGATAAATAAAAAAAAAAACCAAGCCTAAATATCATTCTGTTTATCTGTGAGCTTTTTGTAATTGCTTTTGACTTATAAACAATGAATCCAGCACTTAGTTTTGACCATCATGCACCCTTAAACAAAGGTTCTAAAAGGTGCTTTTTATAATGAAGAACAACTTTAGAACAACTTTATTTATTTATTTATTTTGTTTTGAATAACATTTTAATAATCTAAACAGACTTTTTCCATTTTAAATAAACATTTGTGCAATGTATCCATGGATGTTAAAGTTTCTTCTTGAAAAGATTAAAAAAAAAAAAAAAAGAACATTTACTTTTAAGGGTGTATCAATAACAAAAGCAGATTCAAGAAGTTGAAGCTTTTCTAAACAGACTGGAAAGGTTTTTAAATACACCACATTGACCCACATTGAAATTTATACACACTATCTATCTATCTATCTATCTATCTATCTATCTATCTATCTATCTAGTTACGTATTAGTGTATTTTGTAAAACACACACACACACACACACACACACACACATATATATATATATATATATATATATATATATGTATATATGTATATATTAGGGCTGTCAACGTTAATGCGTTAACGCATGCGATTAATCTAAAAATTTTAACGCATTAATATTTTTTAAACGCAAATTAATCGTTTGATAAGGTTTGACCCCAGCTTCTTGCTGTCATCACAGCGCGGAAGGCTATCTATCATTGTACAGTGAACCAGTGTTGCCAGGGTCGCGGTTTTCCCGCACAACTGGGCTATTTTGAAAATGCAGTCACAGGGAAAAATTACAGAGCCGTGGGTTGCATTTTTTTGGGCTACTTTTATAATGTACCGCGGCCACCCAAAGTGTATATAGACAAATAAAAATGAAAATAGATCCTTTTACTAATGTGTATTATACTTGGAATGTATACCTGGCAACTTAAGAACAGAGAGGCGGTTGTAACATCACAAACAACGTGAGTTTCAGGCAGAGCATACATGTTAAGGCTTTTACACAGCAGAAATAAACATGACAACAGCCACTATAGATTATATAAGATCAGTGCCGGCCTGTCCAACAGGCGGTACAGGTGGTCGCCTGGGGCCCCGCCTTAAGGGGAGGGCCCCGCGGCCGCGAGATTGTCAATTATATTTCAAGGTGTGTTCGACTTGAAGTGGCACTGTGCAGACAGATCGGTTTTTGACATTGAAGTACCGCGAGAGCTATATACTAATGAACAGCTCTGCATGCTTTCCTATCCTTCTGCAGTACTTTGATGTCAAACACCGATCGAAGCCCCTTTAAGTCAAACACACATACAGATGACGCACCAGGGCTGTACAGTGCGTTTAAAAACATTTAATGACGTTTTTGGTCAATTCATAATAAAAGTCGAGTGTTTGAAATAACTTCCTTTTGTGATCTGATGTGGTTTCATATCACAGAATGAGGCAAAATCATTTTATAATATTCTATACAGTGCTATGTCGATTAGCATTGCATTATAAATATACATTGTGCATATAAACAAAACAGAGATGGTTAGAAGAACAGAGATACACCATTTAGTCACAATTGTATGTTTATTGTCTTCATTCTTCATCATTTAAAATGTCCTATCTGTGTTTTATTCAGCTACTGCAGCGACATGCCTTTGTCCATATTAGGGATTTCCTCCAATGTGATTTTTGTAAGCATTTCATGTTATGTTTTTTTCACTTATGGTTTTACTGCAGGAGGCCACCCTCCGGCTACCAGTGTGAATGAAACAGCTACAGCTACTCACTATACCTTATTTTGGGTAAAAATATGGAAAATGATGCTTCTAAGTTTTTCTCCAGTGTAGAGGAGTTTAACTCTCTCTCTCTCTCTCTCTCTCTCTCTCTCTCTCTCTCTGTGGATGCATAAAATTCCCTGACAAAAATTAAGAAATTACTGTTAATGATTTTTAATCATAATCATTTATAATAAATCCTTAGACATTTCTAAACAATTATAGTCATAGGCCTCCTGCATGTTAGCAGGTCATGCTGCAGTTTTCTGTGAAATATATTGATAATAATCATTATCGATAATGTTTACTTTAATGTTTTGTTTAGTTATAACTATAACCAGAATTAATAGTAGTCATATTAATATATAAAAACAACTTTTTTTTTTTTTTTTTTTTTTTTACCAAATTGTGCAGATCTACAAACAGGCACAGCAAACTTAGTGTTCTTTATAATTTCATGCAATTGAAGAAAAAGTTTATCTGAAAACTTTTCTAGTTACAGTTCAGATTTTGTGAGCAGATCTTGTTGGTTCAGATTTTGAAATTGAAATGCAAGAATGATAGAGAGATTAAAGTGAGATTAAACTGTACTAGAAATTAAATACAAACGGTAGCCTATCTTTATGGAGCTGAAAAAAGGATGTTCTGACTGCTATACATAAAATTTATGTATAGCATAAATTTGGAATCATATTACAGCAAACAATTTTGGGTGAAATGCGCAGTTTGTCCTGTAAACTCTATGTATACAAAAATAAAAAAATCACCAGCTGCTAAATTCAAATCTGCCTTACAGAGCCAGAGGTACACACGTTTTTAAAGCACTGCACATTATAACCAATCACATACGATTCTGTTGAGCTCATGAATGCAAGGACCAATCAGAGGTGATCAGATGAGTCATAGCTGAAACAGCTGTTTCGTCACCGCGCGCACTGGCTGACTGAATTCTAATTCTCTCATCAGAAACAACAAAGTGAAGAAGTACGAATGTAAGTAAGATATTAATTTCACAGTGTAAACAGCTTTAGAGATTATTATGACAGTTTTTGAGACTGCTTGAACTCGCTGGACTGAAGTGAAAATGTTCTTTGATAATGTAAACGTTCTTTGCTCTCTTCTTGTACACTGAAAATGTAAATTACAAATTATTAAATTCAAATTAAATACAAAGTCAGTCATATTAAAAGTATTTTATGGCATGACACCCATATCTGGTATTTAAGTAAAAAGACGGGCTTTTATGTGTAGTTAATAGATTACAGTATTAGGCTACTTTGCCCATCGCCCATTATAGATCAAATAACATAATCAATAAAGGTGCAAAATGCATTTACTTACACATATTTGAGAATCGAGATATTTCGTGATATATTTTAGGGATATATCGAATAATAAATAAATAAATAAATAAATAAATAAATGAAACTCCTGCTGAAAAAACAATAGACACCATTACACAATTAGTAATGGTTTTACTGGTTATAATGGGACTTGTATTGGTTTTACTGGAAACTGTAATGGACTGTTGGTCTCTACTGGTAATTGGTTGCCTTCTGTTGGTGGCTTGTTAAAACCAATAAATCCTAATGCAATATGTCCTAAAACACACTGCAGAAAACCATTTTTTAATGGTTAAATGTTGATGGTTTGTAATGATATTTGTAGTGTAAACCATTAAAATTTTCTGATGGTTTTATAGTTTTTTTTTTTTGTTGTTGTTTGTTTGTGTGTTTGTTTGTTTTGTTTATTTTCAGTAGGGACATAAGCCTAAATCAGTTATACAGTGGTATTGTGGCTGCTGTGTGTCACATGGCAAGCATGAGAGCCCCCATTCCCCCCCACTCCTTTACTCGTGCCCCCTCAAAAATAATGAGTGCATGATGTCCCTGACACTACAATACAAAATTATTTGTGAAATAAATGAAACATGATGAAATATTTAATTTAGTTGAAATTGTAGATTACTTCCAGAGATTGCAGCGATACATGACATGGTGAAAAATGACTGAATGAATAATACTTAAAGTAGGTCAAGATGAATTTAAAAATTGTGCCCCCTAAAAGCACAAGTGGCCCCTGTCTGGCCCCCCCAGTTACTGTGGTCTAGAACCGCCCCTGCACTGTATAAGATAATAAACACATTATTACAATAGGATATGGTTTGTATGTGATTTTCTTGAGATTTGGATATTTTCATAAGAATAATGAATGTGTACATCTAAAATGCTAATTTGTACAGCGATAAAAAAGGCTATAAATTTATATATATATATATTTATATATATAAAGGCTATAAACATATTTTAACAACAATAATTAACCAAATTCCACATGCGATCGCAAAAGTTATTACAAACACTCAGTGGTGGTTTAAAGTGAGTTTTGAGTAAAAGTGTACTATTACTCTCATATGTAGCATGATGCTAATGTTAGCTCTAATGCACCTGCAGAACATGTCCAATTTTTCTTCATTATGCATTTTGTCATAATACTTCACGTAAGGTCACAAGAAAATGTTTTGTTGTATTTATTTAGAAATACTTTTGATAATAGTTTGGTGAATGTGTACTGGGATTGAAGCGATGTGGCTTAGTAAACGTTTTATTGTCAGTATAAAGGCTGATAATGGCTGAATAAAAACAAAAGAATAATGATAAAATAATAATAAGGATTATGTCTCATACCTGGCGGAGGTGTGAAAGGTTCTGCTTCCTTAAACTAGTTTGTCATGCATTTCTTTATTTCAACACATTTACAGGTAAATCCCAGTATTTTAAATTTGCGATTAATCATGATTAATCACAGTCCATGACTGTCATTAACACGATTAAAATTTTGAATCGATTGACAGCACTTATATATATATATATATATATATATATATATATATATATATATAGATAGATAGATAGATAGATAGATAGATAGATATATAGATAGATAGACATAGATATAGATGTATAGATACAGTTATAGATATAGTTACTACGTATTAGTGTATTTTGTCAAATGTTTTAGATTTTATTATTGAATTACACTGTTACACACATATACACAGGTACTATTATTATTATTATTATTATTATTATTATTATTTTATTTATTGTTTTTTTTTTTCAGAACTGTTTGACTTTATGACTGATTGACTGTTGACATTTCATTTACCTCGCTCAGAGTTTTGAGAAAACTATATGTTTGTTTATTTGCACCAATGAATTGTAAGGAAACATTTCTAGAAAAATGATGGAGACACACAGATGGAGACACACACACACACACAGAGAGAGCGAGAGAGAGCTTTATACTTTTACCTTTATAAAAAAAAAATGCAAAACAATGACATTACACATTTATCAACTTAGAAGGATAAAACATAATGAAAATATGCAGAAATCAAGTCATGAACGGTATTTTTTTTTAGAATCCAAGGGACATCCCTATGAAGGGGACCTGTGGGAGCCGTGAACAATCTCCCCAACCAGCCAAAATGTTACTTTTTTAAAGATTTATTTCCATTTGAACATTTATTGGGACAGGAAAAGACAATTTCCCATTTTACATATAATATGAAAACATGTTGAAGTGCTTCCCACAATTAATTGCGCTGACATTTGACCAAACTATTATCCTTTAATGCGTTAACCCCTGTTTAACAAGTGACTAATTCTAAAATAAATAAATTACAGAAATATTTAATTATATACTATAATTATTGAGCTTGCTGCTGTAGGACTTGAGCCCTTTCACACTTATTATCAGTTTCACACCACTGCATCAACAAGCAGCCATGTGACTGCACTTGCAATCTTTTGTGTTTATTGTTTAATTTTAGATCTTTTTGAACCAATTAGTTTTTAAAGAAATATTCCACCCCCAAACAAAAAAATTATTAAAAATGTACTCACCCTCAAGCCATGCAATATGTGGATGAGTTTGTTTCTTCAACAAAACAGAAACTTAGCTTTATATCAGTCATAATGAACAAACAAACAAACGAATGAACGAATGAATGTATGCAATATTATGGATTTTGAAATTAAAAATGTCTTTATGATAGATTTGTTTCTTACAAACACACAGCTTTTCAATTCACAATATGTTAATAAAAATAATTGATGGACTGGGGTAGTTACTTGTGGATTACTGTGATGTTTTTTTTTTTTTTTTTTTTTTCATTTGACTCATTCTGACGGCACCCATTCACAGCATCTATTGGTGATCAAGTGATGTAATTCTAAATTTCTCTATATCTGTTCCCATAAAGAATCAAACTCATCTACATCTTTAATGAGCTAAAGGTGAGTACATTTTCAGCAAATTTTCATTTAGAGTGAACAACTCCTTAAATTTATCCTTAAAGAATTTATCCTGGCATCAAATTTGTAGAAAGCCCCAAATGGAGAATCAATGTGACTCAGCGAATGGACTGCACTGAATACTAAAGTGACTAAAACAGATTAAAACCTTGCACAATACCCACAAGACTACTGACAATGGAAATAAACCAGACATAATCGCAGTCCTCTGAGATGTATAATACAATGAAGCAAATAAGAAAATTGCCAGATAGCATGATAATTTGTCAATAACCAACTAAAACAATGTCCACTAAAGTGATCTCAACTGATCAAAGAAAGCCTCACTAATCCTCACCAGTGAGCGGAAGTGATGATTTAAAGCTTGCACCAAACCCATCTACAAAAGAGCAATAAAACAGATGGACTACCAGAACGGTAGGCACTGATTCAAAAAATCTTGTCACGAGAGACAAGAAGTAGTATTGTCTCAGTCAGTGAATCAGTGAACTAGTCTTAAATGGAGTTTGTGAGCATAACAGGCCAATTTATCTCCCACATCCATTTACCCTTAAGACAGTGAGCGCTGATCAGGTTGTCGAGGGAAAAAATAACTTTTCTCACGACACCACTGTAGAGCTTATTTCTCTCGCGCTCGAACTACAACCCATCTGGGCCCTTTCAGCCTCAGGAGGGAGATAAGCGTAAACAGGCTTGTAAACTATGACACTACACTGTTCCTTAGAGTGATGGATGAAAATATACAAGACAATCCTATTGTTCTGCTCCACACCTCTGAGACTCTGAGACCTCTCAAGGGGTCGAGGTTTTGCTGTTAGCCTTGTTAGTCCCCTGATGGTAGATGTGCTACAATATCTGATTTTTAAAGTAATAGTTCTCCCAAAAAAACTAATTTTCGTTCATGTCACCCCCACTGAAATTTATTGTATGGAAAAAACTGTAAACCTTTTTCCACACAGGTTTATTATATTTTGTTCTAGTATTCTAACTGAGTCCCCAGCCTAGAGGTCTGGTCACATTCCCGTAATTTCAATACATTTCCATTGGTTGTTGCCAATAGTGTAGTGAAGTTTGAAGCACAGCTTTCAGAGCAAGCAGCTGTCTGTTGAGCTACGCCTCAAATTCATATGACTAACTTGAACACAATCAAAATTTGCTTCACGCAAAACTTCTGATTGCATGGATTCCTTTAGAAATTACTGGAGTTTGCCAGTGAAATTTTGCTAAGCAAAGCTAAACGTGACTTCACCTTAAGTTTTATTAATATAACCATTGTTTTAGGATGTATCACATGCCTTTTTCAATGGAGACCATCAAGCTTGTGGCGTGACACTTCACAGTCACAATGGTGCTGTATCTGTATTCTGTATTCTCTTTTCTTTTTATACAAAATAATCTTTTTTGTATATATATATATATATATATTTTTTTTTTTAATTATTATTTTATTTTATTTTTTCATAATAGGTACTCTTTTTAAAAGCATGTTAAATGTTTAATGTTTGGGCTTAAGAATGTAATGTTTTGTTATATTAAATCCAATTTGTTGAACTTAAGTGCTTTTTTGGCCAGCTTAAGTAGGATCTTTATACGCGATGCTGTTCCTTATTTTGACTTTGCACTTCTTTTTAAAAACACCTGCACTTATACAATAATGTTTTAGTCATTTAGCAGACGCTTTATTCCAAACATTAATCCACATAATGTTTCTACAAAAACATAGTAAAAATGAAAAAATAAAAAATAAAAAATGTATAGACAACAATGTTGTCGAAACAATCCCCACTCAAACGGATCTGCAAAAACGACAAAAAAAATTATAATCAAGTGCTTTACATGTGATTTAGCATGTTATTCAACACATCAAAATAAGTGTAGCCTGTTTCTTCAAAGCATGAAAAAAGACTACTAAAACGTAATTTAAAATGTACTTTGCAGAATTACAAAGTGCACATTTTAAAAGTCTACTTCAGTTTGTTCAGAAACACAGCATACTCTCTTTAAGTACACTTAAGTGAACTTTTATTTGTTTATAAAAATATATTCAAGTACAGTTTTATTTTTAAATATAAGTTTAAAATTTAAAGAACACTATAAGTGCACATTCAGTACAATATGTTATCATTACTTATTACAATGTTTGTTTGACAACACATATATACATTGTTTTATTGACATTTGGTGTATCTTTTTACAAATTTTAAATAATAAATATTTTTCCTAGTACTTATGAGCATATAATGTCTGAAACTTACAATACGCATTATATGGTTGCTCCAGAGTGATTATTCACATTACATTTACAGTTCAGATAAATAGCTGCAACTGTTAAGTTGCTCCATGTGCAAAAAGTGGCAGATTTCAAAAAGTATACTTCCGTTGCCAGAGAGTAACTGAGATGAATGGGAATGCTAACAAACAAGTGTGTTTACATTATCATACTGTTAGCCTAGCTGGGGTGTTATGCAAGTATTGCAAATACAGTATTTACCTAACTGAAACTGTGACAAAAGAACCAAACTTAACCGTGAGAGAAGGACAGAACACAGTATATACTATGCAGTAAGCAGTACACCAACACAGCCTTAGTAGCTAATCTACTGCTAATGTAACAGCAGTGCTTGCAGTTTACATGAGCCCCCAGGCTTTCTGACAAGCTTTGGCTATTTTTGTGCTCTCGCAGTCAGTTCTGAGGAACAGTGAGCAGTTGTCAGCACAAAGTCAGAAGTCTAGACCACTTAGCGCACTTTCATTTGTTTACTTTCATACTCTCTTACTTTCACTTTCATACTCTGCACCCCCAGGCTGTTCCTCTGAATGTCTGACAAAATCCCCTGCTGCGTGATATGTCACATTCCCAGGAAAATGTGTGACCCTTTCAATAATTTCACCACATGGATTGTTGATTCCTATCGCACATATGTCACTCTTGGTGTTCTTCCTGCCAAAAAAGTCAGGGAACTCAGCGTGAAAGCTTTTAGTATTCTGAGTACACAGTTTGAATCATAGGCACTAAGAGGTCACAAACAAAAACAAATAAATTACCTGTGGGGTTATTCCTGTGCTCACTTGTTAAAAAATAAATAAATAAATAAAGTGAGTCTGCTTCTTAGACTTTCCTCTAAGGCCGCGGTTACACTGCAGGTCTTGATGCACAATTCCGATTTGTAGACCTGACTTTATTCGCCACCGTCGCTTCTCCAGTGACATACAACTCGCATTGACAAGGTAATCTCTCTGATCTGTCTGCTTCTATGACAGATTCGGATGCTTGCATCTGATTCATATCAGGTTTATTTCCACATATGAATGAGGCCTGAATCCGATCTGGGTACCTCAGAATCCATTTACTTTTTCCCTGCTTACAAATCTGTGCCACATGGGAGGAAAAAAAAAAAATCTGAATTGGGTCACTTGAACCATGTAATGTAAATGTGGAAAAAAGACAAAGGCCATAGAATTCTACATTCTCTTTAGAGTTTCAGAAGAGATCTCAACAATATCTCTCAGTTTCAGCGTATCTATTCTATACCTATTTATGTTCCACCAATTGTTCCTATTTTTTTCTCCTAAGGAAATCTATGAGTAGCAGCTGTATATATAGCTGTATATGTATATATGTATATATGTGTGTATATATATATATATATATATATATATATATATATATATATATATACACACACACACACACACACACACACACACCAAGGTCATGTTTATATATTATAACTTTGTCTCAGCTGCTATATATATATATATATATATATATATATATATATATATATATATATATATATATATATATCTCTGAGATAAGATGGCAGTCTATTTTCAATGTGTTAGGTCACAATAAGACCTCAGATCTATCCGGTTTCTTCAAAATTAGTGAGAATTTGCATTAGCAACTTAGCCTTACTTCAAAATGGCAAAGTGTTTGAATGAATGCTGAAGAAAAAAAAAAAAAATGTTTTTTTTTTTTCTTTTTCAGTGTACTTACTATATACTGTATATATTTTGTACCAGGTCTTAACACCCTCAAGCACCCCTGTTTAACCGGTCTTGCACAAAAGTGGTACATCTGTTCAGCTAATTCACCCTTATGTGTTATGTGACAAGGGCAGCTCTGATAGAGTTAAAGCTACTCTGGCCAAGAAAAACAATGAGGCCTTCAGCAAAAAGAATTAATTGAATTAATGAAATATAATCAGCAAACTCTATTTACATTTAATGTATTTAAGGGACATTAGCTGTTTTGCCAACAGCAGAATATCCAATGTAAATTACTCAGCAGTGAATGTACTGTAGTTGTAAGAGAATGACTAAGCACACAAGAGAAAATATGATTCAATTTAACAGATGTCTCTCTTTGGATTTTCCTTACATATCCCTCACGGTGCTATATAAATGAATATCCCTGGATAATAAAAAAAAAAAAAAAAAAAAAAAAAAAAAAAAAAAATGAACTGGCGCTAACAGAGTAAATCTGCAGCCAGTCTTAGAAAGAGGGGATTATGGATTACGTGGCGCCTGGCTCGATATCCACTATGAAGTCTGCTGGGATGTGTGCCCACTGGAGATGGCATGAATCAAATGGCTAACGGGTCAAAACAGCCCTGTAGCCTCAACATCCCAATTAAAACCAGACAACACACTAAACTCAGGATCGTGGTGTGCTGTGATAATGCATTTGACCTTACTTGCAACATTTGGCGGCCACTTAGTAATAACACAGGGACAAAGTCCTGCCCTGCAGTGAAGCACAGATTGAGACTCACCATGAGGAACAATTACAACAGCCTATGTACCGACAAGGGCTAGAAATAAAGTCCTTATTAGTTTATACCATTGGTCTCAGTGGAAAATAATAATACAGCATGGGCATCAGCCACATGATGACTCATCCACATATCCTGCATCTCAGCAGGGTAACTGGTCTGTCTCTGTTCAACCTTAGGGCTTGCTATTCTCAATAATTTTGAACTTGGTATCATCTGATGTAAGATGTTCCATTTTAATAGTGTTAGGCTGTTTTTACCCTTGGTTCAATTGCTTGGTATGAACCCCAGTTTGCTTCTACCCAGGTTTTCATATAGCTTATTTGGACCACCACTGATTTACATTTGTGTCATCAACATGAGTACTAGTGAGAGGTTTGCGATCGTAGCTAGGGTAATGACTCAGGCAAAGGCACTAAAAAAGGAAAGTGTTCTCAATTCATCAGCACTACCTCATCTCATTCAGTCACAACTGGCAATCCAAGTGGTGACAACTGGAATGAACTGGAATGAAGGCAGCATGTGATGAGATACACCTGAAGTCAATATTGCCTTATCACAACTGCCATAAAATGCTGAGCACACCTCTCTTCAGAAGACTTCTCATCTTATATGCATGTTGTACAATGGTGTCTTTGCAGCTTTAGGAAAGGAGTAGGTAGGGAAGCTAGTTAGCCATGGTAAAATCCAGAGTTGCATCCCAGAATGACTGCTCATCACAGAGTCACAATGCCTATCAACTCGGACTGAGCTACTTAAAGAAGCTTGCATCCCTTGGGTGCAGACCAGAAAGGAAGTTTGCTAGGCACCACAGGAATGGGTGCTATAAAAGGCTTGAAAAAAGTAATAAAGCACCTTTAAATGTCTTTTCTCAAGGGATCTGTCTTCACCACGTGCATGCACACTAGTGTCCTTGCAGGTCCAAGGAGGGAGCAAGTAACTCCCTCTCTTGACTGTATGTGAACATTGCCGCAATAGCTTGAGGCTGTCTACACTGGATGCATCAAAGCAAATGTTTCAAATCTGTGTCAGAAATAATGCAATCATGTGGAGTACGTCAGAATGTTTCTGTTTAAATGGAATGGTATCCATTTACTGGCAGTAACTCGTCATGTCACAATGCTTACATCCACAGTTGACAGAATGCAAGTAAGTGCATCTCATAAACTGGTTCACAAACTGCCAAGACTTGCTCCCCAGAATAGGTACTATTGTTCCCAGAATTTGGGAGGCAGAGTCACTATGAAGAAGCTACTGCACCTATGCACTTTGGACCAGGAGGGGAGCATGAATGACTGCCAGGCCCCGTCCCTTGCCTGGGCCACTCTTTTCCCAGACCTTCAGTCACAGTGAAGATGCATGATTTTCCTTCCTATTGGACACTATATCCAATCTGAAGACTTTATTTCCCTTACTGTTTTCTGTTAATTTTCTGTTACAATAAGCACCTCTGTGCATTGAATAAGAGTCATTACTAAGATGAAACAATGGTAGCTGCTCACTGAAGGCATATTCTGCTGAGAAAACCAGCAAAAATAAATGCAGTGTACTAAAATAGCCACATTGTACGCAGTGGTAAGCTTTTGCAAATGTTTTCAAATTGATTTCATACAAATTGCAGAGACTATATGAACTCTTGCCCTGCTCTTAAACAGAATTGGATGTAGGTCCTTTTGTTCGAGTTCAGAAAATAGGTATCACACCGAACAAGCAAATCTAATTCTGACATCAAACAGACTCAAGGAAGGCAGCCACGGAAATAGCAAGACTCAATGATGATCTAATGTTTAATCAAAGGGGAATGAGGACATCCATCTGCTAATTCCTTCAAGTAAACACAATGTGTTCAATGATGTTTTGATCGCAAAGTAGGTGCATTTCACAGAAGCATTCAACCCCTTTGAAAAACCCACTCAATGTAATGGATCTGGAGATTAGAAGGATTTGTGATTCAGTTCCCCTTTTGTCTTCTCAGATCTAAAGATATTCTGTTAAACTCTTGCAGCTTCCGATGTTGAATAATAATTCTTTTTTCCATCAAAAAGACATTGGGAATACTTGCCCCACTGAATATTCCTGGTTAAACAAATCCTTATTTTTCATGGCTTTGAGAAGAACACTCTCAAACAGAGGCTTTACAATAAATCAGAGCTGAGCCGAACACTAATCATCTCAAAGAGCAGGGAAACATGGCAGAACAAACAAAAAAACCAACATGATGACACACGCTAAAACACTTTCCGAATTAGAGTACCTTCACGCTTTCTTCAGACAACCACTCCTATTAGCAGCCATATCACCCTGTAGCCCAAGACTGGTCGCCCACTGAAGCTAAGCAGGGTTGGTCATTACCTGGATGGGAGACCTTCTGGGAAAACTAGGTTGCTTTTGGAAGAGGTGTTAGTGAGGCCAGCAGGGGTGCTCACCCTGTGGTCTGTGTGGGTCCTACCGCTCCAGTATAGTAACGGGGACACTATACTGACAAAAGCACCATCCTTCGGATGAGACGTTAAACCCAGGTCCTGACTCTCTGTGGTCATTAAAAATCCTAGGATGTCCTTCGAAAAAGAGTAGGGGTGTAACCCCGGCATCCTGGCCAAATTTGCCCATTGGCCTCTGACCATCATGGCCTCCTAATCATCCCCATACTCTGATTGGCTTCATCACTCTGTCTCCTCTCCACCAGTAAGCTGGTGTGTGGTGGGCGTTCTGGCGCAGTATGGCTGCCGTCACATCATCCAGGTGGATGCTGCACACTGGTGGTGGTTGAGGAGATTCCGCCCTTCTTTGTAAAGCGCTTTGCGTGCCCAGAAAAGTGCTATATAAATAACAAATTACTCTGTGTTTCTCAAAGCAGGAAGCTTGTGGCCCAGATGGTTCTGCCTTCTTAAGATCCATCTTCTTCAGAGGAATGATTGACACTCATCTGTGCTTGCACATCCTGGTCCCTTTCAATTAATTTACAGCTTACTCTCACATTTGAACTCTGGCTACTTTCTCTCTCTCACCCTGCCTTCTTCCTCTCACAGTTGAAGGTGTGAGGAACTCGTTCATGATTGCCGAAAGGCTAACCACAATCCCCCACTGCAGGAGAAAAGCTTCCTCCTACTTCTTATGACAGAACACAGCTCCACTTGCACTTCACACTTCATTACCCTCAGTAATACTTTGGCACATTGATGTATAGTACTATTCAAATTCATAAGAGTAGCTCTTGGCAGAAATGCCTTCAAAACTCCTAAAGTACTGGTATTAAAGTTTACAAACATACTTATAAGGCATACTTTTTTTTTGTTTTTTTCTACATCTCATGATTACTCAATACATGCAGTATTAATATGACTTGCTCATTACATTCTGTCAAAGTGCCAGATATTTTTCGGAATTAGGTCCGTAAATGAAATTTGTTAATTGACGTGAAGGCCAAGTATACTTCAAATGCAGAGGCCAAATAATTTATCCTCTCAATTTAACCCATTCATGTTAGTGCACACACATTAGATTCTGCATTTCTGCAGTACTCTTCATTTACTCCCCCCACCTACTTTTATCTGCTGGTATTGAGAATCGAACCTACAACCCTTAGATTACAAGTCTGACTCTCTAACCGTTAGGCTGTTCCCTCTGTCACCCAGATTTGTCGCATATGAGGTGAAAAAATAAAAAATAAAAATCAGATTTGGGCCACAATCTGCTGCAGTATGAATAGTGATTTGCACATAAAGTAACTATTGCAAGACATTAGGTCATACATTAACTTTGACTCTGACAAGAGGGTTCCATAAAAATGTGATAAATAGCATTTATATACCTTTAGACATTAGAGCTCATTTACAATGACCTGACACAGGACTCTTAATTACTTTTTGATATCAAAGCAGAGGAGAGGTGAAGCAATTGTTCTGATGACTGAACATTATCATTGCTGGTCTCCTAATCATTCAAGCAGATAGTGCTGCACACAGGGGACACCTGTCAGTGGACCGAATTAGATTTGTTACTAAGGAAACTTGATACCACTTATGTCCCTTTCTTTATTGCTGTAGCTTGTAGCAGTTCAGGGTTATCATTAATTTTTTTTTTTATGTTTAGTGGACTGGCGTTTCTCAGAACTACCAAATAAATTAAGAAAATTAAAGCTTGTGACGCATCTCTATATATTTTCATACTTACAACTGAAGGACATAAATGTTGTATAAAAATCATATTTATATCATTATTTATCATCATTTCAGGATATTTCTTTTCTCTATCATCAGCTGGAGTTTTTGGTAAACTTTCTGAAATCGTTATGACAACATTTTCGTACCTGCATGACCTGCCTCATAAATATCAGTGAATAAATATCTTGCTGCATTTAAATTATTGATGCATTATCATTTGAGATTTGGATATGGAGAACTTCACTGCTCAGATATCATCAAGGCAGTGGAGGGGTGGGAACGAATTTCATTTATTTATTCATTGCTTCCTGCAGATTCCCTCAAATAAATCAATTTGCCAAGGTTTAATGGTCAGAAAACTGGTGTGAGATGAAGTTCAACATTTATTATGAAGTGTATCTAAGGAAGATCATTTTAAAGGGGTCATATTATGAGAAGCTGACTTGTCTATAAAAACTTTTCCTTGATAACTTACTTTAATGCCCTCAAGTATACTTTGTAAAGGATGACTCTTATTCAAGGCTATAACAATGCAAACTCTGTTAGACTTGGCAGAAAAAAAACAACAACAACACCCTCTAAGTGCTATACTTACTTCACATGCAAAGATGAGCGTTTTTTCTCGCCAGACATTAACTAGACATTGTTTTTTATTATGTTTCACCCTGAATCGTGAACACAGAATCCTTCTCCCATTGTGAGCGTATGCAGCATTAGCATATCTCTAATTAAAATAGGCAAAGGTGGAGCTGACGATCAAAGACTGTTGGTTCTCGCTTCTGTTTAGTATTGCCTGCTCATTATTGTAACGCAGCCTCTGATTACAGCTATTTGTGTGCCTCCATCAATCTGAGGAAAGCCAGTTTGGCTTTTCAATCCTGTGATGAGCAAAGTTAAATCTAAAACAAAACCATAAACACACGGCTGGGAGATGACATGTTTACAGCTGGACCATGTAATTGCCCCTTTACCCTTGTTAACATACTTACCGTGCTGTTTAACTACCAAAAGATCTGGAAAGGGCAAATCATCTTATAATCATCATCTTTCCTTCCTGTCTTGTTTTTAAAAGGAGACTGGTTTCATGAAAGAAAAAGTAAAGCATTAAAGACTGCTTTACTTTAACACTCACTGACTTTACAGTGGTACTATGGTAATATTACTGAAACACATAACTTTAGTGTACTGCTTTTATAAAATAGTAACAAAAAATGTATTACAGCATATTGTAATTACCAAGTAAATAATTTGTCAATTAATGTAAGTCTATTAATAGAGCCAATTTTACTAATTATAGGTTGTTTACATTAATACATATTTAAATAATAATACTACATAGTTATTAAAGTATACCTAAATATGAATAACACTGTATATTGTGTATGCAATATTTTTTATAAAAAAATAAATAAATAAATAATAATAATAATAATAATAATAATAATAATAATAATAATAATAATAATAATAATAATATCAGCTATGTGATGTATACTAATTAATAAATATACATTACTATTTACAAATGTATTAAAGTATATGTCTTCATCAATATAAATACATTACTATTTATCTTTTAATACAACAACCATAGGGGAAAAAAAAATATATACGTGAAATAAAATAAATGATAACTCAAGTAAAGTAAACTAAAGTTAAGTAAGCAAGTAAGTAAGAGTAAATAAATAAATAAGCTAGTTGCTAAGGCAACATTTCCCATTTTCATTTAGTTTAATTTGATGTACTAAAATAATTACAATTTTTAAAATAAGAAAAAAAAAAAATAATAATAATAAAAATGACAACACAAAATGAAATTACTAAAACATAAAACTTTAACTAAAATCAAAAACAAACAAATAAATAAATAAAACTATGATAGCATCTCATTTATACTTTCTGGTTTGTACAAAACCTTCTGGAATGTAATGTAGATAATTTGCTGTAACCTGCTTTTATATATATTTGTATTTAATGTCTGGTCACAGATAGTCATGAGAGGATGTATGATACAGTGATATTTAACATGGGTTTATTCTTACTTATTCTTTAATTTTCAGTAAATGGTTACATTTATCATTATTTATCATAAACGTTCACTCAATTCATATAGTGCATTACTCTGTAGTCTGATTATAATTTATAAGCAATTCATTTAAGTAGCTTAGTGTATCATTACCAAATGTACACAGTACATGTGTATTTTACAAGGACTTTGAATGTAGCTCACTTAATCAAAATTTTGAGTTAGAGATGTCAATTTTACAATGCCTCGTCAAATTGCATTGTAACTACTCGTTTCATATGACATTTGTCTCCTGGTCATGCCTCAAACTGGCTAACCGTAGTTTATTTAACATTAAGGCTATGGGAAAGGCGACCTCATAATATCATCAGATCATTACTAACCATTTCATGTCAGGTTTTAAAATTCCTGTCGAGCGCAATCCTCATTCATCAAACCCATATTATTTTCACAGACACAGTAGGTGTTCACCATATCAAATCGCCCAGCAATATGGAAACAAGACACATATTGCAACCAAAGAACACCCTGATTAAAAATTCATTAATTGCACCAACCGTAGACACACTACCCACGAGTAGCCAGACAGAAGAGCAATGACTGGCGCGCTTCTCGCTAATGGATGATATGGGAGATGTTTGCAAATGAAAGCGTACGATCGCCCTTCGCCCTCCCAGCAAATATCATCGACCGATACAACATAACTGATTGTGGCAGAGCTCAACAGAGGGCACATTTGATAATGGCTTTCATGCTATCATTGGTGCGAGAGAAATTGTTTTCTCAACCCTGGATCGGTGTTATGCAGATGAGGCCATTATCTACCCATTTGAGCTTATGTCTACCTGCCTGTTTGATGGAGTTGTCTACGACTGGCTCAGCATAGATCCTCGCCTGGAGACCTTCTCCGGCTCCGTGACTCCAGATAGAGGTCGTTTTTGTTTATGGCAGCAGAATAAATAGCTTGATGAGATGAGTTTGTTGATGGATGGTATAGATGGAGGCTGGAACGTCTTCGTGTCTAATGCATTGATTCTCTTCCCCAGACCATATTAGGATGTCAGGCACCAAGGCCAGTTCCCCTTGTCTACCCTTAATGTAATCTACTATTGATCAGGTGATGTAGCAGTGCAAATATAACCTCTCTGTATTAATATAATTTTTTCCTCTGTTCAGCAAAAGCCCAAATGAAGGAGCATCCATGCGTGTTAGGGAGGCAGGCAGGCAGTGACTCTGTAAATAAGCAACTGTTGTCCGGATCCCAGTTACAGTATTGACCCACGAGGATCGCAGGCTTGCGGTCATGCTTCGAGTAATGATGTGATGAATTGTCTCTCCTTGGAGTTTAAGAGTGTAACGACAGGAAGATAGTCCTCTAGTGATCCCTGTGTGGATTATTGGTTAGAAGTGGAAAGAAAGTGAAAGTACATTTTGGAACCAATAAAAAGTAAAAGCATTAAAATGCATTACTTGGACTTTGGAATGCAGTTCTCGGGAATATACAGGATTTTTCATCATAATTGGGAGATAATAAATATGTCTTGCCTGAACTTGAAGGTGAAAAGTAAATATTTCAACTAACATATCATCTTAATTTCCCAGTTAATTAATCACAGTACAATGATACAACTTTTGTTTTCTGGAGTATAATGTTTAAATGTGCAAATTCGGCACTATCTAATTAATACACCTAATTTGCATACAGTTACAGTCAGAACAAAACATTCTGAACATTGGATAAAACCCGGATCAAAATTCTTGTTTAAATTAGTTGGCATATTTAAGGTTTCCAAAGAGGATTCTGGATATCTGTTTTTATTCATAATACAAATAAAACAAAACAAAACAAAACAAAACTAAACTAAACTAAACTAAATAAAATAACAATGTTTATTGTCATATAAAACATGCTGTGCATTGCTTTTGTTTTTTTGTTGTTTTTATATACACAATAGGAATACATTTTATTCCACTGCATGTTATAAAACATAGCCTATAATTCCTCGTCATTTTAAACTGAAGAAATCAACATGTTTGATTTGTGAACAAGGCGATTCTTTTCAATGAACCTGTTGAATCAGTTCAGA
The DNA here is from genome assembly GCA_039654775.1 of Spinibarbus caldwelli. Classification (NCBI taxonomy): domain Eukaryota; kingdom Metazoa; phylum Chordata; class Actinopteri; order Cypriniformes; family Cyprinidae; genus Spinibarbus; species Spinibarbus caldwelli. The sequence goes on along the minus strand of CM077262.1, from coordinate 22,779,029 downwards.
CATTGCACTGAACAATTCGAATCAGTTAAAAGAACACAAATTAATGATCATGCATCTTCACCACTGCGAAAGCTGCTTCAAATTAAAAAAAAAAAAAAGAGCATGTATTGTGTTGCAATTCCTTACAAAGTTACTCATCTCAGTGAGTGGGAAAAGTGTAGCTGTCTTTTATAGAGTTCCTTTAGAGGAAACGGTCCAAATGCTATCATCCTCTTCAGAGTTAAAATGTACTGGCAATAGAGCAAGATATGCTGTTGTCCCACATATGACAGAGAAACCACTTTAAATAAATATCACAATTTGGAAAGTTCATGTTTATATTTTATATAATATTTATATAGTTATATTCTTGTATATTACAGTTCATAAATTAATAGTGTTTTACTAGTATTGGATTCAGAAGCTAGTGTAAAGGCCACATACAGACATTTGATATGCGTCTAACTACATAAAGTATATTTTAAGCTAGTTTACTTTTATGTTAGATAATAAAAATAAAAAAAAAGGAAGAAAAAGTGTTTTTTTTTTTTTTTTTTGTAATGAGACACCTTTGTACTTTGTTAATGAAAAGGCTATATTATGTAACCCTTTTGTTTTTTTATAATCTATTATCTGCATTTAGATTAGTTTTTAAAGTATCCTTCCTTCACCTTGAGCTGATGAAAACATCCTCGTTCCAGTGGCAGTGATATGACTGAGCAATAGATAATTAACTGCATGTTTCTTAGGCACTGTTCATTATTTCTGTCCTCATCCCCTCTAGGGAATATGTTCATGCATCCCATATGCATGAAAGATAACAGACAGTGCTGAAATTCTATAAAAAGGGTTAAGACAATATTACCAGCTCAATTTAGGGGTCAGAAGTACTTATGGTTGAGATCAGGCAATTTAGACCACCCTTGAGAAGTCAAAAGATGGGATATACATAACAGGACATATATTTTGCCATTTATGCTATAATTAACAAAGCATTTTTGATGTTAATCAGTTCCCTGGGGCAAGGTGTCGATCAGGATGATAAATGTATGTAATAAACATGTTTACTTTGATGATAGAGCAAAGCTTTCCAATATTGCTTGCTTCCCTTCCCTGTCTTTCATTTGAACAGATATCCCGCTATGATCAAAAGTCTCACATATCACAGCGTTCAGCTTCCCTCTCAAAACATAATTGAGGTGTTTTTGAAAAATTGCAAACCTTTTTGAATGTTTGGCATCAGTCTAGTTCACTGCACTAAGTTTTGGGGTCACTGCATAGTAAGCAGACAGTGGTAAGAGGTTGGCTGGAGGCAAAGTGATGAAAATGGTGCATTGATTTCCTTTCGCTGGAAAAATGTTAGTACTGTAGATGTAAATAGCTTGAAACACTTATGCTCAGACAAATCTGCTTTTCAGTACACAGTAAGTCACTAAAAGAAAGAAAGAAAAAAAGTTGAAACACCCTTTGATGCAAATGACTGCTGTTTGTATGGATGGATCCATACTATAGATAGAAGGGCCGGCGGACGGACGGACAGACGGACGGGTGGGTGGATGGATAATGTGGATAGATGGACGTATAGATAGATGAATGGATTGATACTGTGGATGGATGGATGGATGGATCGATACTATAGATATATAGACAGATAGACAGATGATGGATGGATGGATGGATGAATTTAAACCGTGGATAGATGGATGTATATAGATGGATGGATGTATGGATCAATACTGTGGATAGATGGATGCATAGATGGATGGACACTATATATAGACAGACAGATAGATAGATGGATGGATGTGTGCTGTACATGGATTGATGGATGGCTTGATACTGTGGATAGATAGATGGATGGATGGATGGATGGATGGACAGACAGATGGATAGATCATAACCTAGTTAGATAGCTCATAGATTATTGACATCTTGATAGTATAAATCTGTAATTCAGGTCACTCAATAGGAACACAATCTCTAAACAAATCATGCATTTATTGAAATCATAAATCATGTATTTATTTAGGCTATTTGGATGTCTGAGCCATTTGGTTTACAAATATTATGCATTCATACTGTGCATTCTGGTTATTTGTTCATAATTGAGCATTCGTCCAAATGAAAAGTAATATAAATGTATTATAATTAATATTTCATTTAGTTTCTAGGGAGACTATACTGGACTTTGTACCAACTTATTTATTAATTATAGTTTCAGGCACAGTTTGGTTTTTGCATGAAATAATTTTACTCCACTTTATGTTAACACCGCTAGAATAAATGTGAGCCATCTCATTTAAACGTTGGGTAAAAAGCAAGCATTATTTTATTGTATTAAACAGTTATTTTCATGCTAATGACAGAAGTACAATTTTTTACCCTTTTCCATTCAAATTGAAAAAAACAAGTTTATGCAAGTGCACTCAGTGCAGACCCAGCAGTTACAACAGTCAGTGCCAAATTACGCTTACTAAGAGGACGTGGAGTCACACAGGAGTCGCTCCTGCGTTCAAAGACAGCTAGACAACATACAACAAAATGGATGACTGCAGTTCCTTACATTACCATAATAGTTTATGGCATGTCTAACACAAACAGCACAACTGTCAGAACTGAGGCAACATACAAAGGAAAATAAACACATGCTATTTGAAGTCATGGTGACAGCAATATCAGAATTACAAGATGCAAAATCCTACTAAATCTTTCTGTTTTTCAAGAGATTTAGAATATTTGCCATTTGTCTGCTTTATAATAACCCATTATAGCTATCTATGATGGAGATTTCAACTAAAACTTCATTTCGTCACAGTGTAGATTAGCATTAATAATTCATTAAAGATGGAATCAACTCCTATATTATAGACTTCTCCCGAAAGCCCCTGTTCAACAGTTTTACCACCCACAGAAGGTGATGGAAGAAATTAGAGCAGTATACCAGGAGCTGAATAAGAAATAGAAAACATATTAAAAAAAGTGTCTTCACAAAAAGTCAGACAATATACCCGTGAGGACTCTTACTACAAACGTTCCTCAGGGTAACACCGCAGTACAAGACTATCTGTGGTAAGCACTTACAATTCATTCACAAAGTTTCATTTTATCATGGCACTGAGTCTGAAAGAATTAACCACACAATAGTTGATTCATCGTACACTTTACAAGACATATTACAGATATTGACTAATATAATTATGACAAGTAGTTTATCATATGGCTCCAGATGAAAATTATCACCCGTTGACGGGTAATAATAGCTGTGTCAGTACTTTATCTAACAGAAAATGAGGTACACATCCAGTTTAATTATCAGTTTTATGGTCCCACATTATTGCCGTTGACAGACAGCTTCAATTATTCTGCAAACAATCTGCTTTATAAGTCTGGACAAAAAATAAATAAATAAAATCTACAAAAAATGGGGAAAACGTCGGTTCTGGGCCCATATTTATCAATCTTCTCAAAGTGCCATTTTAGTCTTAAGTGCTGAGAATTCATTTTATTTACTCCTACTTTCAAACTTAAGTATAAAAACAAGTTATCAAATTTCTTAAAGCTAAGAATTACTCTTACTCTTCCAGTTATTTAAGACAGATCGAGACGTCTCTCAAGTGCTTAGGAGTTGCCAGCAGGGGCTTGTGACGGAGCTGAGGAGACAGAGACGTGTGTGAATCTTTCAGGAGAGGAAGAATGTTCTTGAAATGTTTGACGACGGGCGGTTAATCAAACGGTTACATTTCCTCAGTTATTCAAACAGAAAACGAGCAAAGAACATTTACATTGCCAAAGACCATCATAACTTTAAAATCTTTAAAAAACACTCCCGTTATAATCAGTGAAGCTGTATGATGTGTGACACTGTATGATGAATAAATCTCTTACCTCTTATTTACACTGCACACACCTGTGGCACTTTACAGCTCCGACACGGCTACCTGAGCTGATCAGCTGTGCCGCGGCAAGTTTCTGAAGCGACTCTCCGCGCTGTATCACTAAAGATAGGAGCCTATATGTTTAACGGATAATAGGCATCAGCAACAGGCGATATCTCTGCTATCATCGATACATGATACTATCGTCTATCGACACAGCCCTAAATTGAAGGTTGTGATGACGCTTCGTTTCCTTGCCATAATGTATTCTCTTGAAAATTCTTTGTCAAATGTGAATGTGAACTCCTATTAGGAATTTAACCATTCAATATGAATTTATCTGAGAATATTCTTAAATAAGGAAATCACTTCAGTGATTGGTCCATGCCTATGTCATCATCCAAAATCCCGTTTGTGGTCATAAAGTGTCGTAAATTATCTCTTAGACTGACACTTAAGATTTAGTACTACACTTCACTTAAATTACGACAGAGATGCTTGATAACTAACTTTTAAGTGCAGCTTTGAGCCAAGATTTAGCAGTGTTCTTGAGAGTAATTCTTAGAGGCTTGATAAATACGGTCCCATGTCTATAATGCAGCTCTACACTGAGTGATAGTTACTGAAAGAATTTTCTGCTCCTGAAGGGCCTAAAAATTAAAAATCTGTCATCATTTACTCCATACAATTAGTCAACGTGGTTCAGTGTTGTTTAGAAACAAATTATCATCTTTTGTGTTCTGCAGAAAAAGAAGGTCATACCAGCTAGGAAGGGCTTTAATTATTACTTTAAGCACAAATGTTTGAGAGTATAAACATCCCTGGATTTCAGTTTAAAGTAAAACCTTTTCTTCTAAACCAAGAACTGTATCAACAAATTATTTGAGGAAGAGAAACGAAAGAGCACATTTAACAAGAAAAATAATTCCATTTAATGTGAACATGGCTCTGTGCTCGGAGGGATCAAAATAATTTTTAATGAAATACATCAAAGTCACTGGCTGTAACATTAGAGCTCTCTTCTTAGCAAATAAATCCTCTGGTAAGGACGTATCTTGTAAGTGCTTGACAATGTTTGAGTCATACAAGAATTAACGTCAGGACATGGATGAGATTTAGAATGACGATAATAAAGTCTAAATATATACACAAGCACATCTACCCACAGAACAGAGCCCATCTAGAATTTCTAATGGGCATTCTCATAGTCACATTTTAAAAACCATGAATTATTATCCATGTCGTTGTTCTGGATATTTCACACTGGAAATATCTCTTTTGAAAGTGCAATTCTGCTTCAGAATGTTCCTAATTGACCATATAGAGCTTTTCCTGGAGTCCATGTGGTAATGCGGTGTGATAGAAGCATTGCAGAGGTTTTATTGCATTTAAAGACACTCAGCACTGTCTAATGTTTCTTTTACTGCCTGCAGTGTGAGCTGAATCTTACCTGTTAAGTATATACAGTGGTTAATAACAAATGTTGTAGTCTCTTCCTGGTTATAGCTCAGCAAATGCACATTAAATTCTCTACTGTTCAGTCAGAGAGGATTGCAATTCCTTAAGCATATTAAGCAAGGTTCTTATCAAGGTTATTACAGTCTTGGAATTTTCATTATTTCTTTATTTTTGGTTGGTTTTGAATTTCAGTTTCCTTTTAGTTATTTTATGAAGCACAAATTGACCTTTTTTTTTTTTTTTACTGACTTTTCTGAATATTTTTGCTTTTAATCTAACACAAGCATGCAGCCATCTGTAAAATTCTGTCTGAACTTACGTTTTTGCAGTAGCTTTATAGCAGCATCTGTTGAAGAGCAAACAGCTGGTAAAGTGAATTTACCGATTGTATGGTTAACAAAAGTTATCATGAGCATTGTAATGTTCCTAGTGGATGTCATAATAAATGTCATTAGATTTTAAAACGCGCGTTACATTCATACCACCTTACCTTCACTGACATCTAACATCACTGAAACAAGCTAAATAGACCCATTTCTGCATTGTAATTTTAGATTAATTTCACATTGTTAATATGAAGATGTGGATGAGAGAGAGTCACTTTTTATGTTAAGGTTAGCGATGTAGTTCTTAAACTGACCACTAGCATTGTGCTTTGTGAACTCCACAAAAAAACACCTTTAATGGCCAATAACTGTAAGTTCACTTTGATATGTTCAAACTTTTTCCAGTTATCTTCTATCAGAGACGCCTAGCAGTCTTCAAACTGCCTTTTTATTTTCCCTGAACATGTTTTTACTCAAACAATACTGTGCTAAAACTATTCTCAGGAGCTGAGTGTGGTGCTTTTGTGAGAGTTGATACAAAATGCTCTGTGTTCACTCTGTGATAGACACACATAATGGAGGAGCCGGAGAACGAGTGCGTACCATAGAAAGCCGAATATCAGGAGCATTGGAAGTTGTTTATTGAGAGTACGTGAAAGAGAGAGAAGCCAGAGGATACACTAGACACAGGCAAACATCTGTACTTTGTGTCAGAGTTTGGCAGAGCGCACATTGAGATGTTGTGTCAGTGTGAATAAACAGTTGCTTTATAGAAATTCAGATTACGAGCATAAGGAGCCATCTATACGAATGTCTGGTTTCCCTCAGGCTTGATGAAATGGGATAGTCATGCCGTTTCAAGCAATATAGCTTCACGTAGATGATTAACTACTTGGACAGATGAAAAACCATACAGATTGCTGATCACTCAGCGGCAGCAGATCTTTGTCTACTGCTTTAATTATATTCGTTCTTTAAAGTGGACCCAATTTTTTATATGTGAAATATTTCAGCATTTCAAAGTTTAAAGTATTATTAAATAATTGGATTTTAGACGTCACCCATATCTCAGGGGAAGGTGAAATCCAGGGCAGGATGTTTCAATATCCATATCTCTAAGACAGAACTTAGGCCAATAAAAGACTCAGTTCTCTTTCTCAAGTAGCGTACATTAAGTAATCCAATTTAGTGTTTTGTTGTCTTATCTCTTGCTTTCCAGTTGCTGCTCTGTGCTCAGAATGAACAAACCTGCATGTCGTAGGCAACTGTGGTATATTGTTTAGCAGATGCCATAGAGCAACCAATCACCCACTTTAGTCAACTACTACTGCGTGGCAACATCTATTGTGTAGATGCATGCATGGAGACAATGATCGTGTCTACTCCTCTCACAAATCAATCATTTTGCCTCAGAAGACTTAGAATATTATTATTTTTTTCAATAAATTATGACTGTAGTTGTACCTGCCTGTTATATCCTGTTTATTATTGACAAATGGTAGGTTTAGGGGCAGGGGTTGAGTTACTTGCTTATACATGTGTAAATATTGTAATGTAAATAAAATTGTTGTAACTGTTTTCATTGAAAAAATCACACCCCAACATATATGCAATAATGGCAATATTATTACCCAAAATATAATTTAATCATGATGATGATATTCCCAATGCCTTTCGCATCGGCATATTGAGGCTGGAGGTTTCTTATTTAAAGCAATGGAGGACCCTGCACGCCAAAAGATTATGCTGAAGGGGTACCCTGTAATAGTTAGTTAATAGGGAGAATTGGTCCTTAAAGTAAAGTGTGACCTTATTTTTTGTAGTTACATTAATAATTATGCTGTTGACCCTACCCCTGAACCTAACCAATGCACCAAACCTGTCCCTAACCTTAACCATATTCCACCTCAATAGCAACAAAAGTGTTTAGCAATACAACAAGAATATAAGTGCACTGTACCAAACAATTACTCTTTTTTTTTTTTTTTTTTTTGATGTAATTACATAGTAGTTAAAGCAGTGGCGAACAGTGAATTTTTTAACTGAGTATGCTGAGTGATAAGACCCCACCCCCAACGGCTTTTAGGACACTCAATGACAAATAAACACAGTAGCAGGTGTCGAAGTATGCATATTTCCCACCTTCACCTTCATTTCCAATCCTTCATCTATCATTTCAGGTTTATCCATTGTTATTCGAATGCTAGAAAAATATAGCTGGTTTTCCAAGTAAAATCTACCAAATAGCGTTTACATGTTACGTTATGATACATAATATTCAGAGTGTGGGGAGATGGGGGGATTCCTCCGGTCTATATGTCTCTCTGCATCAGCTAAATTATATATTTTTTTTTTATTCCTAGAATAGGAGTTAAAACTCTCACCTGGGTGACGCTACTCCAATAACAGACAATGCAAAATACCCAAAAATAATATCTTTAAAATATTGCCAAGTAATGTTGCAACCTTGCAAACAATAATAAATGAGAAGGACTTTAACTGTAAGCGACACGAGCATACGCAAAACAAAGGGAACAATAACATCTTAATGTTCAAAATGTTCAGAGAATTCATGTTTCTTTCTTTTCCTGATGTTTCTTATTATTACAATTTTATATAGCCCACATTTTTATAAACATTTTTAATTTACCTCTGTTGACACATGTTGACAATAACATATATCTTCAACATTCTATGACCAAAAATGTAAGATGTTTTCAGTAGACTTTTAAAATTTGCTTTGCTTGAGAAAACTATACAGTTACAGCATTTTTTTTTTCTTTTCTTCTTTTCTTTTGATTTAGTCGAGTTGGTTTTGCATCAAATACAATGTTATTTTCGGCAATCGAGATCTGACTGGAACAGCGCATTTTTCTGCTTGGACAGCTTGCCACGTGCATGAAATCAGCCGCATAGCAGCAAAGCAATGAGAATGCACTACAATCCTGACGAGTCATAGCAATAGAGTGGAGGCGAGAAAGCTGCGGAGAATCCGCTCACCCGGAAGCTTCCGTAACTGACGTAGATTTACAGAAAATTACTGCCGTTTGGGAAATAAATAATTTTACGTACTTATTCCTAACTCTTTAAGGTTTGAGTTACATTTCAAATGACAAGGGATCAGCTTATAATCATGTTTATATGAATTATCCCGTGAACTTATTCCCTCAAATGGCCTGGGTATGCGGAGCATTCACAGCTTATATGAACAAAATGCCACTGAGTTAAACTAGTTATAAAGTGGAACCACCAACTCCCTTAATATCAGTGACACTTCATCTCTTTGAACGCCACCCTTCAGACAGACTCCCTGCTTGAAAGATCATGAGACAGGTGGGATTTCTATTTGACCGGTCAAGATAGAGATGGGGTGAAGGGTCCCTCCTGGTATGGGTATGAGAGAGATGGTACACAGGCTGCATACTCGACCAAGCGTGAAAGAGGTGGGAAGCAGGCTGCTGATTGAAGTGGGCATGAAAGAGATAGGACACAGGATTCTGACTTGAATCAAATACTCAAAGGAAAGAGTTGAGGCACTGTAACAACAGGGCAGGCATTGTGTGATGAGGCATATCTTAGGTTATTAGAGCCTCATCAACACTGCTGTTAAATGGCAAGCAAGCATCTCCTCAGGAGACTGGTTTCTTCCCCATGGATTCACAACAGTGTCTTTACAGATCCAGCAAGCTGCACTCAGTTGTCAGGACCACACTCCGGTGGGAGAATGTGTCACAATTGATGGGCCAGGATTTCAGGCTGCTGAATGGTCTGTGATACTGAGGGAAGCAAGGACATGACACCATGAGATGCATGAACACCTCAGGCCGTGGACCTCAGGGAATGCACCATCACTAAAGGACCCTGCCCCTACCTGGACCAAATTCCCCTTTATATTCCTTGACTTTCACTGAAAGTCTTTCCACCGCAAGGACACCAAAGTAATTTCAATTCTCCATATATTGTTCACAGATGCGTTGTACATTATTCCTTCAAATTTAATACTTCATATTCAGCAAACTTAGTGTCTTGTGAAGATGATTGAATTTCTAGTAAAGCTGGTTAAGTAAAGAAGTCATGCTGTTTACTAATTATGAAGACTAAGGACAACAGTAAACCAGCATCTCATGCTAGTGATCAGGTTTCAAAATATGCAGAATAAGCGTCACTGCTCTTCGGCTTCTTTTAACAAAAATAGTATATCAGTCCATTGAAGGGCTATACTTCAAAACTATAGAGCTTTCAGCTGTGTTTTTGTTGTTGGTCAAAGATGAGGAAGGCAGACCTTGTATCTGCCTATAAATGTCTTTCCTTGTATATGTTAGATTATTTACTGAAAATTGCTGAAGGTACAGTGATCCCTGCCAATCAATGTTCTGTCTACACTTTGTCTCTGACATTCGATTGTCAGGCCAAGGTGAGGGTATCCTATGGGTCTACATCATCCTGTATTTTTTTATTTTTTATTTTATCTCCACCCCTTTTTTGATCTCAAGTTCTATTCTTTTGAACTCTATAATATAGCTCTTTCAGTCAATATATAGACAGATGCTTCCAACTTCCTTTAATATTCAACTCAAACCTATACACCTGTACAAACCTGTACAGTTATACATTCATATCTCATATCCAACTGCCTCACTCCAACTCCTGGAACTCAGACGGAAAGCAAACTGTTTTTGTTTTTAAAAGATCTGCAATATTTTGACTGTATTTAATGCATTTAAACACATTTTACGTTCAATCTCATTGACTACCTTCCTTCCTACTACTAATCCACAGTCACATCAGGAGAAACCTCCAGACCAGAAATCATGATACTACAGTATCATGTTTCTTGTTTACCACTTTAGTGATACTCTCTATCGACTCTTTTTGGTGCATGTTCTTACATACTGAATTGTAAACACGCTGTAGTATTTTGAGGCTTTGTACATCCATCTGCATCCTCAATCCCTCCACTTGCCCAAGAGATATGTTTTGCCTCTTCTCCACCATCTGCACATTTATGTCAAGCCTTGTCAATCACACACTTCTGAACTTCAAACTGCATAGATGAATGTCAGGTCAGTATTATCCATGTTTACTTCCTACCTGCTATAAAAATATGCTGAAAAATGCTCACTGACCTAACCCTGCACCCAAACACCTCTGGGATTAATGCAGGAACACATGCTACTTCCATCTACACCAATTGATCTTAGCAGTCATTTATTACAAGGCTTATATGACTGGTATATCAATAACACATAAGTTTGCCCAGTTTATTTTCTGCTTTTGCAATTATAGGATGTCTACGTGTCAAATTATTCTACAGTGGTTGCCAACCCTGCTCCAGCATGCCCGAGGAACAATACACATTTTGGATGTCTCCCTACTCAGATACACCTGATTCATTGCATCAGCTTGTTATTAGAATCCTGAAGATCTGAAATTAGTTTAACTTTGTTGAAAACCACAGCGTCTGTTCCTCCCTACTTTTACTTTTATAATGACTGTGTCTTTTTTATGGACCACATTAGAACAAATGCCTGGTGGCTCTTCCACAACAATCACATCCAGGCTGCAGTCATTTCACAACTCCCTCCGAGCCAGCATCATACATACATATTCCCTCACTGCACAGCTTGGTTTTAATGAATAGAGATTTCCACATTATACCTCTCCTCAGTTCTCTTCACTGACTGCAAGTACTTACTTGAATTCAATTCAGAATAATTCCTGGCTTACACTTGTGCAAAGTACCTAGCACTCCACAATATTAAGCCTTACACCCCAGCCACTCTATATGTCTATGCATACTCTACATGTTCAGTAATTACAGACATTGACAACAACTTCTGTATTATATATGTAACAGGTATATTTACATTTACATCATGGACTGAATTCACCTGCATCTCGTGATAGCATCTTAAACTAGCATTTGCTCATCATAGATCAATACTATACAAACAGTATAGACTGGACAATATTTGTCTTCAGTAACAATAGACCCAAGGGAGTCTTTGCGGGTCCTCAGATGGCCTTGAATATTCAGCTCAGTTGTATTATCCCTTTTTAATCAGATCACAAATCATTTGGGATTAAAACACCACTGAGAAATGAGTTTTTGGCAAATTGCACGTTTTGCCACGTGTGCAAATAATTAAGTACAATTGTCTACAATTTGCACAATAACTAAATGCAAATGGCTTATTGATCAGAACTGATAAGTTGATTCTCAGTGAATTTGTCTACTTCTAAACATTATTTTATGCCATGAATCATCACATGCAAAATTAAATTATCAAAATCTGTCAGATATGCATGTATATTCCATAAATATCTGACACGTAATGTCTGTTAAGTTGGCAAAAGTTGCCATTGTAATGAAATAAGAATCACACTATTGCCAATCAACCAAGTTTGGAAGCATATGGAGTTTGCCCAGCAGAATCACCACCATTTTTGAACTAGGAGGAACATCACAACTCTAAATAAAAATACAGAAGTTATGTATAAATACATTTATATTTGTACATTACATATATCTGTAGAAATGAGTTATATATAAACTTAAAATTAACATCCTGTTTTGAAAGAGCAGTAAAATAATGAAGATGATTGCAATGGTGAATTTTGGTGGCATTTGTCAGGTCATTGACACAATAACTAGGTTTTGAAGCATGAATTAAATGTTTTGGCTGAGTGTGGAGGAAATTAAATTTTTATCTTAACTATTATTATTATTAGTTTTATTTAATTTACTCTACTAAAGAATGTCATTTTCTTCTTCTGATGCCTTTTTACAGTTTTTCTCAATTGCTTAAACACATTAGTCCACTCAGACATAACATTTTCAAAACAGTTTCAATCAATCATTACACAATGGACAACAAAATACAAAACACATCTATCAATAAAAACATACACTGTTCAAACTCAGAAGTGTTGAATATAGTAAAGAAAAAAAAGGACACTTATGGGTGGGAATATCTAAATAAATAAATAAATAAATAAATAAATAAAAACAATATAAAGAGTTGAAATACTCAGAACTTCACATTGGATGTTTTCCCTTGCAGTGTTGCAATGCACCAATGGAACTACCTCTTCGCATGGCAAATTCATCAACAGCCCTCTCTCTTTAGGTGAAACGTTAGTCTTTCATTTAGTGCATCAAAAAATGTGATGATGCATTCTGTATTGAACTGATAGTTTGTATGTGGCACCATCAATGGAGATGGCAGCACACATGGTGATATTGGTGCCCCTCTGACCTGGCATTGCAACAGTGACCCTCTGCCTAATAAATGTTCCTCCCGCGTCTCCTCACTTTCCACATAAATTAATTTGTGATGTGCTGCCTTCAGCTTCAAGTACATTATTCTCTAAAAAAATAATAATAATAGTTTTTTTTTTTTTTTTTTTTTTTTTCAATTGCTAACAAGCATTGTTCAATACTGAAACCACATTTTCAAAACTGTTCATACAGTCTGCATTACCAACATGAATCTTGGCCAAACGGTTCATCTCACCTCCAAAACTCACTCAGACCAACAAAACACTTCATATAGGTCTCAAAATAAGCTTGTTTCATCATAACACTGGGAACAATTCTCATTCAAAAAACATACATTTCATTCATAACACACTGATTTAAAAAACACTAAAAACAGGGAGCATAACATAATCAATTAACTTTTATCTTTGAAGTTTGAATGATTTTTCACACAAGTATTTCATTATTGGATAAGAATAAGATCTTTTCATTGTACCTACTGTATTACAGCACAAATAATGAATGAGAAAAGCAGCATTTCCATCCTATTTGTTTATATACCAAAAACAAAATCCCATCAACATTTACAAAATTTACTTGTGGGACAGAAAAAAAAAAAAAAAAAACATTAAATAAATATAAAACGTTGAGAAATATATATATATATATATATATATATATATATATATATATATATATATATATAAATAAATAAATAAATAAAAATAAAAATATATATATATATATATATATATATATATATATATATATATATATATATAAATAAATAAATAAATAAAAATAAAAAAAATCTGAAGCAATAATAATAATAATAATAATAATAATAATAATAATAATAATAAAAACATCATCAGTCTAGTATAATGAGGTGCTGTATGTGCAGTATTGGAGTCCCATCTGCTGCAGGAAACCTTTCTGTGTGGAGTTTGTATGTTCTCTCTGTGTTGATGTTGGTTCCCTCTTGGTTTCTCCCGCGATCCAGAGACATACAGGACAGGTGAACTGGAGACTGTAGTGAGTGTGACTATGAATAGGTGTGATGGACTGGCCATCTGTCCAGGGGGTTTTCTGCTTATGACCCAGGAAAGGCTCCAGCCTCATGACCCTACATAAGACAAGCACTAGGGAAAATGTATGGAATAGATGGATGGATGGATGGATGTACAGTACTGTGACAGTTGTACTCCCTCTCTCTGCCACTCTTTTTTCCCCCACCATTGTGTCTTCCCTGATCCATGTTTCCAAACAAAATCATCCCAAAGCAATCCATTTATCTAAAGATAACCAAAAAAGAAAAAAAAAAAAAAAAAAAGATAACCAAGAAAGAAAGAAAGAAAGAAAGAAGAAGAAGAAGAAGAAGAAGAAGAAGAAGAAGAAGAAGAAGACGACTAAAAATAGGACATCCGGCTTGGCCTCCAGCTGAAATTGCATTTAGTTGTGTTTGGAATAAGTATTATTCAATTTCACAATAAATATTCTGCTAAGATTTTATAATTCAATATAATTCCTGCAGAAATGGACAGAGTTTGCCATTGTTCTGATGTGAATGTGCTTTTATCAGTTTTGAAAGCAGTGTTAGCATTTGAAAAATGTGCTGAAAATGTATAGTGTTTTGCCAGTTGTGGAGTATGTATGACAAAAGTGTTTGTGGGTTTTGAAAAATGTGGTCATGCATGCATTTTGTCTGAAAGCAATGAAAAATGATTCACAGTTTGGTCCGCATAGACTTCTGTATCGCTCAGTGTGTGAACAGTTTTGGAAATGTGGCTTCAGTATTGAACAATGCTTGTTAGCAAATGAAGAAAACTGTAATAATTCATAGAGCAAATTATTCCAGTTGCATGTAACTGTATGGTATAGCAATGCATTGCAATAACAATAATAAAGCATATCAAAATTGACATTATGACAAACACATAAATGGGACTGATGAAACATCTGCATTACTGTAGACACAGTTTGTTCTGCCAATAGGGCAATACAGTAAAGCTGAAATACACAGTGGTATACAGTAACATTGTGACTTACCTGTTGTCATTTTGAAAAATGCCTGGCAATAGATGCCACAGTGCTCCGACTCAGAATGGGTTGGACCCTTTGTCCAGCCTCTTTAAATGACAAACTATGATTGATGGGATGGTCAATAACTGTTTCCTGAATTTCATTTGAAACTTGAGCTGTATTTTCTCCTTTTACAGTAATGCAACTCCTCCACCATGTATGCAAACTTCTCTTTCTCTGGCCCCTGCCATGGTCTTTTACTCTCCCTCCATGCCTTTGGCCTCTTTGATCCATACTTGCAAATAGCAGGACAGAGGTGGAATCTTTTGTAGAGGGATGAGGATTGATTGCTGATTGAAGAGTTGTGCAAACAAGTTTCATGTTCAATGCATTGGAGATTCATAATTATGAAAGTACTTTCTATCAGCTGTGAATAGATGTTTTCCTTTTGTTCGACACAGTGAATCCAATCTGTAGTGACTGTTTTGACAAAGGGTGTGAAAAATGTGTGAAACAAATGAAAAAGTGTTAAGGCATTTGAAAGAGAAGACTTCTGCTGTGCTAAGAATGTGATGATGAAGATCAAGTGGATCCCACTTTCACTGAGTGTGTCTTAGCAAATGAGAAAAACTGTAACATGCTTGAGTTTTGATGAGCTGAGAGATAACAGGAAATCTTTTTGATGTGTGTGTGTGTGTGTGTGTGTGTGCGCACGGTTTTGTGACATATTAGGACACAAATTTGTATAATGACATGGGTATGACATAGGTATTACAAGGAGAAGGTGACTTATGAGGACATTACCCCATGTCCCCATATTTCAAAATGCTTATAAATCATACAGAGATTTTTTTGAGAAAGTAAAAATGCACAAAGTTTCCTGTGAGGGCTAAGTTTAGGTGTAGGGTTGGTGTAGAGCTATAGCACATACAGTTTGTACAGTATAAGAAACATTACGCCTATGGAATGTCCCCACAATTCACAAAAACAAATGTGTGTGTGTGTGTGTGTGTGTGTGTGTGTGTGTGTGTGTGTGTGTGTGTATGCAAGACAAGTGTGAAATGTTATTTTGGACCTAGCTTCTTAGAGAATATTTTGCATTAAATATGTAGGTATGCATCTAGGGATATAGTTAGACACCTTAAATGGATGCATTTGTTGAATATGTAGTATAATTGAATGAAGCATCTGGATTTGATTAGGGTATAAATGCTGAGTCAGCATATCTCTCTTTCTCACACTCTGCAGCCAATCTGTATGACTGTTGACTTTTTCTTGCAAAAAAACAAACAAACAAACGAATAAACGAATCAATCAATCAATCAATCAATCAATAAAAATCTTTAAAATATATATATTTTTTTTGTCTCATGCCTTTACTAAAATAGATGACCAAATTGTCATGACAGTGAGTTATATTTTGCAGACAAGCAATAGAGTTCTGAAGTTTCATCAAACAGTTGTGACAACTGCACTTAAAGTTTAGTGAATGTTAAGACTGTTTTGAAAAATGTGCTAAAGCAACTGAGAAAAACTGTAAGTGTGTAACATACAAAAAGATGAACATTAGTCCCAGTATCTCCTGCATGTTTAGAAGCAGCAATAGGAGAAACTCATTAGTGGTTCTTGCTATTATGTGTGTACTGTTACTTTTCAGTGTTTTTGGATGTACAATTTTTGCCTGGCGAATGATAAAATGGGCACAATCCTACAGAATTACATTGTAAGAGGTACTTGGCTCTTTGGACCAGTAAGC
This sequence comes from Spinibarbus caldwelli, assembly GCA_039654775.1. Taxonomy (NCBI): domain Eukaryota; kingdom Metazoa; phylum Chordata; class Actinopteri; order Cypriniformes; family Cyprinidae; genus Spinibarbus; species Spinibarbus caldwelli. Next base: position 22,762,352 of record CM077262.1, on the reverse strand, counting down.
AACCTTTTCGCAAACACCATGAGTACTACTAGTGCCCTAGAAACCATTAGCAACCCAAATAGTAAGACATTAAAACCATTTGTTTGAGGTTTATTTTGGAGTTGTTTATTCTTTGTGTCTTGTTCTGGTTTATTGCAGCAAATAGAGATTTCTGCAATTGGATTCATGAGCATCTGCTAAAATACAAATAAATGTACTGTCTGTTGCACACACCCCAACTCGAGGAATAAAATATTGATGTTCACTATAATGTACTGGTGAACAGTACAAAACGTTAATCCAAGATTGGATCAGCTTCTAGATTGAAATGGATGTAGCACAGGGATAAAATAAAATATTTGCCACAAAAAAAAAAACAAAAAAAAAAAAAACAATCAAACTCAGCTGTGTTCACAGTACATAACCAGCCTGAGAGATTCTCTCCATCTCAGGTATGAATTTATGAAATAATGCTAAAAATGCATTAGTCATAGATTTTAATAAAATGTGTAGTGTCGCCTCTTATGCTGAAAAGCATTAAAAGATTGAGTCATGATTGAAACCACAGAGATGCAGATAGAGTTTACTGTTTATAATATACTAACATATATCTATTAAAACAAATTAAATACAAAGTAAATATATATATATATATATATATATATATATATATATATATATATATATATATATATATATATATATATGTATGTATGTATGTATGTATGTATGTGTATATATATATATATACACACACACACACACACACACACACACACACACACACACACTACCGGTCAAAAGTTTTAGAACAGTAAGATTTTTAATGTTTTTTAAAGAAGTCTCTTCTGTTCACCAAGCCTGCATTTATTTGATCCGAAGTACAGAGAAAACAGTAACATTTTGAAATATTTTTACTATTTAAAATAACTGTTTTCTATTTGAATATATTTTAAAATGTAATTTATTCTTATGATTTCAAAGCTGAATTTTTAGCATCATTACTCCTGGCCCATGATCCTTCGGAAATCATTCTAATATGCTGATTTGCTGTTCAATAAACATTTATTATTATTATTATTATTATTATTATTATTATTATTATTATTATTATTATTATCATCATCATCATCATCATCATCATCGATATTTATTAACAGTTGAGTATTTTTTATTTATTTATTTATTTATTTTTTTTCAGGATTGTTTGATGAATAGAAAGATCCAAAGATCAGTATTTATCTGAAATAAAAAGCTGTTGAACATTATACACTATACCATTCAAAAGCTTGGAGTCAGTATCTTTTTTTTTTTTTTTTTTTGGTAAAGAAATTATAGAAATTAATACTTTTATTTAGCAAGGATGCTTTAAATTGATCAAAAGTGATGATAAAGACATTTATAATGTCACAAAATATTTATATTTCAGATGCTGTTCTTCTGAACTTTCTATTCATCATAGAAACCTGAAAAAATTCTACTCAGCTGTTTTCAACAAAATAATAATAATAATAATAATAATAATAATAATAATAATAATAATAATAATAACAATAATAATAATAATGAGCAGATGAGACTTCTTTAAAAGAAACATTAAAAATCTTACTGTTCTAAAACTTTTGACCAGTAGTATGTGTGTGTGTGTGTGTGTGTGTGTGTATAATTAATTAATTAATTTTTTCTCTGAAAGTACTCATACATTTTATTCACTACAAATTCTCATGTAATATATGCTTGCAATATATGCTTACTGCATTTTAAAAATGACACATGGGCACACGTGACTTGCTGTTGCAAAGCATACCATTTTGCTGAGTGCAAAAATCCTCTTGTTAAGATGATTTGTCATTTGTGTATAATTACACAGGGCTGTCAGGGCGACACAGTACAGCTGCCTGCAATTACATCTGCACATCAGCCGCTGCGCTTACATGAGCGATAACCACAATCAGCTTCCTGAACAAAGTCTCTGTTAAAGATGATACTGATTTGTGTGGATCTGTAATAATGATTTTTTTTCCATGTTTCTTGCAGCTGACTTTTAAGTTTATTCGATGTCTGTATTATTTGGATTATATTTTGTTTGATGCTTGGAAATCTTAAAATTATTTAATTCCTTCAGTCATATCATGCCAAGCAATAAGAAACACAGAATAATAATGCTCTTCCAATGCTCTAGAACATGTAGTTCATGTTTATTTTAGTCCAGATGTAATCAGTAACACATTGGATGCTCCCTTTTGTCATACAGCATACAACAAAATGTTTTCAAATGCCCTTCACACTATTTGACAACTTACAAACTAAATACAGAAATAGAGATGTATTAAATGAATTATTTATTTATTTTTAAAGTTTGCAACAACACCTCAGAAGCGTATTATTGTTGTTAGTAACCCTTTACAATAAGGTTCATTAGTTAACATTAGTTAAAAACATTAGTAAACATGAACTAAGAATTAATGATACTTCTACAGCATTTACTAATCTTAGTTTGTTAATTTCACCATTTACTAATGCATTATAAAAATCACAAGTTGTGTTTGTTAGTTAATACACTGTGCACTAACATGAATAAACAATGAACAACTGCATTTGCATTAACTAACATTAACAAAGATTAATAAATAGTGTAATAAATGCAGTTCATTGTTTGATCATGTTAGTTAATGCATTAACTAATGTTAACAAATAACACCTTATTGTAACGTGTTACCTTGTTGTTATTATACAATTATACATTGGAAGACAGGAAAAGTGTTTGATATACCCTGCTTAAAAACAGTCAACATTTTTGCAATTCTGTTCATGATGCATTGGATTTTACAGAAAAAAAAAAAATAAATAATAATAATAATAAATAAATAAATAAATAAATAAATAAATCAAAGTTTGGCCAAAGCCAAAATGTAATCAAACAAAAGCAATAAAAAGCAAAGAGTTTTTGGTGAAACCATTATGCATAAAACATTTTAAACAGCAGTTTAAAGATTCTGTTACAATAGTGAATTACTTCACAAATGAAAAACATCATACAAGGTGATTTTGAAGAGTTTCCTCTGCACTTTTCTCAGAGGCAACTTGTTTTATGGATAAAGAATGCTGATTGGAGAAATGTGAAGCTGCGTGATTTAAACAGCTAATAATGAAAGAATCTGATCATTAACAGTGTAGTGGAGGGAAGAAAGGATTGCCTTTGTTACGCAGCTTTCATGAGAGCATAATGAGAGAACAGAAACATGTTTATTTTCATGTAGCTTCGCTTTTTGAGCATAATGAGGCAGGACGTTAAGAACAATTTCATGATGAGGAGAAGAGACAGAGATGAAGACCATTATGTTACATTTAGTCCAATGGTCCTCAACTGTTGAGTCACATCCTAAAATTGGGTCAGAGTATATTCTGATAATAGCTGAAATAATGCTAAATGCAAATAGTAAAATGCAACTAACCACATAATCATGCATAGTTATCATAACAAAATAATTGGCTTATTAGGCCTATTCAAAAGAGGAGAAAATGGTTTCCATACTGCATATTTTGCTGTTTATGTTAAAGTCAGTGTATCCAGTCCAACTCTTATTTTTATGTATCAGTTAGTTCATAATATGGCTAATACTTAAACAGTATTTAACCAATACACCAAAAGTGATCTGTGCATATTTCTCCACTGATTCAGAGCTGACTTTTACACTGTAGAAGGCAATATTATGGACAAAAGATTTGTTTGACATTTTCTAAAAGGATTTGCTTATTACAAATACACTGTTTTTCACTTCACAAGATGTTAACTGATGAACTGGAGTAGTGTGGATTACTTGTACATTATTGTGATGTTTTTTATCAGCTGTTTGGAGTCTCATTCTGACGGCACCCATTCGCTGCAGAGGATCCTTTGGTGAGCAAGTGATGTAATGCTAAATTTCCCCAAATCTGTTATATTGATGACAAAAAAAAAAAAAAAAAAAAACAACAACTCAAGGATGATTTTATATATATATATATATTCTCTTTTGGATGAACTATTCCTTTAATAATTTTGCATATAGCTGGACCTATGCAGTTCATGTTAATTATAAGAAGTGTAAATGTTTGATTTTAAGGACTGTGTAGTCCACTGCAATCCAATCTGAGACCTAAAGCCACTGCTAACCACTGGTTTAGGTGAATAGTTAAAATAAAATACTGTTTTATCTCTGTCATAAATGCCACATGATCCCATAAAGACCAATTAGGCATCATGCTGCAAATTAATTCAGTTATCAAATAGAAGATAATCATATGCCCACTGGGGTACAATTTGTGAGTCTGGTCAGATAATAATTATCTAACTGAAAAATTATCACTTTATTCATGTTTATTCAAAAATATGCTCTCTGTTCAAACTAGGAAAATTGGAGTTGTATGTGACATTAGAATAAACACTAAATTTCAGGCAAAATGTCACTGTTTAAAACACTAAACAAGGAACATCTGCTTTAGGAGGCACTGGGGATAAATGCCAACATGACTGAATACTAATGGAGGTATTTGTATGTAAAGTGTAATTTAAGCACTCATACATTTTCATACATTTGGTTAAGTGATCACCCTGAAATGCAATTTTGCTGTTTTGTTTTCACTCATTTTCCTGTGTGGTGTTCCAGCACAAAAATATAGAAGCTGCTCGTTCATGCAGGTAACAGTGTCCCCAGTGAGGAAGTTCATGGCAGAAACCTCCAGTGTGAGGTTTGATTTTGAAAAGCAAGAGGGGGAAGAAGACGTGAAATGAGATTTGGGGAAGGTAGAGATAGAAGAAAGGCAGTAGGAAAAATATGAGTCACTGGATCTGACCCAAATGTCAACTTTTCTCCCAGAGTTCTGCCGCACTGAAACCTCAGGGCTCGTGAGATGAAAGAAGCGATGATTCTGGGTCAGCAAATGTAACGTGCATTTTTTCTTTTTTCTTCTTCATCACTTTGTGCTTTGGGTATAATGCAAAAGAACAGTTTGACTAGCGTTAAAAAACGTTTGCAGTCTTGCATGAAACACACAGTGAAACCTGCTGCCTACATCAAACCTCATGGTGCTGTGGAAGTGGTCATACTAAAAACATTTATATTTTAGATACAACAAATATGAATTTATATGACTTTGTTGAAAAGACAAACGTTGGAGCAATGTGGTAGCAACAAATAAGGTACCTGGTGACATAGGCGCCGATTTATGCCGGTGGGTGCTTTTTAAATAAAAAAACACATTTTCACCACTGTTTTCACGACTAAATAATAACTGGGATAAGTTATCATTATCAGTTATTCTAATTACTCAGTAATTAATTATACTGAGTTTTATTTTATTTATTTATTTATTTTATAGAGTATACACTGTTGGATGGTGCGTTTGATAAATTCACTACACAAAATTTATCTCGCGAAGTGAAACACACGGACTGCAAATACATTATTTAGTAACAAAATAATACACACATTCTTTCTATGAGGGCTGCGCTTCACTAAATAAAATGATTTAATAAATACCTGTTTACAATAAGCACTTATTTGCGTGTACACAGGACAAAGTTTGAGGATGCACACATAATATCTGAGGGAGCGCAGAGCCATGATCTCTATATGGGAGAGCAAGCCCGCTGCACGCCAAGAGATTCGTGCTGGCACCCTCTCGTATTACTATAATGCACTCTCAACATTTGCCATTAAAATAACAGCAAAAACTGCCTCAAATGAACTATGAAAATGAGAATAAAGTCGTACAAGCTGCAATCCATTTCTTATTGGTTAAAATGAACGGAGACTATCTTATATTTTTCCATGGGTGCTCAATCATTTTCGAGGGTGCTCGAGCACCCATGCCTGGATCGGTGCCTATGCCTGGTGAGCATAAACTGGTACAACATATATAATGAAATATTAGCGATGCTTGTTACACAGCTTTTACAGTGTAGTTACGACAGCTACCAGAAGGGGCTAATGGCACCAAAAAGCTTTCCCTTTCAAGAATCTGATTCTTTCTCGCTCCTTTGTGCTGTGCAGCTATTAAATTACCTTTGTTGAGATCAAGCTAAGAAAGTGGTGCTGCAAGGCAGAGTATTGACTGATAATAAGCAGACTTCTACATCTCCTGATTGATTTCTAGCCCCCAACGGGACACAAAAAGCAGCAATAATGAAGACAGCCAAATTATTTAGAGGAGCTTAGAAAAGCCTACCAAAGCTTTTCCGTTGGAGCATGCTGAAATTTCCCAAGTGCCATGATCAATATGGCCTTTTTTGAGACAGCAGAGGAGAAAGGGACCTAATGATGGATCAACTGTTGGTCCTTTAACATATATATATAAATTTTTGATTTCATGCACAAGAAAAGCTGTCCACAAATTGCTCGCCCAAACAGAAAAAAAAAAATATGCTGTTGCTGCTAGATCTTGATAACATGGAAGCCACCACTGAATTAAAAAAAAAAAAAAAAATTGTGGCTTTTTATTCCACAATTCTGACTTTTTCTCACAATTGTGACTTCATATCTTATAATTCTGAGAAAAAAAGTCAGTCTTGCGAGTTTGTATCATCTAATTCTGAAAAGTCAGAATTGCAAGATGTAAATTTGCAACTGCAGGAAAGAATAGTCAGTTACATTATATTTACTGCCGGAAACAGGCTTTCATTGATTACTGCAAAATCACACTGTCCAATGCTAAATGTGTCCTTTATGTCTCATTATATGACATGTAAAGCATCATACAGCTTGGCCCTTTCAAAAAAAAAAAAAAAAAAAAAAAAAAAAAAACATGCATTATTTATGGTTTAATAATTTGTTATATTCATAAGAATATACTACTACTACTACCACTACTACTACTAATCAGCAGCAGCAAAAAATATATTTAACAATATACAATACAATATGTAATCATCAAGATGTGCTCACACCATTGAGCATTGTGATTTTTCTACAAATAGTCTCCTCCTGCTTAAAGTGTTTCTGGTGTGCAGCAGCATTTACTCCAAGATCTCAGTATGGTCTGTGCATATATTTAATTGTGCAAGGTTGCTTTTGGTAATGCTGCATTGCAGAATACTTTCAGAAACTATACACTTTGCTACCATGTTGAGAGGCAACTTGTGAAACAATTGCACCTGATTCCTAACAGCTTTATAAACATTTATTAAGCACTCTGCCTCCAATTATCAAAGCGCATGGGACGTAAGTGGTCTAATCATTAATTTGAGGCACCTTCATTCTGAATTGGGGGAGCTGAGGGGTCAGTTGGGGTCTAAAGAATAGCAGGTGGGCACTTTAATCAGCAATTTAGCTCAAAGTGAAAACGTGTAAAGTATGCCTGTGGATTGCCTTTCGGTGTCTGGATTAAATGAAAATGAATAATTCAGTGTATGGTTATGTATGCATGGGGAAATGCCAATGTGAGTAAAGTAAGTCACAAACAGACGTCTACCTTAAAACTTTTGTAAGAGAATCAGATGCTTATAAAGGGACATAGGATGTTTCCAGTTGTTACTTGTCCTCAAGGAATTTAGAATGTGAGGCTTGTTTTGTTCTTGAGCAAAATACATGAACAAGTCAACACTCTTTGCCTTTGTAAATCAATATTTAATTCTGCAGCCGTCGTGCTGCTCAGGGATCTAAAGGTACAACCATATGCCTGAGACTCAACGTGATGTATGTGATGTTTTGACTTGCACATTAAATTTCCGCCTGCCTCCCTTATAGTTCTTGTCTAGTGTCTCCGTTTTAGAGAGATATCAATTACAGCTCTCTTCAGGTCAATCAAGGCTGCACAAATGCACATTCTTCTTCTGTTCCATGTGTTTTTTTTTTTTGTTTTTTTTTTTGTTTTTTTTATGACTTATGCTAGCAGGGGAACAAAAGCCCATAGCCCATGTATATAGGGCATAAATGTAGTGCCATACTGGTTTAATCTCACACATTAACTTTTTTGTATTAATTTGTCTGTCCACAATTCGGCAACACTGGCTCAGCTCATTGTTACACAGTCTAAAATGAAACATGAGACGACAACAAACTACTGGAGACAGCAACAATAAATGCACAAACTTTGATGAACTTTAATTTAAAAGAGTACAAAGATATATATATATATATATATATATATATATATATATATATATATATTATTACTCATAACTTATGGAGATAAATTATGCACATGGACATAAATGTAACTCTTGTGCATGTTAAATGGAGTATAGACCTTAGACAGGTTAGACGGCATATTAAATTCAACATAGATCAAAATGAGGCTGTGAGGTATAGACCAACAGTCTTTACAGTGGCACATAAAATAGGTCATACATCTTGTATTTTTTGCCAACTCATTACAGTACTTTCAAAACTGTTTGTCAACTAAAAGGTTTTTTTATTTATTTATTTATTAATTTTTTTGGAAAGATTTTTGGCAGTTGAACAATTTTTTAAACAACTACAATCCACTGAACTCACTGACGTTATATCCCTCGCAACCTTATTTTCATTCCAGTCAAAAATTTAACATGGCACTACCTTAGGGGCTTTCACACCAGGTAGTTACATGAACTTTATGGGCAGTCCCCCTGAGAGCTACATTTTCCCCAAGGGCAATTTTCCTGGTTGCATTCGCAATGGCAGGAGGAATTTGAAAGTGACGTCATTTAAGCGGGGCATTCAGTGATGTCAACAACTGGAGGATGGAGAAGTTCCTGGACTTTGGCGTCGGTCCATCTACCAATGTTTTCCAGGTGCCAGTGTTTCGTATGGCATGCATTTAGCCAATCAACACATATGTCGCTGGTAGTTGCTATTGTGCTGGGTTAGACCCTACTGTGAAGTAGAATGAAGTGCAAGCAAGCACTTTCAGAATACAGCCTTTACTTTCAATACGACAATACTGGTCTACTCAACAGGTGCTGCTGTGACTGAACAGCGCATATAACACAAAATAAATGATCAGCTCAACAGCTCAAGCATGGCTCCAAATATTACAGATATTAGTATTAGTATGATATTTCTTAGTAGAAAGGTAGTAGCATCTCCCCATATAACAGCTTTTCAGTAGCAGATTTATTTTATTTATTAACAAGGAGGGTGCTGCTGACACTTACTACAATATAATATTTGAAGTGTTTCATCAGTCATGATGTCTGTTCTTTTTTTTTTTTTTCTTTTTTTTTCTGTTGACAGTTTAGAATCAGAACGAACAATGCCTGACTTTTTGTCATAGGACATTTCCCCTGAAAAAAAAAAAAAAAAAAAACTGCAGAGCAGCAGGTGCTACACATAGCAATTTGATAAACAACCCACAATTTGATAAATATTCACACATTTACAATAAATAACAATTCAATAAAAGCAGTTCATAAGGAAATGTTGAGGTCTGGAAAAGTCTGAGCACTTTTTTTTTCTACAATTTTTGTAGAGAATTCTTGATTGTGCAGTTGAACTTTTCAAGACTTGAGGCGCTTAATGGTTTCTGAATTCCTTTTCAGCATGTGGTCAACTACCATGACCTTTGCCCTCTGTGCCCTGTCATTGCCCCCTTTCTCTTGGCAGATTGGCCTTCATTTTGTTCTCCACTTGATCTTTCACAAACGCTCACTATCCACAGTGAACGGAATGTGATAATAAGGAAGGGAAATAACAACTTTTCTATAATTAAACATCAAGCCTACGGAAAAGTGGCATGTTAATCCTTGTGACCCGACTGTCCTGCTGCTCCAAAACCATTTACACTTTCATTAAAGAGTTCAGTCAGGCGGAACCGATGTATTTATAGTGTAAACAGACACAGGGGGTAAACGTGTGGCCGCTGTGGTCCTCTTTCCCTGACCTGTGATTAATTTGAGATCTGTAAGAGAGTATTGAGAACATTTCACAACAAAATAGATATAAAAATGGCCAATAGCATATTAAATTATATATTATCTTAAAAGCAAGATAAAATGAGAATTTTCTACAGTAAACTCTGTAAAAGGTTGGACTTTAACAGGGATGCAGGAAAGAACAATATGCTAGCAGAACATTAACATTTAGTAAGAATTTGATTAAATCTAAATCTATCACTATTACTACTACTACTACTACTAATAATAAATCATGTTCATGTCCAGTATGGTAAATAAGTCTTCTACAAATGAAGAAATCAGAGAAAAGTTTACGACTAATACTTACAATGTTCTTGGAGTTGCTTTTCTTCCAAGAAAATTAAGTAATTATCACAACATTATCATCACTCACAATTCCGACTAGCTCAGGAAGTCAGTTTACAATAAAAACAGGAGAAAGTACTGAGGTAAATACATATCTACAAGAATGCAAACAAGACCAGACAAAGAGTAGCAAAAATAAATAAATAAATAAATAAATAAACCAAAACAGTACATACATGTGACATTTCACTCTCCCATGTGCCACAACAGAAAGTTCAACTGAGAAGGGAGGGCAGAGGCTCTGGAGGAGGGCAATGAGCAGAAGAAGGGTAGGAAATGGGAGAAGGTGATGGCGGGAGGAACTAGGGGGGTGATGACAGAGGAAGAGCCAGGAGAAGGATGAGGCAGACAGGGACCCAGACCACACCCAGCGACATCTTCCATGGTGGTGGCCTGGGAGGAGGAATGCTATCTTCTGCAATGGAGCCGGCTGCAGTGGAGACAAAGATGGAGCTGAGGAGACACAGACCCATGGTGACCCTGAGCTGATGGCTCATTGGCCCAAGGAGGATGCAGGGACCCAGAAGACCACGGTGGAGCCAGAGGGAAGGTGGAACCCGGTAAAGCCAAAAGGATGGATTGCAGAGGTGCCACCAGAAGCCAGGAATCCCAAGATGGAACCAGGGAGACGCCTGAAGGCGGAGGCGGAGGGAGAAGAGAGCGTCCTCAGAGATGGGAGTGTGGGCGGGACTCCCTTTTATACCCGCAAAATTCCACTAAAGGCCAAAGTATACTTCACTTGTGCTGTCTCAACATTCACCTCGTGCATGCGCTGTCATATGTGCACCATCCATGCAGGTGTCAAAAAATTGCCTGCATGCGAACGCGGTGCGCGACTGTCCACGAGCTCTCCTGATGACGAAAATGACGTAATGGGGATGGTGTGCGGACGCCTAAAACTCCCTTGGGGATGGGCTTTGTTACTGGTTCACATACCTAGCCAGACTCTTCCATTGGCTCAAACTCTGGGGGGTTTGGTTGGCTCAGTCCTTCGATCTGGCTCTTGCAACGAGGCAGGCTTGGTCTCTGTGTATGTGGTGGGCTCAGATAACAGCACTGTGCAGGGTTCGGGAGGTGACTGGCAAGGCTCTGGGTCTGGAGTGGTGCTGGTGACATCCTCCGAGGTAAATAACCGAGGTAAATACACATCCACATCCACATAAAAAAAAAAAATAAATAAATAAAAAAAAATAAAATATATATATATATATATATATATATATATATATATATATATATATATATATCTCAATGGACATGAGACCAGACAAAAAGTAGAACCAAACAGGAAGTAGTATTTAGTATCTAGTATCTAGTATATTTAATAGTCATTTATGACATATGCTTAAAGGGGTCATGATATTGAGTTATTTATTGATTTTTTTTATTATTATTTTAATATGTTCCCTGTGGTTTACCTATAATGTTAATACAATTTTTATAAAGTCCTGGATCTTCAGAAAAGCTTGCATTTGTAAAGTACTGCAGTCTCTGGGAGGCTGAATAATTTTGATTGCAACTTTATATACTAAACTTGCCTTGATTTTGGCTCAAGTCACTGGAATAGACTTCTTCATCTCTGCAACCCTACATAGGACAAACAGTTTGGAAAATAGATGCAAAGATGGATGTTATGGACAGTTTTTTATAGGTAATTTTTAAAGGGTTCACTCACACTATTTTCCAATCTCTGAGTTTTAAGCAAAGGGTTTTTTTTTTTTTTTTTTTTTTTTTTTTCTTTCTTATTGCTGCATATAATAGTATATTGCTCTATGGGTAAATTGAAAAAAAAAAAGGTAATTGAAGAGATAATTTATAGGAAGATGAAATGAAATGCTTACTTAAATAAAAATGAAATTAAAAATTTTCTAAATGTGGAAGACTTGTGAAAATGAAAGAGCAAAGTTGGACTGGAGCTTTTCAGATCATTGGAAATTAAATACTTGTAGACTTTTTTTTTTTTTTTTTTTTTAAGATTGAGGGTGATTCTGCTATGACTTAAAATTCTAAAAACTCACAACTTCCTTTAAGTCTGAAATCAATACCACAATTTATTACCTCAAATGATCCTTTTATTCTGGAAAACTGGGAATTTTCAAAAGCCTGTTTTTGTTGCTTAATTGATAAACCTATTCATAGTCACACAATAAGCAGTGTAGATTCCTCTGGCACAGGTTAAAGCATTCACAGCCAACTAAGTGCAAAATATTACCATTTATAGTTGTACATATTGTGACCAGTGGTGTATTGTAACGAAGTAATAATACTTCGTTACAGTACTTAAGTATTTTTTGAAAGTATCTGTACTTTACTTGAGTTTTTATATTTCAGCCAACTTTTACTTTTACTCCACTACATTTCCTAATTAAAACATATACTTTTACTCCGATACAGATGATTTCAGTTTCCACTCAAGTTGAGTCTGGGGTGTGTGATACAACATCGTCTGCTATAATATGGTAAATGTTGTTGTAATGATGTGCGATCTGACATTGTCAAGTAGGCTATATCACCAAATCACACACACAGAGTCCACGCACGTGATAGTCTATTAAAACTCAAAATTCAAGGCATTTTAAATTGTAAACAGCAAAATGCTTCTGTATGCTTTTTTATGTTTATATAATTTAATATAGTTAACTTAATCTATATCACACAAAGAGTATCATTTTTCTGCAAATATCAGCATGAATACATTTAATAATCATTTTATGCAAGTTCAGTAAAGCCATAAGTGACTTACATTTTAGACATAATATTGCTTGTTTTTGCTCAATTTTGCCAACGAAAATAGTTCCAAACAAAGCACTGTTTTGCGTCTTTGAGCAATGGTGTTTACTTATTGAATGAATCAGCTTTTTGAACGAATCGGTTGAATAAATGGTTCAGTGACTCACTCATTAATACAGTCAAATGATTTGTTTCTGAATCAATCAGTCGTTTGAATGAATCGGTTGAATCTCAATGACTCACTCATTAACAGTCACTTGCTGCCACCTACTGGCGGTTTTAATTTCACATTTCGACTATTTTTTTCATGTTTTAAATTATTTCAAATTTCAGTATTCAACGTTTTATGTAACTGCAGGTTAAATGCATGTATGTCCCCTCTGAGATACATAAACTGTGTAAATAAATCTAAATGCTATTTCAGATGCAGATTCCAGAAGTCTTTTCTTATGTTGGAATGAAAGACACTAAGTACCGGATGAAGTGCTTCTTATTCTTACCCAAAAATACAAAATGGAAGAAAGAGAAATCTTGCTACTCAAGCTGTGTATGAACATTTTTTATATATATGTATTTGCTTCTTTTCCATTTTACATTTATTTGTACTTTCAATACTTAAGTACGTTTAAGATAAAAAAAAAGATATACTTTTTGTACTTAAGTACAATAAATATCACATACTTTAAGACTTTTACTCAAGTAATATTCTAAACGGTGACTTCAACTTCTACCAAAGTCATTTTCTAGTAAGATATCTGTACTTTTACTTGAGTATGGCTTTCAGGTACTTTATACACCACTGATTGTAACCTATTAATGGATTTGCATTTATTTATTAAATTAATGCCCCCCTTTATTCTTGATGTATCTCTCTGTTGTGTGCAGAATTTCTCACCTAATAAGACAACTTCGTAATGTGATTGCTGTCACAGCTTGGAAAGAAAAAACACAAAATAAGAAAATTAGATGACAGCAATGCGATTAAATAAAGAGCAAAAAGAGACTTTTGCTTAAAGACCCCTTGGCATCACTTGAAGAGAGCAATTTTCTTCCCTGTATTGATCAGTTAGGTCTATAATACTTTGTGAAAGAAAACCATTATCATTCTCATTTATCTACTTTGCAGTTGCTCAGCTGCCACATATTCATACCAAACAGCCAAACTTTGACCTCTTTGGTATTGACGTTTTTTCTTTGGAGTAGGAAAAATCTAAGGAGTCATGCTTTTTTGAAACAGCCAATAGACTTTATTCACATTTTATCTGACAAAGGTTGATGATTCTCAAGGCTGCGACCTACCAAACTGACAATGAAGAGATAACGGTGGCTGAAGTTGTTTCTGTTATCGCCTCACATCAAGTATGTCTGTTGCACTTGAACACACTGCAAAGTCAATGGCCAACTAACATGTAAATTTAGTGCCTGCAGGAGAGAAATTAACTGCTCAAACAGGGACGCACATAACTTTCATGTGCATCTGATTGACAGATAAACCACACGCTCTTATTTCAGTGTTGTTTTTTATTTTGTGGATATTTCAGCTAACAGTTTGATTTGTACATTCAGTTGAACAACTTTAAGTTAAAGTTAAAGACTGTCCGTGGCAGACTGTTGTTGCAAATCCTGCTGCACCACAGAGTGCCATTTACATATTTTTTACCGTAAAATCACATTATATTTGTCCCAAATTATTGTTAATGTTCATAATGACTTTTATCCTGGGCTGGAAGATTGTGTATCTTTCCGCACAACCTTTTTTCTGTCAGTGTACTTTTTAGGAGCTAATAGCAGCCATATTGCGCTTTCTCTTTCCATTTGCTCTGTTTTGTCAAACACCGTACTTCAGACTCATCGATGCAACTTTGTTAATTCCTGAAGTGATCTTCTATATTAACTCTTTTGGACTGCTGTCTTGAATTGGGTACAATACCTGTGAGTTGTTCTAAACGCGGCTGCGCTTCTCGTCCGGTGTGCGACTATGTTCCGCCCATGTATTAAATGCGCGTCCTTGAAAGTGCGCAGTTTTCTAACTTAGCCCATTTACTTTAACTTCTTAGGTAATATCAATGGTATGACGTTTCAGATGCGTCCGAAATTACAAAAACATATACATATATTTAATTGTTTGATCAAAATTATTGCTAGGGACAGTTTGGCAGTCGCTGGATATTGGTATGGACACGTCCCTGGTGTCCCCCCCTAATTCTACGCCCCTGTATATATATATATATATATATATATATATATATATATATATATATATATATATATATTAGGGGTGTAACGGTTCACAAAATTCACGGTTCAGTTCGATACGACACAGTGTCATGGTTTGGCACGTTTTCGACATGGGGGGCTGGGCAATTGGTTACGTGGCAATGTTGGAAATATTTCTGTTTTAAACCATGAAGGCGAGCCAATGGATATCGCATAAGCACGCATTTGCACCAGGGTTTGAACACGTGCAAACTTTGCGCAAGATTTATGCTGGTGAACGTCTTAATCTCAGTCAATTCACTATAAGCAGAAAGTGAAAGTAAAAACGGAATGACGGAGTAATGACGGAGCTTTCGGCATCTGACGCCGCATGTTCTCTCAGAGACAATGAGAGACGAATCTACTTCAACATATGCTGATAACAGAATAGCATATATCTGTTTTCATTTATTTCCTTAACATTTCTCTTGTGCCCCATACATAGAGAAAAAAAATATATATAAAGGGAGGAACATATTTCGTCTTAAACAGGTTGTTTTTGAAAGTCGGTGCTTGAAATAAAAGCTTTTTATTTCATTGATTTTTATTGATGACTGCAGTGTTAATATTTTAATTATATGACAATAATTCATTGTAGGCAGCCATAGCCTATAGCCCAATAGACCTATAGTGCGTCAGTTATGCGGTAATTTTTGCGTGGCAAATTAATTGTACTTTTAATTTAATAATAAATGTAACTGCATCATAATAATAGGCCAAGTAAAAATATTAATGTAACAGGCCTACATTAATTGGAAATGCCAAACCCTCTTAATATTGCCAATAATTGATGTTTTTTGACAATATCTCTGGCTATCGTCGATACAAGATCATCGTCTTTCGACACACCCCAGTAAGGGGAGGTTATCGCGGGGCAGCACGTTGATAGCACGTATAATATATATAATAATATATTATATATATTATAATACTATATGTATAATACTAGTTTATATATAGTTTTGTGAGTAGTTGACATGAAATTATTAAATAACAAAAAAAAATAAAATAAAATAAATAAAATTTCTTGTGTATGTTTACTATAGTTAATTTAAAGACATTTTTAAGAGCACATGTGGATGCCCATTTATTTTGGCTTAATTTGACAGAGATTGTAATTTTTAAGAGATTTTAAGAAGAATTTTGTTTTAAGAAACAAAATTGAGAACGCTAAGTTCCATGTAGTGATACAACTTTCTTGTGTATTTCTCATGTACATGTATGTGTCATTTGTGGAAAATTTCTCCTGAAAAAAAAGAGATATTGATTAGATCTAAAGAGAGACAAGTGAATGATTATATGAATTAGCAACCAAAAGTGGATACTTCATTATCAACGCCAACACTGCGTCCCTCATGTGAGCTTACAGGAAAAAATCAACTCAGCGTGGCCATCTGCCTCAGGTGCAGATGTAGTCTGAAGTGAATAATTGTGAAATGAATTGGGAATGCAAGAGCGTGTAAATTGGTTTTAGGATGTCGGCTTCCTCTCACACACATTGCAGGTCTGGAGTGACTTGTCTCTTGGACCTCGTCCACTATCTCATTTCTTACTTGTCAGGTGTTGAGCTTGAAGGTGAATAGTGTGTGTGTACTTATGATGAAATATTCTGTGCAAGACTGAGCATGTGGTTGGTTTATTCAAGCCTGACTGGTTTACACGGTCAGAAAAGTCCATAAATAATGAGAATCGATTTTTTTCAAATCTTATGTGTTCTGGCTCACAAGAAAAAAAAAAAAAAAATCCCTCATTGGACAGTTCTCTCACCCAATCAAGACTGAAAGTTTCTGTTCCAGCAAGAAGACTAAATAATAAGCATTACACACAGGGGAAATTAATGGCCATGGAGAGTGGAAAAGGGGACTATGAAACATTCCCATGAATACACTTTGGTCTATGACTTTTTTTTTAAGGGTTTTGATGCACAAAGCCTATATCTTAAGTAGTAAGAATTATTAGATATATTAGGTAAACTATCATTAAAAATAAAATTCCCTTAAAAATAATCTAGTTTTACACTAATCAAATATCCACCTGTTACAAACAAATATCAACCCATTACAACAACAACAACAATAATAATAATAATCCTTAAAATATTGGATACACCATATTTAATTTAATTTAATTTTATTTTAAAACTGCTGCAAAGTCATATAGGCAGGGAAACACCTTGGATGCATGGCCAGTCCATTTTATTTTATTTTATTTTAGATGCATTTTGTACATTTAATTTTTATTTTTATTTAATGTTTCTTGCTTTAAAAATGGCTTTAAAGTGTTGTTTAGTCATATCCTAAATTGTGGCGACAGGATTTCAAAAACATAATTTATAATGAATATAAAATAAAACAGTTTTAGTTTGACCTCCTGAGGTTAACAACAAACATTTTTGAGGGTTAAGCCTCTCCTTTCACTGACCATTTATTGAAAAAGAAAAAGAAAAAGAAAAAGAAAAAGAAAAAGAAAAAAAAAAAACATTTCAGATCCTTTTTTGTTCTCTATTTGTGAAAAGTGCCACACTTCATTTTGTTTTGCAATAATGAGATCAATGGATGAAACTCATAAGGTCAGTGCATTATGAAGTAAAATGCTCTCAGTGAGTGACTCACAGCAGTAAACCGCCCACACATCCTGTTCCTTTGTCTTGATGATATTTGCTTTATGTATTTATTTTTCCATGATTGTTTTCAGTAGGCCTGAGGTTGGCAGGATGAATCAATGAGGTCTGTAAAAAGAGTTAGACAAGAACACACAACAAAAACAAGGCCTGTCTGTCTTTTTTATGACCTTGTTGTTAATCAACAACACCAGCAGTAGAGAGGAAAATATGAGTGCATCAGCCATCTTTAGACAGCACCTCAAATCAGAGGGGAAAATGCAACATATATCTGTAGTAACAAACAGCAGCTTTGGGGAGGAAGTGACAATTGGAAAATTGATCAGAAATACAGTTCCAACTTCCATTAGTAATATTATGTGATAGATTACAACAACTAAAATTACGTTTTATTTTAATATATTTTTGGAAACATTTCTTATTACTATTGCAATTGATAACAACTGTGCTGCGTAATATTTCTGTAGAAACCGTATATTCTTTGTTTTGATGCTTTAATGAATAAGAGCATAGAGAATTACAACAGCTGTCACAATTTGGACACCGTACAGAAAGATATATATATATATATATATATATATACATTCATTTGTTGCTTTTTTATGTTCAAGTTGATATGAAGAAAGGAAGTCATACAGCTTTGGAATGACATGAGGGTGAGCAAATATTAATTTTCAAGTTAACTACACCTTTAAGAACAAGACTTTTGCCATGAAAGTCCCTCAAGAAATCTCAAATGGACATTAGATTCTGACCTTTGCAAAACTAGTGGCCCAAGTCTCAATTCAAGCTGCACAGTATGTTGGGTGGGAAAAGCACAATAAAGGTCCTTTAATTAGACATCTCATCAACAGGTGCCACTGCTGAAATCTTGAAAGAGAGGAGAGAGATTGAGTCTGTTGATGTACGATGATCAGTTTGCCTTTACTGTCAGATGAGAGGATGAATTGCACACATCAGGTTGTTATGTGGTAAATGGACATCTATCAATCAAACGGCATATCTACGGCTTATACTGAATGGCAGCTGGAATGTGTTTCCGCTCGCTGGACCTTGAAGTGCACAGGAGTTATATACTTCACCTTCAAACATCTGGATGTGACCACAATCCAAATGCTCTATAAAGTGATTGTCTCACTAAAGAAAGTGTTCAATATGAGAATTTTTCTGACCTTTATCATTGTTGCTTGTCAGATTGTATGCTATGTAGACTGTGCAACATCAATGCCCTTTTTATATCAGACAATATGATATACATTCTGGGAATTTGGTCTCGATTGACATCAATCAATCAACCATCATCAATCAAGTCACATTCTGACATCTTCATTGACATGCACAACTGAAATGGAAGTGCATAAACTCAAGCAAGCAGGTGTGTTGACAATGTTTGTCCTGGAAAAGATGAAAACAAGTTGAGGAGAGTATTGTAATGTGGAAACATCAATGCCCTTTTTATATCAGACTATATGATATACATCCTGGGAATTTGGTCTCGATTGACAACGTTGACTGACCTTCATCAATCAAGTCACATTCTGACATCTTCATTGACATGCAAAACTGAAATAGAAGTGCATAAACTCAAGCAAGCAGGTGTGTTGACAATGTTTGTCCTGGAAAAGATGAAAACAAGTTGAGGAGAGTATTGTAATGTGGGGTTTTGGGTTTTGTTTGATGTTCATGTTTTCATGTCTTATATTTTGGAGTTTAGTCATGGTCCCTGTTTGTGTTATGCTTCCCTTGCCCTCATGTATTCATGCCATTGGTTCTCTTGTTCATTGTGTAATGTTCTGATTAGTAGTCTTAGTCATGTGTCCTGTCTCTCATTGGTTGGTTCTTGTCACGTGACCTGTATTGTTTGCTATAAGTAGCCATCTTTTCAAAGTAGCGAAGCTTTTCAAAGCTTCGAATCAATTGAACTAATTGCTTCGCAAAATGATTCATTGTTTCGAAACGCTCAAAACACCACACGCTGGTGATGCCTGCTGGTCAAAAGTGTGTAAATGCAACAAAAACTCAGGCTTAAACATGCATAAAAACAGCCCATTGCAAATGTTTTATTGAAAGTATACTACATTAAATGCAATAAAAATAATAAAATACCATTAAATATGAAGTGTCTGTATGATATTTTATATTAATTTGCTGGCTTGCTTTGTTTGTTTTATGGACAGCTTCTATATAGAGGCCAGTAAGAGACTATTACCTATTTCTCATTCTTTTAATTACACAAATGTCTCGTTAAAAATGTCAACAAATTGATGAAACTGATCTGAGATCAGGTAAACACTATAGACGCTGGTTCAATGTTTCGCTGTTGGTGGGCGATCTCAATGAACTTGCGTGATTCACAGGTTCACAGAGATGTCCCCCCAGCGGCAAACCATTGAAATTTCGAAATGTTTCGAAACAGTCATGACGTAACGAAGCCTCGTTTGCTGAAATCACGTGACTTGCCCAATTTGTTACGTGCTCCAAACCACTGATTCGAAACAAAAGATTCGTAAAAGTTTCGAAGCTTCATGAAGCAGTGTTTCAAAAGCGGCCATCACTAATCGTTCCCTGTCATGTACTGTTGTTGTAACCCGCTGTCGGTGAGTCAAGTCTGTTCAAGCCAAGTCAAGTTTTTTCAAGTCTGTTCATGCCATGTCAAGTCTGTCTCTGGTCAAGTCTGTTCATGCCATGTCAAGTGTGTTTCAAGTCAAGTCTTCGTCTGTTTGGATTATGTTTGTATTTTGGATCACTTTGTAAATAAAACTGCGCTTGGGTTCTCACTACACTCGCCTCCAGTGGACTGATCATTACAGAATACACGACTCCAACGATGAACCCAGCAGTTTCTCGCCTCCTCTGCCTTCATCAAGGAAACAGGGCTATAGAGGAATATATGGAGAACTTTTGTGAACTTTTGTGAACTTTCTCACTGTGTGGATTTTAATGACATGGCACTTAAGGACATTTTTTGTTTTGGTGTAGACAAAACCCTTCGTTCAAGTCTGCCAGGGGGTAAGATTTGTTGGTCACTGGAATGATATATTTACTTTGTTTTGTAGATGGCTGGTTCACCTTTTACTGTGGGAGTTGCGGATGAGGAGCCCCGCAACTGTGCTGTACCCTCTGCACCAGAGCATTTTCACGTCCCAACCGTTATGTCAGGAGTTGTTCACGTCATGCCTACTACTCCAGAGACTGCTCACGTCATGCCTGCCAAGCCAATGCCTGCTCACGTCATGCCTGCCAAGCCAGTGCCTGCTCATGTCATACCTGCCAATCCAGCCCCTGCTCACGTCATGCCTGCCAAGCCAGTGCCTGCTCACGTCATGCCTGCCAAGCCAGCGCCTGCTCATGTCATGCCTGCCAATCCAGCCCCTGCTCACGTCATGCCTGCCAAGCCAGTGCCTGCTCATGTCATGCCTGCCAAGCCAGCGCATGTTCACGTCATGTCTACAGAGGTAAAGCCTACTCATGCCATGCCTGTCAAGCCTGAACCTGCTCGTGTCATGCCTGTCAAGCCACCGTCTGCTCACATCACACCAGAGTCTTTGGGGCCTGCTCATGTCACACCAGAGTCTATGGGGCCTGCTCACGTCACGCCAGAGTCCACGGTGCCTGCTCACGTCACGCCAGAGTCTACGGGGCCTGCTCATGTCACGGCCGTCGTTCTAGAGTCTCGTCACGTCTCAGCTGATCGTCCAGAGCCTCGTCATGTCACAGCTAAGATTCCAGAGCCTGAGTCCCTGGCCAAGATGGCCGCCAGAGCCTCGTCACGCCATGGCTGCCAAGCAAGTTTCCCCTAAGGATTTTTTTTGGGGGGGGGGGCTATAGTACCCAAGCTCCTGCGGATGCGGAATTTGGGCCAGGACTGATTGCCAGTGTGATGAACCCACCACTGATGTCAGTGGGAGCAGCTGGCATTCCCAGGGCTTCAGCACTGGCTGTCACAGAGACTGTTCCCCTGACCTCAGTGCTTCCTTTTATGGCAGTAGCCATCCTGAGTGTTTGGGCGGCACACTGCACTTCTAAGGCCTCTCCTGTCCATGAGTCTGCTCCAGAGCCCTCTTCTGTCCACGAGTCTGCACCAGAGGCCTCTTCTGTCCACGTGTCTGCTCCAGAGGCCTCTTCTGTCCACGAGTCTGCTCCAAAGGTCTCTCCTGTCCACAAATCTGCCTCAGGGACCTCTCCTGTCTATGAGTTCACTGCAGAACTTCCAGAGGTGGCGGCTTCCGCTGCAGAATCTCCAGAGGTGGCGGCATCCGCTGCAGAACCTCCCGAGCGTCCGCTTCTGAACTCTCTGCCTGTCCTGCCACGGAGGCCTTTCATGAACTCACTGTCTGCCCTGTCACGGCCATGGAGGCCATCCATGAACTCTCTGTCTGTCCTGTCACGGCCATGGAGGCCGTTTATGAACTCACAGTCTGCCCTGTCATGGCCATGGAGGCCGTCCATGAACTCTCTGCCTGTCCTGTCACGGCCATGAAGGCCGTCCATGAACTCTCTGCCTGTCCTGTCACAGCCAAGGAGGCCGTCAGTGAACTCAGGATTTGTCCTGTTACGGCCGCAGAGGCCACTGTTAACCTCTCTGTGTTTTTTGTTTCAGTCCCACCTGATCCGCCTTGGTGGATACCTGCTTTGAGGTGGTGGTCATCTGTTCCACTGTGGATATCTCTGCTCCTGTTTGCACTGCTGACCTGGTGGTCCTCTGCTCCGCCTTGGCTTCCTGCTCTGCCTGCTCCGCCATGGCTTCCTGCTCTGTCTGCTCCGCCATGGCACCCTGCTCTGTCTGCCCCACCATGGCTCCCTGCTCGGCCTGCCCCGCCATGGCTCCCTGCTCGGCCTGCCCCGCCATGGCTCCCTGCTTGGCCTGCCCCACCATGGCTCCCTGCTCGACCTGCCCCACCATGGCTCCCTGCTCTGTCAGCTCCGACATGGCCCCATTCCCCTCTGGATCTGACCTGGTGGTCTCCTGCTCCATTGATCCATGGTCTGCCAGTGCTCCATGGTCCAGGTCCTCCACTGTTTCATGGCCTGTCACTGCTCCATGGCCCAGGTCCTCCACTGTTTCACGGCCTGTCACTGCTCCATGGCCCAGGTCCTCCTCTGCTCCACGGTCCAGGCCCACCACTGCTTATTGGTTCAAGCCTACTTCTGTTCCAAGATCTCAGTCCTGTTCCCTTTCATGGGCCTGGCCTTCCATCCCTCCCCCCTGTTCCACCTCTGCTCCACCACCCTCCTGGACTTTTTGGGTTTTGTTTGGGCACTTGGAGCCACCCTTAGAGGGGGGGATATGTAACGTGGGGTTTTGGGTTTTGTTTGATATTTCAACAAATTGTATTTGGGATAAACCCCTTGAGATGCATCATCTCGTTTTCAAGGGGGTCCTATTACACAAAAATCAAAAACATAACACAAAACAAGCAACAACAACAATCACCACAATCAAAACAACATACCCTACTACAATATTAACACAAAGTATTAATAATTATATTTAAATAAATTTATAACTATAATTATAATTATAATTACCTAGCACATAAAAAAAAAAAAAAAATATATATATATATATATATATATATATATATATATATATATATATCATCTAAAGCAATTACAAGAAGTTTCAAAACAAGAAAACAAACCTTTTTTGAACATATAAAAAGAAGTCAGAGATCGGACATTTGAAGGTAAATTATTCCAATCTGCTGGAGCCTTGTACCTAAATGCCTTTTTCCCAAACACTTTCTTAACTAAAGGAGTGAAAAAAAATCATTTGCAGAGTGTCTTAAATGATATGAAGACGAGTATAATATCAAATTTTGATGTAAATAATTAGGATAATTAAAATTAATACATTTGAAAATAAATTGCAACCAGTGAATATGCCTTCTGATATTGAGTGGAAACCATTTAAGTAAATCATACATAATACAGTGATGTGTATCATAAGAACATCCAATAACAAATCTGCATAACTTATTATAGGCTGTAGTAAGAGACAAAAGATTAGTTTTAGTTGTATTCTGGTAAACTACATCAGCATAGTCAAAGAAAGATAGTATAAGTTGCAAAGCAAGTTATTTTCAAACATTAAAAGAAAAAACTTTTTTTTTTGATCGATACAAAACACTGATTCCAAAATTAACCTTACGAAGTATATAATCAATGTGAGGTTCAAAAGAAATTTCAGGATCCAGCCATAAACTCAAATATTTAATTTGATCCACTCTGTGCAGGTATGTACCATCATTACACATTATTTTTAAATTATTAGATTTTAATTTAAGCATACGCTTAGTACCAAAGATCATGGTATGAGATTTTCCTTTGTTCAAAAGTAAATTATTAGAATAAAACCACTCTTGTAAAGCATTAAAATCTGATTGAAGCACATTTTGACTTTGAGTTAAGTGAGGATTTGAAATATAAATAACAGTGTCGCCTGCATATAAATGAACAGAACAATGCAAAAGAATTAGGAGAAGATCATTAATAAAAATAGAAAAAAGAAGCGGACCCAATATTGAGCCATGTGGTACCCCTCTTTCTTGAATAAATAAGTCAGATAGTTTTCCTTGGACAACCACACATTGTTTTATATTATGTAAATAAGAATTAAACCACAATAAAGAATTTAAAAAAAAAAAAAAAAACAACTGCATACAATTTATCCAATAATAAGTAATGATCAGCTAGATCAAAGGTCTTCTTAAGGTCGATAAATATAGCCCCTGTAAGGTCACCACTGTCTAATGCAAAATATACATCATTAGTCAACTTTAGAAGAGCACTAGTTGTTGAGTAATTCGGCCTGAATCCAGATTGAAACAGTGATAAAATATTATTATTTTCAAGATACATTGATACTTGATTATAGATTAACTTTTCAAATACTTTAGCAATAACAGAGATTATTGATATTGGTCTATAATTTTGTGGATCAATAATATCACCTCCTTTATAAATTGGAGTAATACGGGAGTACTTCCAAATAGCTGGTAACTCACTAGACTGCAATGACATATTAAAGAGATCAGCCAGTGGGTACATGAGAATATGAGAGGCAAGTTTGATGTATCTAGGCTCAATTCCATCAGGTCCAGCACCACTAGTAGAACTAAATTGCTCAATGACCTTTAAGACTTCTATAGGGTTTATTTTAATAAAAGTAAAAGTACTATCCAACAAAGTAAATTTATTGAACCTATTCATGGAAGAGTAGTTAGATGTTAGATTAGAGCAAACAGTAGAAAAAAAAAAAAATCCAAATACTTGGGCAATAGAAAGAGAATCATAGACAATTGTATTTTCATCTTTTATCTGCTTAATAATGCATTTATCTGAGGTGTTTAATAAACCTTTTATATTATTCCAAAATTGTTTAGGATTTTTAAAGTTATTAGATAAGCAATCTTTATAATAATTAGACTTAGCATTACGAGTCATAGTCTTCGATAAATTTCTTAAACTCCTATAAGATTCCCAATCTTTATTTGTTCTTGTCTCACGAAACGTAGCCCAGGCCTTGTCTCTCTGTCTGAAAAGACCTATAAGTTCTGCATTTATCCAAGGTAGATGTTTTCCCTTGACCTTTATAATTTTCCAAGGAGCATGTTTATCAAGTACACGAGTAAACTGAATATAAAAAATCCCAAGCATATTGCACATTGGGTATTAACTGATATCTATCCCAATTTATGGAAACTAAATCATTAATAAATAAGTCTAGATTCATCTTCTTATGCTGCCTATTTTTTTTTTTTTTTTTTTTTTATCAATCTAGGAGGTAATTTCAGAGTTTTAATTTTCCATACACAAAAAACAAATGAATGATCACTAAAGCAATCAGACAAGATACCCGTTTTAACAAATCTATCAGGATGAGTAACAAGTATCCAGTCAATAAGAGATTGGCTCGTTGAAGTAACTCTGGTGGGTTCTTTAATTAATTGTGTTAAATTAAAATTTTCAAAATTATTTTTAACTTTACTGGCAGATTTATCTAGCCGATTGTTATTAAAGTCCCCTACGATAATCATTTCTTTTTTACATGAAATTGAGTCTATAGTAGAAAACAGACAACTGAATGATTCAACAGGTGCAGAGGGAGGTCTATGTATACTTCCAATAGTTAAATATTTATTCTGATGAAAAGTTATTTTAACAAACAAACATCAAAAATGTCTAGGTTCGATTGAAGGTATAATTAACTCCGATATCAAATTAGACGAAACATAAATTGCCACTCCCCCACCCCTAGAATCTCTGTCAGCTCTATAGCGTACATAATTTACAAGTTTAATTTCCCTATCGGTAATCTTACTACTCAACCATGTCTCTGACAGTGTAATAATATTTGGATTATTATGAGCTACCCATGCACGTAGTAAATCCACTTTAGGCAAACGACTTCTTATGTTCAGATGAACGATTTTTAAACCTTTAGCACTATCCACTTTATATGCAAAAAAAATATAGATATAAATTTAAAGCTAGGCAATAAATAAGAGGTTAAACAAACCATACAATACATTAAAGATGTGTTAAATTGTAATGGCATGACAACAAAACAAATTCCCAAATAGACAAACAAAACAGAGCTCCAAACCACACGTACCAAAAACATTAAAAATAATAAGTCTGGCCCAGCAGCCCTAGCCATCCTAAGCCAAGGCATATTCATGAATGGGTCATATTGAGTCAGTATTAAAAAAATAAATAAATAAAAAAATAAAAATAAAAAAAAAAGAACATTAACATTAAATACACAGGTCGGTCTGTATCAATCCTTCATTTTCTTGCGCTAATTTTACAAGTATGATATGGTTGGGCAAAACGAGAGAATTTATGGACTTTTTCCATAAGGTTATTGGCAATACGATGAAATAAATCTTGAAATTTTGCCAAAATGTGATGGCCCTTATGTCATTCCAAACTAGTATGACTTGTTTTTAGATACAGGTTAGTATTTGCCCAGATTAATTAAAGCCAGTAGGGTCCAAAAAACATTGGATGCCATTGACTTTCATTGTACACTCTCAGTACAAAAGGTTCAAAGCTGTCACTTGGGTGGTACCCTAAGGTACAAAAGTTAAAAAGTACATCTTTGTACCTTATTTACCCCTAAAAGTTATATACTTTACATATTAATACCTAAAGTCTACATATTAGTAACTTTTGAATGGATAGTGTTACAGTGACAGTTTCGGTAACACTTTATCTTTAGGTGTCCTTGTTACACGTTACATGTACTTACTGTTATAATAACAATTAATTATGCAAAATTAGATGCAAGTAACCCTAAGACAAACCCTAATCCTAAACCTAACCATATAAGTACATGTGGTTAATTAATATTACTCAGTACTTAAATGTAAAATTACACTGTAACAAGGACAACTTGGAATAAAGTGTAACCACAGTTTATTTTCTTTTATGGAAAAAAACACTAACACATTTAGATATTAGAAAATATATAAATAATATATCAAAATATTCTTGACTATGTTATTACAAAACTGAATAGCACAAATTATTTTTGTTGGGCTAGTAAATAAAGTGAATTATTGCCTTCATTCCAAAAATAATTTAGTGCCTGTTTGTATCAAACAGGCTTATTTCATTGAAATAAAATGAGAAAACATTATATTTGGAAATCTTACGAAATACATGAAAGGTATGAGAAAAATTGTAATGTTGATTGCAACTGCTACAAGTTGAAACCTGACATGCCATCCTAAAAGTCTCATATAAATCAGGATGCTAATTAAAGCACTAAAAAAGCACTGATCAGCAACATTAAAATCACCTGTCTAATTTTGTGTAGGTCCCCCTAGTGCAGCCAAAACAACTCTGATGTGTCAAGGGATGGACTCAACAAGATCTCTAAACTTGTCCTTTGTTATCTGGCACCAAGACATTAAAGGGGTCATGAACTGCTTTTTTTATTATTTTGTTCTTTTCTCTGAGGTCCACTTATAATGTTATGGAGATTTTTACATACAAAAACATAATAGTTAAATATAGTAATAGGCTATTTTCTGTCCTGTTTTGACCCCCCTCATCATCAAGCTAGAGCATCATGGATGTCGGAGAGACGCCTGCTGTCTTCGGGAGACTGTTCGAGTGAGAGACTCTCCTGTTTGCGTTCAGTTTGTCCGGACGTTTGTATACCATCTCCACGGGCTGTGACTCGACACAAAGTTTCGAGAGGAGTAAATACTAACAATTTGCGATATATCGAGTCTGCTGTGGTCTCGGTTGGAGCGTCATTGTCTACGCGGGAGTCTGGTGTAGTAAATATGGCTCTGGTTAATGCAAGATCACTCTTAAACAAAACGTTTATTTTAAACGACTTTTTTACACAACATGATTTGGATTTTTTGTTTATTTCTGAAACATGGCTTAATGTTGGCGAGACACATACCCTGATTGAGCTTTCTCCACATGACTGTACATTTTTTAGCACCCCTAGAACTACTGGCCGGGGTGGCGGGCTTGCATGTGTTTTTAAGAAGGGATTTAAATGCCGTCTTTTATCAAAGGTGAACTATCAGAGCTTTGAGGCTCAAGTGATGATGTATGACGGCTGGAAATCTGTAATGTGTGTGTTGGTCTACAGACCTCCGAAATATAACAAGGATTTCATGCAGCAGTTCTCAGAATTTTTATCACATATTGTGCCAAGTTGTGATAACATTCTAATTCTTGGGGACTTCAATATTCATGTGTGTTGTCCAAATAAGCCATTGGTTTCTGAGTTTTTACAGCTGGTGGACTCTTTTAATCTTACACAATTTATTTCAAATCCAACCCATGAGCAAGGCCATATCTTGGACTTGGTCTTATCTCTGGGTCTTCCTATTTCTAATGTTGATGTCTTAAACTATGGTCTGTCTGATCACATGCCCATAATTTTTAATGTTACTATGCCACGCAAACCAGTGTTGCCACACTTAGGTGTGCTTTGTTCTCGTCTTATTACGTCATCCACGGCGGTAGAATTTTCTGAGGTATATTACTCCTCGTCATTTGTGAATGTGATTGAGTCTCCTTCTCCTTCTGTGGGCCCAGACGAGCTGTTGATATTGTTCAATTCTGTTTGCTCCGATATATTAAATGTAGTAGCCCCATATAAGGTTAGGAAACCTAAACCTAAACTTAATCCAACTCCATGGCTTAATAATGATACTTGTTTTCTGAGGCAGGAATGCAGAAAGGCTGAACGGAAATGGAGAAAGGATAAGCTGCAGGTTTCACTGCAATTTATGAGGCAGTGTTTTTCAGATTACCAGGCTGCTGTGAGAACTGCAAGGCAAAATTATTTCTCGAAGGTCATTGCACAGAATTGCAATGCCCCTGCAGCCCTTTTTTCAATAATTAATAGACTTCTCAATCCGATTGGATGTTCTACTTTGACCCCCTCATTGGAGGTATGTGAAATGTTTCGGACATTTTTTGTGGAAAAAATAGAAAAGATTAGAATTTGTTTGCCTACATTCTCAGCTGAATCTGTGATGCTACCGGCTTGTGTAAGGAGTTTTGAGCACTTTGAGCAGGTGTCTCTGGCGCAAGTTAGGGATATTATTATGCGTTTGAAGCCTACATCTGGGGGTTGTGATGTGGTTCCTTTACGTCTTCTTAAGGAGATGGTTGATGTTGTTGGGCCGAGTATTACGTCTATTGTCAATAGTAGTCTTCATAATGGAGTAGTTCCAACTGGCCTTAAACAGGCGGTTATTCATCCACTTCTTAAAAAGCCTAATTTAGACCCTCTAGATTTGAAGAATTATCGGCCCATCTCAAAATTACCATGCCTAGCTAAGATTTTAGAGAAGGTGGTCTATTCCCAGTTAATGTCATTTTTAAGTAGGTATGAGATATTAGACAAATTTCAGTCCGGTTTTAGAGTAGGTCACAGCACTGAGTCTGCACTTTTAAGGGTTGTTAATGACCTCCGTATAATCAGAGATGCAGGAAATGCGGCAGCTTTGATTTTGTTGGACTTAAGTGCAGCTTTTGACACAATAGACCATGTTATTCTTATAAAGCGGTTATCCCATTTAGTTGGAATTCGTGGGACGGTTTTAGAGTGGTTTAAGTCTTATTTGTCACATAGATCATCCTCTGTAAAGTATGGTAACTATGTTTCAACGACAGTGCCTGTTATTTGTGGTGTCCCCCAGGGTTCTGTTATTGGCCCTATTTTATTTTCATTGTATATGCTGCCCTTGGGCTCAAGTTTTAAAAAATACGGCATGTCGTACCATTTGTATGCGGATGATACACAGATCTATTTACCTTTGAGAATGGGAGAGAATAATGGCTACAATTTGCTTTTTGCATGTTTAGAGGAGGTTAAGAGCTGGATGTCTCAAAATCTGCTTCAGTTGAACCAGAGTAAAACTGAGATTATGTTTTTTGGCTCTGTCAGAGGATGTTCAGATATGTCCACATTTTTGGGTTCATGGTCTGATTATTGCCATGACCAAATAAGGAACTTAGGTGTGGTGTTTGACCCAGAGCTGAAATTTGACAAGCAGATTAATGCTGTAGTAAAGAGTTGTTTTTTCCAGATTAGGTCTATTGCTCGCCTAAAGCCTATTCTGTCAAGAAACGACTTAGAGAAGGTTATTAATGCCTTTGTTTTGTCTCGTCTGGACTATTGCAATGTATTGTATGTGGAGTCCTGCCAGACCACTATTTCACGTTTGCAATTAGTTCAGAATGCAGCAGCTAGGCTGTTAGTGGGTGCTAAGAGAAGTCATCATATCTCTCCTATTTTAGCGTCTCTCAAATGGTTACCCGTGAGCTATAGGATAAAATATAAAACTCTTTTATATGTTTTTAAAGCATTGCATGGGATGGCCCCTGCTTACGTGTCGGAGCTCATTGCTGTTCGTCAAGCACCTAGGTCTCTAAGATCCAACAATAAGTTATTGCTTACTGTCCCTCGTACTCATTTAAAGTTAAAAGGGGATCAGGCCTTTGCTGTTGCAGGGCCGAAGCTCTGGAATAGTCTGCCTCAGGTACTTAGAGAGGTCTCATCGTTAAATGCTTTTAAAGTTGAAGTCAAAAACTATTTCTTGTCCTTAGCCTTTGAGAGTGTGGGCTAGTTTTTGCTGTTAGTTGAATGTGTGTTGTCTTATGTTCTGTGTTTTAATGACTGTTTCTTGATTGTTCAGCACTTTGGTCTGCAGGTGCAGTTGTAAAGTGCTCTATAAATAAAGTGAAATGAATGAATCATAAAGCTCTGTTTGACTAGACGTGGAGGATTGTAGAATTGGAAGTAAATGCCCACTGACACTCTAAAAAATGCTGGGTTAAATGCAACCCAGCGCTGGGTAAAGTATGGATAAACCCAGCGATTGGGTTGTTTTGACCCAGCTGTTGGGTTACTGCCCAGAAGGTTGGGTTAAACATTTAACCCAAATGTTGGTTGAAAACAACACAATCGCTGGGTTTGTCCATATTTTAACCCAGCGCTGGGTTGTATTTAACCCAGCATTTATTGATTGGCTAACAGTTGTGTATGTTTGACAGCCTATCTCCTTCCTAGATGGACGCTGCTGTGATTTAGGTCAAAAACGCATAAATGCTCAGTACATATCAAATGATCTGCAATAACAGACAAAGCAATAACTTGCGTGGTGCTACATTACTGTTGGATCCAATCGAGGTGGACTGGGACAGAATTTCAGGCCGGGAAATCTCACACTCATCCAGGCCATCCCATGCACCCACAACAAATTCTGAAATACGTACAAAACTATGTTTTGTTTGGACATCACATAAAATAAAATAAAAGAAAATAACATAAAAGAAAAGAAAAGAAAATAAAAGAAAATCAATCAATCAATCAATCAATCCTTAGTGCTGGGGACGTGCAAAATAATTCCACAAGCTGTCGTTTTGGCAGATTGGCTTCAAAATAAGCTGTTTTTAGACTAACAAGAAAGTTTTGAGTTCTGAAACTTAGAGTATATGCTTTTATAGATCGAGGGAATTTTGATTTCTTAGTTCATGACCCCTTTAACAGCAGATCTTGTAAATTGCGATGTGGGGCCTCCATGGTATGATTTGAATTTGTTGGTTCAGCACAACCCAGGGGTGTCAAATTCAGTTCCTGTAGGGCCACTATCCTGCAGAGTTTGGCTCCAAACCTAATTAAACAAACCTGAACCAGCTAATCAACGTCTTCAGAATTACTAGAAACCTCCGGGCAGGTGTTTAGGAGCTGGTTGGAGCTACACTTTTCAGGACAGTGACCATCCACGACTGGAGTTTGACACGTGCCATATATCCTCAGATTGAGACCTAAGTAATTTGGAGGCTAAATCAAGACCTTAAACTCTTTGTCAGTTTCCTCAATCCGTTCCTAAATAATTCCAGTTTTTGCAGTGTGACATTGTGCATTATTATGCTTAAAGAGGCCACTGCCATCAGGGAACATCGCTGCCATGAAGGGGTATATGTGGTCTGCAACAATCTTTAGGTAGGTAGTACATGTCAAAGTAGCATCCACATGAATGCCAAAATCAAAGGTTTCCCAGAGGAACATTGCCAAGAGTATAACTGTGCCTCTGCTTGCCTGCCTTCTTCCTATAGAGCATCCTGCTGCCATCACTTCCCCAGGTAAAAGACACACGCACCTGACCATTCATCTGATCTAAAAGAAAAACAAGATTCATCTGACCAGGTAACCTTCTTCCATTGCTCCATGGTCCAGTTCGGATGCTCACATGCCCACTGTAGGCACTTTCGGCAGTGGACCGGAACACATAATGAGAACTCAGTCTGCGGCTACACAGGCCCATACACAAAAAACTGTGATGTGTTGTGTGTTCTGATAAGTTTTTATCATGGCCTGCTTTATGTTTTTTTTTTTAACAATCTGAGCTACAATAGCCCTTATGTGTGACCCTGACGCCAGCTCACTGCTTGTTTTTCCTTGCAGCACTTTTGGTAGGTACTAACCACTGCAACCAAAAGCATTTGCTGTTTGGAGATGCTCTGACCCAGTCATCTACCCATCACTGTTTGATCAAAGTCACTCAGATCTTTTCTCTTGCCTATTTCTCCTGCTTCCAACACATGACATTCAAAAACTGACTCTTCACTTTCTGCCTTATATATCCAACTAATATGTAACCAAATAATCAGTACTGTTCACCTCACCTGCCAGATTGTTGTTGTTTTTGTTTGTTTTGTTTTTTTTTTTTTTTTTTTTTTTTTTTTTTTTTTTTTTTTTTTTGTGGCTGTGTGTGTGCATAAATAAAAATGTTTATTTATTTATATATATATATATATATATATATATGTATGTATGTATGTATGTATGTATGTATTTATTTATTTATTTATTTATTAAATATTTGATGGCTCTTAAAAGGGTGGATTTTGAAAGAGAAAAAAATACAATATAATTGTGTTTATTCATATAATTGATAATAGTTATGTAGTTATGTTAACAGATTGCCTTATGAACTATTAAAAGGGAAAATAAATAATGTTGTATATTTTTATTGTTGATGGCTGTTCAGTCCAGTGTAGAAAAGATGACAGCAACAAAAGAAAGCTGCCAGCTTTAATCCTCATTAGGAAACAGAATGAAATGATTCTTGAGTACTGAGGGAAAAACATACTACAAAACTGAATATGAAATGTGAGTGAGTCAGTCAGTCAGTCAGTCAGTCAGTCATTATAATAAGTGCCCAGGGTGAACATTTTGTCTGTATTTTGGGATATTTTCAGGAAATATAATTTAAGACTATCCAAACACACAGATCCAGGATTTTAGAAAATGCAAACGCTTGTTTACTAAGGTAGGATAGGTCAGTAACTTTTAAAGGAATAGTTTACCCAAAAATGAAAATGTGCTGAATATTTACTCACCCTCAAGCCATCCAAGATGTAGATTAATTTGTTTGTTCATCAGGACAGATTTCACTTGCTCAACATTTGATTCTCTGCAATGAATGGGTGCCATCAGAACGAGAGTCCAAACAGGTCAGAAGTGTCTTGTTTCTTACAAAAATGTAGCTTTTCACTACACAAGACTTTAATTGATGGACTGGAGTCATGTGGATTACTTGTGCATTATTGTGATGTTTTTATCAGCTGTTTGGACTCTTATTCTAATGGCACGCATTCACTGCAGACAATCAAATGTTGAATCAAACTGATAAGCAGATTATGTAAAATGCAACATTTCTCCAAATCTGTTCTGAATAAGAAAAAAAAAAAAAAAAAGTCATCTGCATCTCGGATGGCCTGAGGTTAAATACATTTTCAGCAATTACTAACTATTCCGTTAAGAGACCATAAATGTTGTTTCCAGAACAACAGTAAATTGTTGAAGTAATGGGCTCATTTGCATTGAATAGTGTGGCTGCTTCTAGTGTATGTGGTGAATGAGGACCCTGCTCTTTCTCCAGGTGCTCAGGACTGTGTGAGGTCTACACACAAGGAGTGTAGGGCCTTACATCAGCCTGCCTCAATGCATTAACTATCACCAAAACATCCTCCTGAAATCAGCCAGTCTGACACATCCACATTTCATATCCCCCTGAATCTGTCATTTATGTACAGCCTTACAAGAATTTCACCTCTGTTGCACCTTACAAGACTTTGACAACATATGATTTTTGCAGAGGGCAACATCGTACAATCTGCAATGGCCATCTGTAATTAGGTATTAGCAATTCAGTGCTCCTACTGAAGATGCTGTAAGCAATCTTACACTGTAAAATAAGAGTGTAATTTGATAAATGGTAAATCATGAAAGTCTGTTAATTGGTTAACACGAAGTTCCTGGTAAGATGTATTATACTTGATAAATTTAGTCTGAAATTTTGAACTGTCAAATTTCACGTCAATTATGTCAAATAGTTCCTTATTGTTTTGTAATAAATTGGTGAGACATTGGGGGTTCAAAACTTAATAATACAGATGCATGATTTTGTTTTTATTAAAATATGTTGTAGGATATCAGAGAGTGAATCAGACAAATTAAGATTTGATCGGATTGGTGTTGAACAACCCAAAGAGCCAAATACCACAGAGAGGCCCCAGATAACAAGACCACGTCATAAATCTGTCCACAGTACCCTGGCGCCTTGAGTCTGGAGCAAGCTTACCAACAAGCCTCTTTCACAGAACAGCTTGCAATATTCAAACAAAAGAACACTTATTGACAATTCCAATGCAGGAAGGAGATCGTCAAATTTGGGGCAAGTAATCAGGACTGATGGTCAAAGAGATGGCCGTCACATGTAAATCTGTGTTAGAAATCAGGAGCTACAGACTTTCTTGGGCGGGTCTCCACATAGAAGACAAAGAACCCGACTGAAATTCCTTTGTTCATAGAGACTCTCTTCTCCATATGCACCTAAAATCATCTTAAAAGACTTATCATTTTTATGCATAACTCCATATCATGTATGTAACCCACACAATTAACTATCATGTTTTAATCACATATTATGTATGTCTTTTTAATAGGGAATAGCTTAAGAGTTAATATTCATGTTTGGTATGTATGAGTTTGAAAAATCATGCTTTAAACGTTTCTTACAATCGATTCTTTATCAAATGTATCATAGTCGTGTTATAGAAATCCTGTCCAAAATTATACTCTCCAAGAACGGGAAAATTCAGACCATGTGACTGATACAGGATTTATGATGAGGAAGAAACAGAGCAACACCCCTAGGCTAAGATCATTTCTAATTGGTCAAGACGTCCAAATAGGATGGTCTGAAAGCCGATTTTAAAAACTCAGGACACCATCAAACGCTCTTCTTCAAATCTCTGCTCTTTTAACTTTTAGCACTTTCTGCATTTTTTGAGCGCCATTCCAGTGTGCTTCGACCTGCACGCCAGCCACTTAACACCATGATGAGAAGAACAACCACCTAGTCTCGTTACATCCTTTCTTTCTTTTATTTTAGTTTCTTTTCCGTTGTGAGTTTCATGTTCTCAGTTTAAGTTTTGCCGCCACGCCTTGTCTCTGAGTTCAACTTGAGCCTGTGACCGCCTCAAAACTTCTACCAGCCACAACTCTGCATCTTCAGCCAACCCCAACCATTGGCTTCCCAAGATATCACTTCGAGGACTACTGAACCTCCAACCAATCAGCAACTTGGGAAAACTCCTTTCTGCAAAGAGACAACAAAAGGGAATCCCTTAACACCAAGGCAATGCAAGTAATACAACTCCATATTTTTACTGAGCTAGTACATTTAATATACATTTTAGCCTCATTGAGGAACTCAGTGTGAGGGTTAAATAAGTGATTGATGGTTGTTCAGGTCTATGCAATTGCACACATTGCTGTAAACTTGGGATTTCACATTTTCATTCTTTAAACTCATCCTTTCCTCACTTTCTCTCTTTCTGCAACTTGTATGAATGTGTGAATGCGTGTGTTCATGTGTTCATGTGTTAGATTAGTTTACATGTCTTAGATTTATCAAATAAAGTCTTATTTATATTGAAAGAGAAGTATCTTGTGTTTTGTGCTTACAAGTTAATGTCTTAATCTGTCGGTCTTGTCACTATGCTATTTGATAGTGTTTTCACAATATTTTGGATTGTAATATCCAGTGCAGAGTTGATTGTTGTACGGCTCGTTCAGTGAATCACTGCCGCCTCAGCGATCAACTGTAAAACAGTGATTCTGTTCAAATTCCCTATAAAATCATAAATGATTCCCTTTGAGCTAAATTGACTTTGTTTCCCTTATTTACCTATTAACCCTTTACACGTAAAATGTATATTCAATTTTATAACACATTTGGATAGTAAAGCATTTTAAAATAAAGTATTAGTGAATAATAAAGTGAAAGTTAATAATGAAGTGTTAAGTTTAAAAAAAAAATACAGTTCATGTATAAATGAGCATTCATATGCACTTTTATTTTTTATAAAATAATGAAAATAATAAAATTATTTACATTGGTAATTGGTTAACCAAGTTCCCTTATTCTCTACAGTAAATCTGTAATAGATCTAATGGGATAGTTTTCACTGTAATCTAAGATCTGTAAGACATAAAAAGTTATCATATTTTCCACAGTTAAAGTTCTGGCAACCATCGTGTCACATCTTTTGGCTCATAAAGTGGACAAACAAACAAAAAAAACAAAAAAAAAAAAACAGTGTAGAAACAATTTTCGGTCAACTACTAAATTTCACAAATAATTACAAAGAAATTACAAATTACAAATTACAAATGCATTGAATTAAATATGCAATTTTGAAGTATTTCTTTGTAAAACATACTCCAGTTATCTTTATTTACACCTTCGAAAAATCATTTTTTACAGTGGGTAAAGCCACATAAATTTTGTGTATTACGTGTTTCAAATGATGTAATTTAGGAAATCAATCATAAAAAAATAAGGTTTCAAAATGTTTTTTTTTTTTTTTTTTTTATCACTTGCACTTTTGGACATTTATTTTATTTTATTTTATTATTTTTTTGAATACATAATGATTGTTGACACAATTATTACATAAGCACTAGATCACCTAGAGCCTTTCACACACAGCAGTGCTGCACTCAGGCAAGAACTGTTCTCCCATTCTGACTTGGCATCACATTTGTTCTGAACAAGGTCCACTGCCTCCATGTGCTCCAGGGCGTCTGGTGTGTCTGGGGTAAGCAGCACTTCGCTATGACATTAATGCAGTCTGACAGAGAGCTCATACATTACCTGGAATTTGCAGAGGGAACAATGAGAACAAAACGAAAAGGGCAAAAAAGGTGAGAAAGAGTGACAGAAAGATTTTTACAGTAAATGATTTTAAACATTTCGTCTGACAAATGGTTAATAAAAATAAATAAATAAAATAAAATGTAGCTAAACAGGGACAGGGACCTATTTATACTGAAACAGCTGCTGCTCTCTCTGTTATCAAGCTTACAACCTCCTTCAAGTGACTTTTCAATAAATAGTTGACAATATCCAACCTTTTTTTTTCTGTCACTTTTATTTGATATGTTATGCTTCACAAATTTAATCAGGCTTGCAAAAATAAATTATAAATACTAAACAACAACATGCCCACTTTTGAATTTGTCTTCTATGTCAAGTTTCTTTTGCGATAAGTGGTGAGATGCTGGGGGTTAAAAACACATGAACAAAGATACATGATCCTATTTTCAATGTAACAAAACATATCAAATGAAATTATATTTTATATATTTATAATTTATATTTTATATTAATAAAATATGGTTATATATAATTTATATTTTCAGTGTAATAAGTCTACTAATTCTGATGTAATATAATTATTGAATCTTTTAAACAAGTTTCGGTTGCACTTTATTTTACAGTACGTGTACTTACATGTACTTACAGTGTACATACAGTGTACTAAGTACTGGTAATATAAGGTAGGTTCAGGGTTCGTACCTAGTTTTTACCTAATTATTGTAATTACTATAACATGTACATAGTATGTACATGAGGAACAGGACTGTAAAATAAAGTGCTACCCAAGTTTCTGTGTATGAGGAGGTACTGATTTTATGAAATGACGGAAATAAAAAAGGGAAACTAGGGAAAAAGAAAAGGAATGAAATTGAACTAAAACGTGCAGCCTTTAAATCATAATGTCAGGATCTTTATTCTTGTCTTGTCTAAGACAGAGAGTGGAACCACAAGATAAAGGGTGAGATTTATGTAAAGGTACGGAGACATATTGAAGAGCGAGCCGTAGAAGATAATATCACCCTACATCTAGACAATCTGATAAGAATAAAGGTTAGCTCTGTCTTCATGCAAATTGATTGAAAAATAAAAGTCTTCCTAAAAAGTCTAATGTTGGTATTGTACGACTGAAGACATTTTGGGTTAGTTAACCTTGTGAGCTGTGCAGAACAGTTTCATTTCAATAGTCTACAGACCATTTTCACTGTAAAGGCCTATTCACACTCAGTGTGAATTATTGTATGACAAGTCTTTAAATCGAAGCAATGAATTCTTATAGACACCTACACACTGTAAAAAGTTGGCCTGGTTAAATGTAGAGTTACATCATTTGCACACCAATGTGCAGTAAATGGGTGCCATCAGAATGAGAGTCCAAACAGCTGATAAAAACATCACAATAATCCACAAGTAATCCACACCACTCCAGTCCATCAAATAACGTCTTGTGAATTGAAAAGCTGTGTGTCTGTAAGAAACAAATCCATCATTAAGGTGTTTTAATTTTAAACTATTGCTTCTGTCCGAAATACGAGTCCATAATCCATAATAACACTTTGTCCAGCGAAAAAGTCCATCCCCTATTGTCCTCTTACATCAAAATCTATCCACATATTTCTTTAGAACCGGTTTGGACTGTTTTTACTTGTAAACAGTGATGGATATGTACATATTTTATCTCGTAATTCAGATATTTCACTAGAGAAAGCAAAGTTATGGATAGAGGAATCATATTTTAGCTGGAAGCAACGGTTTTAAACTGATCATGATTAATGGCGAATTTGCACACAGTTTTCTGCTTATCAAGGTGTTAATTGATGGACTGGAGTCGTGTAAAGTATTTGTGGATTATTGTGATGTTTTTATTAGCTGTATGGACTCTCATTCTGCCGGCACCCATTCCTAATGGTTAGGGAGTTGGGCTTGTAACCTAAAGGTTGCTGGTTCGATTCTCGCACCGGCAGGAATTGAAGGTGGGGATTGTGAATGAACAGCTCTCTCTCTGCCTTCGATACCATGACTGAGGTGCCCTTGAGCAAGGCACCGAACCCCCAATTGCTCCCCGGGCGCTGGAGCAATGGCTGCCCACTGCTCCGGGTGTGTGTTCACGGTGTGTGTGTGCGCGTTTGTTCACTATTCACTGCTGTGTGTGTGCACTTGGATGGGTTAAATGCAGAGCACCAATTTTGAGTATGAGTCACCATACTTGACAATACGTCACGACTTTCACTTTTTTGAGTAGAGCTCCATACGTTTGGCCCCTTTTTGCTGATGTTTTTTGTTTTATTTTAAGTTTTATTCATTAATAATACTTTCCCTGATGGCATACAATCGGAAACAGCAGGAGTTGTCACCGTCGGCTTCTCCGATTAAGAAGAAATCCAAGCCACAGACCGCGAGAGATATGGTGGACAAGATAGTGAACACTGTTACACACTTTGAGGACATTCTAAGAACTGAGTTGACGGCGATGTGATGAGTTCGCTTCTCACATGTCAGTTGTTCAGTCGCTATGCTCTAAATTGAATCTTCTTACAGGGGAGATGAGAGAAAAAAAGAAAGTTGTCGCAGATCACAATAGGCGAGTAGCCGCAGTCGAGGAACAGGTTGTGGACTTACAGGATCACAGTAGGAGCAGCAATCTGTGTCTGGTCGGATTGCCTGAAGGTTCCGAAAAGGACGACCCTATGGGCTTTTTAAACAGATCGCTACCAACGTGGCTCCCGTCTCTGGCGGGCAAAGAGATTGAAGTGGAGCTAGCACATCGCGTGTACACAAGGCTGTCCTCAGTTCGAGCTAAACCATGGGTTTTCATCGTTAAACTGTTGTGTTACATGGACAGGGAGCTCATTTCGTGGGCCGCCAGACTTCACGCCCCGGTGAAAACATCCGACGGAGCAACGCTGTCATTCTTTCCAGATTTTTCTCCGGTCACCGCAAAAAGAAGAAGTGCATTTGCACCAGTTAGGAAGGAAATGAGAGAAGCTGGCATCCAGAATTTTCTTCTTTATCCTGCATCACTGAAGGTCATTCTCAATCAAGGTGAACCTAAAATGCTATACTCCCCAGAAGAAGCAAGACTTTTTCTCAGATCCCATTCATCCACCAACTCTCAGTGAGCTTCAGCTGGACATTTGTTGTCTAATCGGAGAAGAGATGCTCTAAATGGTTAGGTGACTGTGTTTTTCACTGT
The DNA here is from genome assembly GCA_039654775.1 of Spinibarbus caldwelli. NCBI lineage: Eukaryota > Metazoa > Chordata > Actinopteri > Cypriniformes > Cyprinidae > Spinibarbus > Spinibarbus caldwelli. The sequence goes on along the minus strand of CM077262.1, from coordinate 22,721,634 downwards.
TCACTTTAATGTTCACTTCTTAATTAATAGTTACTAGAAGCTTTCATTGTTCATACAGTATTGCTTACTGATTATGATGTTATTTTATTTATGTTTTAGCTGTATTCCTTCTCTCTCTCTTTCTTCTTTTTTTTTTTTTAATAGAGATACTACCTAGTCAATATGTGATTATGGGGCCAATGTTGGTGCTTCAGTAATGTGCAGGTTTTTGTTGACACCACGGATCATATTAAGGGGTGCTGGCAGATCGAGGTTTGTTCTTGGTTTGATCTGCCATAGTTCATGGGAATGTATTTATGTTTTTTTGAATAGTGATGGGAAGGGTGGGGGGTGGTTTAATGGTAGATTCAACTGGTTTTATTTTCAAACTTTTATTTTGTCTTATTATGCAGTAATTCTGTTCCATACCTATGACTGACCTTAATATTCTGAGTTGTAATATTAATGGCCTAAATGGCCCTCACAAACGTACAGGTTTTCTGGATTTTTTGCGAAGAAGAAAGATTGATATAGTGTCAGTTCAAGAATCCCATTTGAAAGAGGAGGATATACGCAGGTGTAATAATAAGTTTTATGAAGTGGTATCTCACTCATCTTCGGATACTAAAACCAAGGGTGTCCTAATATTGGTGCAGAGGACTTTAAATATTACTATTTTAGATAAAAGATGTGATACAGACGGTAAAATAACACATATAAAAACAATAGTGGAGAATAGGAATATTGTATTTCTTTCAGTTTATGCCCCTTGTACTCCTGACCCTACTTTTTCTCTGTTTTGTTAACCTATCTCTTGAAATTTTCGGATTTTGAAATTGTATTGGGTGCAGATACAAATTCTGTAATGTCACATGTCCTAGATAGATCTGGACCTAAGGAATCACACTCTCAAGCTTTTTTATTTATTTATTTATTTTTTTTTTTTTTCTGAATATGAATCTGTCATCTTCTCCTAAGTGTAATCTCTGTTCGCAAGGATCTTTAGGCATGTTTTCGCATTGTTTTTTTGGGAGTGCCCCTCTCTCTCACCTTTTTGGTCTCAGCTCTCACAGGACCTGTTATATTTGTTGGGTACTGAGATATGTTTGACTTCCGCGCCATTTTTTCATGAATGACTTTTGGGACTTCACCTTGTCCATCCAACAAAGATGTTTACAGTTAGCTGCTCTCACAGCAGCAAAAAAAAAAAAAAAAAAAAAAAAAAAAATTGCTAGTCAACCATTGGAATCCTCCTCACACAATGGACAGATGAACCTTGACTGTGTATTTGTTGGACATTATCTCGATGGAACTCTCAACTTCTCGTATACATGGATCTAATGTGGAAACTGTAAATTTATGCCATTCAGCTTTTAATGTTGTGTCATCTTTTCTAAAATCCTTGTAAAAAATATTTTATTGTAGGTTGGGTTCTAAATTTGCACAGTTGCTTTTTGTTTTTTACTACTGTTCCCAGAGGAAAATTTAATAAAAATTTGTTAACAAAAAATTGATGTAATGCTAAATTTCTCCAAATCTGTTTCAAGGAAAAAAACTCATCTACATCTTGGATAGCCCGAGCGTTAGTAAATTGTCAGTAAATTTTCATTTTGGTGAACTATTCCTTAATGGCTTTACAATGAAGTGCTTCTTAAATGACTTTAATTTACCAATTAGCCTAAAATTTGGCCCAGAGAGTACGCAACGGTCTGCTGCCTTAATTGTGTGTTGAGGTGACATTTTCACTGCTCAGCACAGCATCAGTTTCAGAGTTTATTTAGTCGGAAATCCAATTGATGCCTCCCACAGTTAAAGTCTAAACTAAAAGTGACCCCTCTCTGTGTTAAAGGGCTTGTTGGGGTCACTTCAACCGTTAAGCTATTAACACACAGTGGTCCACCATTTATCCAGTTTTCATTTTACATATGGTCATAAACATGCTAGTAAACACAACCACATGTGCGGCTATTGCCGCAGGCTGACTGCACTCACACTAAGGCAGTTAATGATGCAGAAAATTAACCGGGTACACTGGATATACGAGCCGCTGTAGTCTTTAACAAGAAGTTCTCCTGCACGATTCATCAGTACATGTTATAATGAAAGGAAAAAAAAAAAAATGTCAGCAATCTTTATAAATGTGATAACTTGCTCCTCCTCTGAAACAGCTTTCCTTGTTTGCTTTCATCACCTAGGTTACAAAGGCTGTTGGGTAACGTTAAGCAACAGGAATATTTTAGGCTTATATTTTGGATAATGCAGCTTTTCTAAATTCCAGTAGCTAATGTCACTCGCTTACAGAACAGTTTCTTCCCAGTTGCTATCAGGACTTTAAACTCATAAATGCACTAATGCTAAAACACTGTTCCAGCCACGTTATTCTTTAACTACAGTCACTTATTTCATTCAAATTTCTTCTGTCTATACTGCTGCTATACAACATGCAATATTCAATATATACAATATTGTACAATATGCAGTATGTCAATCTGAAATACCACTGTCTGAACACTTTATTTATCAGGACTTTAAACAAATTCACTAAATAGTATGTCAGAGTGAAATACCATATCTGGTTACTAAATCTGTAACACTATATCTGCAGTAAAGGTGCAATGATATATGTGCAATAATATACATTGTATGTCAATGTGCAATATATCTAGTCACTAAATTACTACAGTTACTCATTCCATTAAAATTGTACTTTTGTATAAACTGACTGTGCATATCAAGGTGAAGGCCAACGTGGAATACTATAAATGGTCACTTTACTCAGGTTGCTCAATGTGAATATAATGACACAGTCACTTGTTGCATTTACTTGTAAAATTGTACTGTACATTCCTATAGTCTTATTTATTGTCTATGGTTATATGTTGTTGTTGTTGTTTTTTTTTTTTTTTTTTTTTTTTGTTCTAACACCAATCAGGAGCAGTGTTCTTAATTTTGTTGTATGCAGAAAATACAATGACAATAAAGGCATTCAATATTCTAATGCAGTACTATAACGTGTGCAATTTTATAGCAATAATAACAATTATTGATACATTTGAAACAGAAGCTGTGTTTAGTATTATTTAAATGTTATTATAATATTATTTTAAATTTGCTTTTATTTTTATATTTTCAGTTTTCATTTTAATGTTAGTTTAAGTTGTTGGTCCTTAAAAAAAAAAATAATTATATATATATATATATATATATATATATATATATATATATATATATATATATATAATAATAATAATAATCCAATTCAAACTCAGTCAGATAGCAATTCTGGATTATGTACTGTAACACCCACCACCCAAATATGTATAAAATTAAGTCCCATCCTACTCTCACCCCCTCAGCAAACTCTGCTGCAGCTCTTTCTTTCCTCACAAGTAGCCTGTTTTGAAGCATAGAACAGATGCCAAAGGCAAAATCTTGTTTAATTCCATAAGGTTTTTGTTTTGTTTTGTTTCTTTTCTTCTGTAATTTAAAAGCACTGTTTTACTGTCACACCTGCAAAAGGCCCCTAGTTGACATAGGATACAAGACCAAGGGAGAAAAAAATAACAAAAAAATTAATAAAAAAAAAACATTTTCCCCGGCATCACTCTCAGTTTTCACCTCAGTCAAGCACCACTGGGCTCAACATGATCTTCAGAAACACGAAAATACAGAAGGAAATGTCAGATATTTTTATATCTTGTCTTCTATCAGTATGGATGCATCATGTCAGAGGATATGTAAAGTCTTCCTGTTGGTGAAATAGGGAGAAAATATTTGTAACACAGACAGACCTGTAGAACCATCAGTTTATTTAGAAATTAGATACAGATGAAATCATGATCATACTGTACCTAAGCAGCATCTTCCTGAGGTGACAAAAACATTTTTTTTTTTTAATCAGGGTAAAAAAAAAAAAAAAAAAAAAAAAATGGGTGTCAAATAACTAAACTATTAATGGTTAACAAGTGTATTGTTTTATTTTTTTTTTTTCCAGCTGTTTTAACAAAAAATGTCAACTAACGATTTTGTTTTCTAATAGTGTTAATATTTATCCTGGTACTGTACCTATACCAGTAAAGTTAAACTTTTGCAACTTTTCTGAATAATAATAATAATAATAATAATAATAATAATAATAACAATAAAATACAATTTAAAAAAAAAAAAAAAAAAAAAAAAAAAAAACCTCACTCTTTTATCTTGGTGTTTATCTCACCTTCTGTTCTCCCACCTCACGTCACGGTACACACAGCGTAGAAGAACGAGGAACACGGAGACGAGCAATACTCAAAATAAACAGTCTTTAATCCAACTCAACAGGAGCCCTCCGTGGGATAAACTCCGGAACAGGAGCCCTCCTTGGGCTAAACTCAGGAATAGGAGCCATGGGCTAAACTCAGGAAGAGGAGCCCTCCGTGGGCTAAACTCAGGAAGAGGAGCACTCCGTGGGCTAAACTCAGGAAGAGGAGCCCTCCGTGGGCTAAACTCAGGAAGAGGAGCCATCTCAGAGCTATCCACAGGAACAGAAGCCCATTTAGGGCTAGGCTCGGAATCTGAGGCCTGCACTGGACTCTTGGTCAGGACACTGGAACGAACTTTGGAACTGAAGTGAGCCGCAGCCGGTGGGCTTGAGTGAGCGGTGGCCTGCGAACTTGACTTTGGAGCGGACGGCAAACTTGACTGATGAGCGGCTGGCGGGCTTGGGTTAGCTGCAGACAGCGGGCTCGACAGATGTACGGCCGGCAGACTTGACTGACAAGAGGCCAGCCGACTCGCAGCACTCGCGGCGATCCCGCCAAACTCCCACGCTCAGTTTTAGCAGGCTTTGGCGGAATGAGGAGCGACGACTTCCATGCCGTCGAGGAAAAACGGGGAAAACAAAAAAAAAAACTTTCAAAACCGACAAAACAATCAGGGAGATGGGGCGCCGCTTACTGTTTCGGTCTGGTCTTCAGTCACGGTGCACACAGCGAGGAAGAACGAGGAACACGGAGACGAGGAATACTCAAAATAAACAGTCTTTAATCCAACTCAACAGGGCAATGCAAGGCAGGGCTGAGACATACAGGAACACAGGGAGTGTAACAAGTAGACCAGACGAAAAATAACTAAACGGGCAGGAACTAAATACACAGGATGAAACTAGATAATTAATAAAACACAGCTGAAGACTAATGAACTAATAATCACACTAAACGAGGACAGGAAACAAGAAGGACCAAATATGGGCATACATGAGGATGGGGAGCACATGAGACAGAAAACAGAACACAACACGAACCAAAGCCTGACACCTCACAGTTCATAAAACTTCTGGCAGCTTTCTATATTTCTCTGGGAGACTTGGAGATGAAATTTCGGTAGTCGAGATGGCAGTGATACAGTAGGCGGGATAACAGAAGTTTAATCAGATCAAAACATGACCTGACTAACCCAATGTCTTCTTATTTCTGACTTGCACACGTGTTTTTTTTATTTTTTTGTTTTTTATTTTTTTTTTCTGGTCATTGTTCATTGCTAATCTTCTTCCCTCTGAGAACTCATTTGCATACACACATACATATATATATATATACACACACACATACATACATGAATATATATACTACTTGGACATAAAATAATACTACCATACTAGTACTACCATGCCTATTAGATCCTGTACCCACTAAATTACTGAAAGAGTTGTTACCTGTACATCAATGTGAGATACAGTAATGTGACTTCATGTTCAGTGCAAATAAATATAAATTTAGACTGCAATTGATTTTATCTGCACAGTCAATGTGTTTAACTGAGTGCAATGAAACACAAATCCCAAGAACAGAAATGATAAAAATTGTTTTTTTTTTTGTTTTTTTTTTTGTTTTTTTTAATAATGTTAATACTTAACTTAATACTTGTTCAAAACAATTACTTTGGCAAAGTTTGTACTATTTTCTGCTTATTTTGAAAAATGAATATATATATATATATATATATATATATATATATATATATATATATATATATATATTTTAAAATACAGAAACAAAATAATATTTAAGTAAATATTCTGAAAGTATTGAAGGCGATCCAATAATAATTGAATATATATTTACAGTAGTAACAACAAATGATATTTTATTATATGATATGTTTAATATCATTTTTTTATATATATGATGGTTTCATTCTAAACATGGTGATTATCTTTAATATGGACACCCAACATAATATATGATATTTACCATCTGAATCTAACCATGTCGTGTCAACAAATGGAAAAGTCAGCCATCTATTAATTATCATGTTAATTACTGTGTGTCTTTAGCCCCAACAGCAGAGGCGATTTTAACCCCAAATACCATACTTTACATATTCTTTCGTTATTTAAAAACTGTTGCTTTAATTATCTTAAACAAAACTGAAAATCATAAAGAAGACATTTGTCTCAAAATACATGCTTTAATTTTAGCGATTCTCATTTGCTACTTAAATCTACAACATTTAAAAAAAAAAAAAAACATAAAATATTAGATCAAGTAAGCACAGAATCAACTTTGCACTGCTGCGCGCGATCGCGTCAAAGAACCGCTTCTCAATATTATTAACTCATCGTTATCTTTAGGTCGCGTCCCAACACCATTCAAGCTGGTGGTTATTAAGCCTCTTATTAAGAAACCACAACTAGATCCTAGTGAACTGGCAAATTACAGACCCATTTCAAATCTTCCGTTTATGTCTAAAATTTTAGAAAAAGTTGCGTCTGCTCAACTGTGCTTCTTCCAGCAAAAAAAATAAAAATAAAATAAATAAATAAAAGGTTTCAGGCCCCATCACAGCACAGAAACTGCACTTGTTAAAATTACAACTGACTTGCTGCTTGCGTCAGACCAAGGCTGCATCTCATTGCTAGTTTTACTTGATCTTAGTGCTGCGTTCGACACTATAGATCATGACATACTCATAGATCGATTACAAAACTATACGGGTATTCAAGTGCAGGCTTTAAGATGGTTTAGATCCTACCTGTCAGATCGCTACTACTTTGTTTATTTAAACGGGGAGTCATCTCAATTATCACCAGTAAAGTATGGAGTACCACAAGGATCTGTCCTAGGTCTTCTGCTATTTTCAATATATATGTTGCCCCTAGGTAATATTATTAGAAAATACGGGATTAGTTTCCATTGTTATGCTGATGATACTCAACTATATATCTCAACAAGACCAGATGAAACTTCTAAATTATCTAAGCTAACAGAGTGTGTTAAAAATATAAAAGATTGGTTGACCAATAATTATCTCCTATTAAATTCAGATAAGACAGAGATATTACTTATTGGACCAAAAAAAAAAAAAAAGCGGTACACAAAATCTCTTGGATTACAATTTGCAACTAGACGGATGTACTGTTACTTCCTCTACAGTCAAAAATCTGGGTGTTATATTAGACAGCAATTTGTCTTTTGAAAATCATATTTCCAATGTTACAAAAACAGCATTCTTCCATCTTTGAAACATCGCCAAGCTACGAAACATGTTACCTGTTTCCGACGCAGAAAAGCTAATTCATGCATTCATGACCTCTAGACTGGACTGTTGTAATGCACTGCTAGCTGGTTGTCCTGCATCTTCAGTAAACAAGCTACAGGTTGTCCAAAATACAGCGGCTAGAGTCCTTACCAGGTCAAGAAAATATGATCATATGACCAGGTATGTTTACACATACAAGGAATTTGTTTTAGTGACAGAAGCTCTACAGTGCAACATAAACACAGCAACAGGACAGGACACAGATAATAAAAGAATAATATACAAATATACAAATAGGCAATGTACAAATAGCAAAAACACAATATATAATATAAACAATTATGGTGTACAGGTCTGATATGTGCAAATCTGAAATGAAAAAATAAGTATGTGTGGTGAATAAATAATTTATAATAGTGTTGTGTGTTCCACGTTTAATGTCAAGTGTTCATGAGATGGATTGCCTGAGGGAAGAAACTGTTCCTGTGTCTGGTCGTTTTGGTGCTCAGAGCTCTGTAGCGTCGACCAGATGGCAACAGTTCAAAGAGGGAATGTGCTGGATGTGAGGGGTCTAGAGTGATTTTGCCAGCCCTTTTGCTCACTCTGGATAAGTACAGTTCTTGGAGAGTGGGGAGGGTTGTACCAATGATTCGCTCAGCAGATCGGACTACCCTCTGTAGTCTTCTGAGGTCAGATTTGGTAGCTGAGCTGAACCAGACAGTTATTGAAGTGCAGAGGACGGATTCAATGATGGCGGAGTAGAACTGATTCAGCAAGTCCTGTGGCAGGTTGAACTTCCTCAGCTGGCGAAGGAAGTACAGCCTCTGCTGGGCCTTTTTCACAGTGGACTCAATGTGATTGTCCCACTTCAGGTCCTGGGAGATGGTGGTGCCCAGGAATCTGAATGACTCCACTGCAGTCACAGTGCTGTTCATGATGGTGAGTGGGGGGAGTGCAGGGGGGTTTCTCCTGAAGTCCACGATCATCTCCACAGTTTTGAGCGTGTTGAGCTCCAGGTTGTTAAGACTGCACCAGACAGACAGCTCCTTAACCTCCTGTCTGTAGGCAGACTCGTCACCGTCCTGGATGAGGCCGATCAGTGTGGTGTCGTCTGCAAACTTCAGGAGCTTGACAGAGGGGTCTTTAGAGGTGCAGTCGTTCGTGTACAGGGAGAAGAGCAGTGGGGAGCTCCAGTGCTGATCATACGGGTACTGGATGTGTATTTTCCCAGCCTCACTAGCTGCAGCCTGTCTGTCAGGCAGTTGTTGATCCACTGACAGACGGGGGTGGGGACGGAGAGCTGAGTTAGTTTATTCTGAAGGGTGTCCGGGATGATGGTGTTAAAACCGGAGCTTAAGTCTACGAACAGGATCCTCACATAAGTCCCTGGTCTGTCCAGATGCTGCAGGATGAAGTGCAGTCCCATGTTGACTGCATCATCCACAGACCTGTTTGCTCTGTAGGCAAACTGCAGGGGGTCCAGTAAGGGTCCAGTGGAGGCCTTCAGATAAGCCAAAACCAGTCTTTCAAATGATTTCATGACCACAGACGTTAGAGCCACAGGTCTGAAGTCATTAAGTCCAGTCATTTTTGGGTTTCTTTGGGACGGGGATGATGGTGGAGCGTTTAAAGCATGAGGGGACTTCGCACAGCTCCAGTGATTTGCTGAAGATCTGTGTGAAGATGGGGGCCAGCTGGTCAGCACAGATTTTTAGGCAGGCTGGTGACACTCTGTAAATTTAGACTAATATATTTCCATTTAATTGCAATTAACATGCAATTAAGTGTCCAAAACATTAGTTTGAACTTAGGTATCCTTTTAAAGTATATTATTTCTGTAATAAGTCTTTTAAAAGTATGCTATAGTGTAGTTCTGTTTCACAAGTCAAGTCTATTCATTATTCAGTACATCAGTGTGAGATACAGTAATGTGACTTCATGTTCAGTGCAAATAAATATAAATTTAGACTGCAATTGATTTTATCTGCACAGTCAATGTGTTTAACTGAGTGTAATCAAACACAAAACCCAAGAACAGAAATGATAAAAATTGTGTTTGTTTGTTTTTTTTTTTTGTTTTGTTTTTTTTATAATGTTAATACTTAACTTAATACTTGTTCAAAACAATTACTTTGGCAAAGTTTGTACTATTTTCTGCTTATTTTGAAAAATGAATAATATATATATATATATATATATATATATATATATATATATATATATATATATATTAAAATACAGAAACAAAAAAATATTTAAGTAAATATTCTGAAAGTATTGAAGGAGATCCAATAATAATTGAATATATATTTACAGTAGTAACAACAAATGATATTTTATTATATGATATGTTTAATATCATGTTTTTATATATGATGGTTTCATTCTAAACATGGTGATTATCTCTAATATGGACACCCAACATAATATATGATATTTACCATCTGAATCTAACCATGTCATGTCAACAAATGGAAAAGTCAGCCATCTATTAATTATCATGTTAATTACTGTGTGTCTTTAGCCCCAACAGCAGGGGCGATTTTAACCCCAAATACCATACTTTACATATTCTTTCGTTATTTAAAAACTGTTGCTTTAATTATCTTAAACAAAACTGAAAATCATAAAGAAGACATTTGTCTCAAAATACATGCTTTAATTTTAGCGATTCTCATTTGCTACTTAAATCTACAACATTTAAAAAAAAAAAAAAAAAAAAAAAAAAATATTAGATCAAGTAAGCACAGAATCAACTTTGCACTGCTGCGCGCGATCGCGTCAAAGATCAGACAAATCTGCAAGGGCATCTTGAAAAGCGAATGTTTTGGAAAGTGCTACGCAACGTTTTTGTTCCATCTAGTGGTTTTTGATAAAAATAATATCAAAGGCACCTTTTACCCCAGGGCGCCTTTAGCCCTGTTGTACCCTATATATATATATATATATAAAACATTACTGAGTAATATCTCAGAAGGCAGCATTGTGATTGTGTATGGTCTCTGTTGGCCTTTCCTCCCAGGATTTACTTTCGATTTAGATTCATTCAGTAAAATAAAACAAGTGTAGTTACCACAACTGTGAAGTGATGCTGTGTTGAGAGATATTGTGATGAAATGTCAGAGTGAGGAAAAAAATATGCATTAATTGTCTTTCCTTTTCCTGCCAATTAGCGCCTTTATTCAATCTAACAGCCACACGTTTGACAGTGAATAAATGAAAAATAAACAAGACATTAACTAGTTTATAGCAGCAGGTGTGATTTTTCTCATTTCTGCTAAAACAAATAAATTTATTTAAAAAGTTGTGAAATACCAATGCAAATATTATTTTGTCTCTCTTGCCAAGCTGTCATTTAATCAAAGACTTGGTTTGAACTTTTGCTCTCCATAAACAACTGGGCCAGGAAAGCTTTGTATAATTATGCATATGTGAAAGCATTTATTTTAAAATGTCCTGTGTGGCTGGCATGAAATGCCTGATTACTTGAGCCGTATCCTTCTGATTAAACGAAATGCTGCATAATTAAAAATAACGAGTTGTCTATTTCAGGCAAAACATTGCTGAATACTGTGGTTACTGTATATGTGATCTATTATGGAGATGTTGTCAGGTTGCTCTGCCACAAGTTTGTGTGAAAGACTGACAAACCTTGTGAAAAGCAATTACTTTGCATACTTTTGCCATACTTTTAAAGATCTTTTGACCCATTTAATATCCATATTTATATGTAATTTCATAAATACTTTTTTTTGTCCTTGAAATATGGAAAAAAAAAATTTTATTCCATATATAAAATCTATTCTCATTGATATAAGTATATCCCAGAATGAACTGACAAACATTTATGGTAAATTAAAATATACTTCTATTTCTATTTAAACTTGTGTGTCATAAAGAATTATATTTGTTGTTACAGATTTATAATTATTATGTAGCAATTTAGTACATTTGAAATATATTAACTTCCAATATCAAATAACGCACTACATTTAAATTATAATCAAGTACGTGTCAAGTACATGTGCATTAGTATGTTGGTCAACACATCAAAATGACCATACTTATTTAAAGTATGACAAAAGCTTATTGAAACATATTGATTTAAAATGTACATTAAAGTAAAAAGCTTAATTTGACATTATTACAAAGTGCAATTAAAAGGTACTTAAGTGTGTTAACAGTCATGAAAATGTAGGTTACACTTTATTTTAAGGTGTTCTTGTTACAGTGTAATTATACATTTAAGTACTATTAATTAACTAAATGTTTTTAATATAGGGTTAGGGTTAGGATGAGGGTTTGGTTTAAGGTTAGTTGCATGTAATTATGCATGATTTATTGTTATTATAATGCATGTAACGTATAACAAGGACACAGTAAAATAAAGTGTTACCAAAATGTATTCCAACTACACTTTAGACTTTTAATTTTTATTAAATTATCTGAAAGTAAAGTCTTTTGATATACTTTCAAGATTGGAAGTATACTACAATTGCACATTCAGTTTAATGCCATTAAACAGCCTTTTATACATTTAAAATTTACACATTTTAAATAGCCTAGTTATTAGATACGTCACATACATGCAACGTGACAACATGCCCCATTATAGGTCATCATGGGCTAAATCAACTGTATATTTCCCTTCATAGGCAAGAAGACTTTTTTTTTAGTCAAGAATTGAATGTGTCTACAGAAATTACCTTTCAGAAATAAACCTCCCCTGAGGAATACTCACTGGTGTAAAAATGTGTCAACTACACTCTTAAAAATAAAGGTGCTTCAAAAGGTTCTTCAAGCAATGCCATAGAAGAACCATTTTTGGTTCCAAAGAACCATTCAGTCAAAGGTTCTTTAAAGAACCATCTCTTCCTTACCTTTTATAATCTGAAGAACCTTCTTTAACCACAAAGAACCTTTTGTGAAACAGAAAGGTTATTCAAATGTTAAAGGTTCTTTATTGAGCCATTTAGACAAAAAAGGTTCTTCTATGGCATCGTGAAGCACCTTTATTTTTAAGAGTGTAGCCCCGGCCTCATCTATTTATCTTACACTAGCTTTCATTTTTTACTTGGTTCTTCTGTGTGCAGTACCTTGTACATAAAACATTTCACTGTCATCTGAATTAAACTTTTATTTGAAAATGTCAAGGTTTTTTTTTTTTTCTCTCTCTTCTCAGTTTTACATACAACCTGAAAGGAAAATACTCAGGCACCTACATGTCAGTGAAGAACTACTTCAGAAACAGGCTGAAACCTGAAACATCTTCCATCATTCATATCCGGTTCATACATGATTGAGAGCTCTGTGCAGAACTACCAGACTGTAGCGTTAACATGGTCCTCAACTGACACAGGTTGTAGACAAATAAAAAGACATGCAAACAATATGACACTTAGAAAACTTTATCCCATCCAGTTTTGTAACTTGTAAACCATTTACAGACACAGTGAAAGCACTTGCTGAAGAAAGAGGATTCTGAATCATGTGAGGAAGTTATTTTTACTCAAGTAAATTTTGAATGCCGAACACGCATTTAACGTTCACAGGCATTCTACATAAAGACTCGTCTGCTTGTGAGACTGTCTCGCTCCAGCCCATGTGCTTTAGATTGTGATGTAAGAGACCAGACGGAGTCTAAGCACGTTTAAATATGAAAAGCTACATCTGCATTAGAACGCTGATGTTAACTGACAGGCCCTCAGTGTTTTGGTGCTGATTATTATAAAAGAGAAAATGAGTGCGAGCAGCACCATGTTCTATTTTGAGCACCTGCTGCCACACAGCACCCCTCACTCATTACGAGAGGAAGTGTCACGTGGCAGGAGGCCAGAATCTGCATATCCTTAAACCCAGCATCAGCCTTTCGAGTTTTACTTTTGTTAATGGTGTTTAAGACGTGTATCACTATTTTTGTTTCTCATACATAATTTTGTGCTCTTTCATGCTTGCCAGATGAAGAAACAGGGAAAACAGACTTTAATTGAGAAGCATGCTGTGCTTCCAAATGCTAACATGGTGTTGGGTTGAGTTCACCTTAATTAAGTCCAGGGGCCTCATTTATAAAGCACGCGTATGCTCAGATTTGATCTTAGAGTGTGTGTACGCTTAAATCCAAAACAACGCTCATATTTGTAAAAACTGGCTTTGACGTGGAAAAGTGCTTAGTGTCACATCAGGGTCTAAGCAGACGTACATACTTTTTCTTGTCAAGTACTGCAGGTTTTTGAAATTGTAAGCTGTTCTTGCAGCTCGCTGTTCTAAATTAAATAATTTTGATGATGACTTGTGATCTTTTACATGTTAATGACATTAATTAGGAGTCGTTTACAATGCAGAGAGCTGAAACCATTCATTTGCGAGCAAGTTTAATATCTTTTGCGATTCATAGATTTCACATCTGAAAGAGATGCATACGTGGACGTACGTTCATTTTATGAATCACATGTACACATATTTGAGAGATGATCGTAAGATCAATTTTAGGATGGTTTCTGTGCAACATTTTATAAATGAGGCCCCGAGTCTTTGACCAATCGAGTCAAGTTTGAGTCCAAAAAGGCCAAGTCTGAGACCAACTAAATGCTACTGTATGTCCTTAATTCAACATCTTGTTTTAAATGTAACAACTAGAAACAGCTTAGCAAACTTAAAATCACATAACCGATTTTTGTATTGTGACATATTGTAGAGTGAATCAGCTTTTTGATATGAAAACTAGAGGCCGGGACATGACTTGATCCATCAATATAAATGTATAGACTCAAGTATAAATCTCGACTACCCTAACTGTATGCCAACATGTTGTTCTCTACACTCCTAAAAACAAAGTTTTCAAAAGATGGTTTTCACAGCAATGCCATAAAGCATTTTTGTTTTCCGATTGTAAACAACATTTTAATAATCTAAAGAAACTTTGGTGACACTTTACAGTAAGGTTCCATTTGTTAACATTAGTTAAATACATTAGTTAACAAAGTAACAATGAAAAGTACTTCTAAAGCATGTATTAATCTTACTTAAAGTTGATTCCAAACATCTACTAATACATTATTAAAATCGAAAGTTGTATATATTTTCCCTTAATGTTATTTAATGCACCTGAGCTAACATGGACTACAATGAACAGCCATTTTTTTTTTTTTTTTTTTTAACTAACATTAACAAAGATTAATAAATACTGTACCAAATGTATTGCCCATTGCTTATTAATGCATTAAAGTAATAGTTCACTCAGAATGAAAATTCTGTCATCAATTACTTACCCTTGTGTCGTTCCAAACCTGTAAGACCTCCGTTGTAACAAAGTAGTAGAGTAGAGTAGAGTGGGCGCCACCTCTGGGGAAACTACAGTGGTGTGTTCGGCCCAAACACAGAGAATGGCCGTAGCCATAACTGGCAGGACAGAGAGTACATTGTCTATTTCCAAGATTGACGGTGCTGTGCCTGGGGAACTGGGGCATGTAGCGGCCAGCAGTGTTGAAACTGTGTCACTCGTGAGCGTAGATTCTGCATAGCTCGTGAATATACAGGCTGCGTGGCTCGTGATCATAGAATCTGCATAGCTCGTGAGCGTAGATTCTGCGTAGTTCGTGAGTGTAGAGTCTGCGTTACTCGTGAGCTAAAGTCTGCGTGGCTCTTGAGCGTAGAGTCCCCTGGAATGCCAGCAGCTCGCACCGACACCAGCTGAGGGTCCTTCACGCTGGATGTCAGGTTCGAACGCTTTGGGACTGACTTAGTGTCTTCAAATGCAACATTCACGATGCTCTGGAACACTGGAGTAGCATCCATGATGGCTGAAGACTGTTTGACGTGAGCAAGCTCTAGCATTAGCATTCGTGGAGAATCTCTGGTTTGGCAGCCATTTTGTGAACAGTCTCTGCATTGACAGACATTTTGTGGAGAGACTCTGGGCTGGCAGCCATCTTGTAGAGAGACTCTGGAATGGTGGATATTACAGGACGAGACTCAGGAGAAGCAACCATGACAGTAGAAGACTGTGGTGTGGCGGCCATCTTGGGAAGAGACTCTGAACTGGCAGCCATGTTGATAACAGGTTCTGGGTTGTTAGCCATTTTGGGTATAGACTCTGCTTCTCCCACGGTGAAGGAAGAACCATATAGCAAAAGAGCATAATCCATAAAGTCTCTCAAAGTACATTTGAACTCCCCTCCAGGAAACCATGAATTCACAGACTCATTGAGTTCAAAATGAAAAATGTATTTTAAAGCAATTTCATCAAACTGTACTAGATAGAATAACTCACAGAACTGGTTAACATACTCTTCAACAGATAAGCCTCCTTGCCGAAGATGTAGTAGCTGGTCAACTAGGTCTATGGTTGGCCTGGCATGCTCAGAAAGCCGCTGGATCAGGGTGTGGCTGGTGATTCTGTAACAAAGGGGGAGCCATGACAACGGAGTAAAGGATCCAAATGCAAGGCTTTGTTAGTAAACATGGTCAAAACAGGCAGGGTTGAACACCAGCAAACAGTATAATCCAAGGCACGGGCAAAAGAGTAATCCACAAGACAGGCAATGGTCAGAGCAAGCAGTAATCAATCAAAACAAGTTAACAGTCTAAGGATCAAACCAAGAAGGCAAGGAAGCATGGAAGAGCTAAACATTCAGCCACCAGCAAAGACAGAGTGTGTGTGTGCTAGTTTTAAAGTTCTTCTAATGTGAGACAGCTGTGAACTGATGATGAGATCTAATGAGAGACAGTTGATGCAATTGATGAGTCCTTACAAAGGATTATGGCAAATGGAGTCCTGGGTAAGGTGGCAAGAGTCTGGAGTGGAGTGTCCTCTAGCGAAGCTCACAGGCACTCCAGCTAGAGATCGTGACATCAGTTTATATTCGAAGCACAAATGGACTATTTTAAGAATGTCCTTTACTGGGCTTTGAATGTTTCAGTTGCGTTGCTGTCTATGCAGGGTCAGAAAGCTCTCTGATTTCATCAAACATATCTTAATTTGTGTTCTGAAGATGAATGAAGGTCATACAAGTGCTTCTGTTTTAATATACTTTAAATAATATATTTTTTTGGGTTCAGAATAGACAAAACATCAGTTATTAACAAAATTCTTCTGTGATGCATGTGTGCCCACTGCTGGGCATTGTCAGTGGAATGAAATGAAATGAAAACTAGTGAGAGTGTGAAAAAAAAAAAATCTTATCTTTTTTTCCTCTATTTTCTGTTTGTTCATTTTCATCTCTCCAGTACTGACAGAGATTGACAAGATGCTCCTGTCAGAGAAAGGAAACGGTTGTGAAGCCTTTAAAAGCTAAGACACCTTGCTCAGATTTTTGAGATGTCCCAGGGTAGCTTCACTCTTGCCTCCCCAATGCCCCGCAGGGCTCCAAATGGGAAACGGAATCCATAGCAATATTTGCTGCTGTGTCTGAAAATATCAGCAACTGAAAAACATGGAACTTTTGGAATGATAAAAATGAAAAATGTTTCTCTACTTCTGTCTCCTGTGGACAAGCTTCAACAATATGACAATGAATCAATACAAATTTTCTCTACGTTAAGTTTGAAAGCTAAGTAAGGTGACAGACAAGCCAAGTCATGTAGAATGAAGGCACAAAGATTTTTTTAAACCAACTCAACAATTTAATAATTAGCTGTGTTTGCCATCATTACTATTGTTATATCTTATACTTAGTGTCAGGGGTTTATTCAACTAGCACAAATTGTAACATACTGTTTGTGATATAGAGATGAATATCCCAGATATAGCTTTGTTGAGGATACATAGATTAGCACCACTAATTATTCCCTAATTAAAAAAGTACACTTTAGTATACTTTTAAAGTATATTTTAAAATAATACTCTAGTATACTTAATAGTAATAAATAATATACTGTAACACTTTAGTTTAGGGACCAATTCTCACTATAGCTGCTTTTTAAAATAAATTCACACTTTTTACACACTATTTACTTAGCATGCATATTACTAGTATACTGGCTTTTTATTAATACTTATGAAGCACATCCTAATGCTTTATTCTGCATGACCATATTTTAGATCCCTTAATCCTTCCCTAGACTTAAACATAACAACTCCTTTACTGACTATTAATAAGCAGCAAATTAGGAGTTTATTGAAGCAAACATTGTAGTTAATAGCAGTTAGTAGCAAGAATTGGTCCCCAAACTAAAGTGTGAACAAATATGCGTAAGGGCAGATTGAATGTAGTGTTCAGTTTCCATTACATGTTAATTGCAATTAAATTAAATGCATGCAATTACTGTAGCTGAACTTTAGAGTGCTATTTTGAGCCACTTAAGTATGAGTTATTTACATCCATATTATGTAACCTCAGAAATACTTCTATTGTCTTCTTAATATGATTAATGTATATTGCTGAATGTACTGACAAGATTTTATGGTAAACTAAAACATACTTAATGTCATTTCTAAACTTGTGTGATGTACATATTTAAATATTTGTAATGACACATTTGTAATGAAGTTGCAATTTATTACACTTAAAATATAACACACTACAGCAGTGGTTTTCAAACTTTTTTCAGAGCGACCCTATTTTTTTCTTTTTAAATTGACGCGAACCACACATATATATATATATATATATATATATATATATATATATATATATATATATATATATATATATATATATATATATATATATATATATGTATCTCCCAGAAAGAAAGAAAGTAAGAAGGAAGGAAGGAAGAAAGGAAAGACAGCTGCGCTACAGACCGATCTTGATTCCTACCGAGCTCCGGAAGGATAATCTGTTCCAAAATCAAATCACTGTCGGTGCTTCTTAAATTAGTGAGGGTGCTTGCCTTCATGTACATCTATTCTGACATATCATATTTTGTCCAGTCCATAGTTATGATTATCACAATGTCATTAAGATTTTGAGAGAATATGCGGATGTCACATCCGAAAGTTCTGACTCACTAAAACTCCTCTGATTGGCCATTGAGTTATAGAAATCAACAGATATGTCTCTGATTTGCTACAATGTACAACGCTGCAAAAACAGAGCGGAAACACAAATACACATTTGATTCTAACCTGAGGCGGCTGCCGGTTACTTTCGTTTTGTTGTTTATGTTATTTAGTTGCTTCTTTCCTGAGTCTTGAACTTTGTTACATACGTTTTCCTTAAATCATCCTGGCAACCCATTTTTTAAGTCTCGCGACCAACCCGAGGGTTGTAATTGTAATCAAATTCTTTACACGTGATTTAGTATGTTAGTAAATTCATCAAAATAAGCATATTTTTCCTTAATAAAATATTTTTAAAGGGGGACAAGAGGCAAAAGCAGGTCTATGCAGAAACCAAACAATAAAGATGTCTCTGAAGACAATAAGACACTGTGCAGTGCCAAGCTGTGGAAAAACAGTCTTTGCGTTGCCTTCCTTCTGATCCCAACATTAGGAAAGAGTGGATGAACTTTATTTTTAATTAAGTTTCAGGCCACGTCAGTAAGAACTCGGTACTTTCTTCACTTCATTTTACCACGGATTTGTTTACAAACAAGGTACAATTTGACGTGAGATTTTTAGAAATATTAAAACTGAAAGGTGATGCTGTGTCGACTACATTGGATCCGACAGTAATGTTGCAACACAAGTGTGGGTAACTGTATTTAATACGTGGTCACTATTGCTTTGTCTGTTCAACAGATAATTTTATATGAGTATTTATGCATTTTAAACCTAAATCACTGCAGCGTTCATCTGTGAAGGATGTAGAATGGCAAACATACACAACTATTAGCCAATCATAGCAGTGGGTGTTTACTTCTGAGTATACAATCTGCCAATCCTATTCAAACAGAGCGTTCTGATGAGGGGTCTTATAAACAGGACTAAATTATGATGATATTGATGCAAAATTTTGATAACATTATAAGTGGACCTCAGAGAACAGTACAAAAAATAAATAAAAGGCTGGAATATGCTGCCTTCAGAGGACACATTTCAAGGTAGGAAGGCATCAAGGCATGTTCGAATACAATGTTAGTTTCACTTCCTGCC
Source organism: Spinibarbus caldwelli (assembly GCA_039654775.1). NCBI lineage: Eukaryota > Metazoa > Chordata > Actinopteri > Cypriniformes > Cyprinidae > Spinibarbus > Spinibarbus caldwelli. The sequence goes on along the minus strand of CM077262.1, from coordinate 22,702,100 downwards.
TCCTGAGCAGGGTTGCCAGGTTTTCACAGCAAAACCCGCCAATTGCTACTCAAAACTAGCCCAAAAGTAGCCCAATCGCTTTTCAGGGAAGATTCCCGGTAAAAATCGCATTCCGGTGGGGTAAAATACACATTTTTTTGGCGAGGTTCCCCTGATAAAAGTTGCATTCCAGGGGCTAAATATCACGTTATTGGGTCATTTCAACCCGCGGTCATGAAAAACAACCCATGAAAAACAACCCGGGAAAACCGCGGACTTGGTAACACTGCTCCTGAGATACCTTCATCTGGTTGATTTTTGAAGGCAGCATGAATGTATCCTTCACTGATTTTGATATCCCACAATCTTGTGCGTTCAATTCCGTGATGGTTGAGCAAAAACTAAATATGCCATCTAAAGGTTGCACTTGGTGGTCAGTTTGTGTGTAAATGTATATTTCTGACCAACGTTTTGCACTTTTGATGTTATTTCTAGTGAGAAATCAGTATTATAGTAATTAAATATTCACTTAGTTATCACCAAAGCTTGTTCTATTTTGTTGTAGATCATTAAACCATTATGCTGCCTCAAAAGCATGTCCAAAATCAGTTTTGTGAGGTGCCTTCATGCGCAAACGCTGCCTGCAAAGTCATTGCCAGATAAGGCAGCAAGGCAACAAGTCAGCTGCCTAGGATTCTGGATGGAGCCAAAGTGTACTCTCTTTAAAGCTTGTATGTAATTGTGTATGTAATGTATGTTCTGTATGTTTACCTTGAAAAATCTGTTTCAGAATTATCCTGATGATACACTGAGTTCTAATAAGTTGAATATGTCTGCTTTGGGAGTATGAAAGTTCGGTGAGCAGGTACAACATTCTGAAAAGAGCAGATTGCTTTAGGGCAGCCACAAATGCACATGTACAGATATCCACTGTAATTACAACAGGGCTAATTCCAGTCACTTAACTGTAGGGAACTCCAAAGTTATAAAAATAAACACGACTACATACAGTTGCTACAGTAAGGTACAGTAAGTGTAGTAAGTCTAGGCTACTTTTAAGATTTGAGGTACACTACAGGTGAGCATTCAATACAATTAAGCACAGTTCTTTTTCACAGGGTTACACATAGGCTATTCCTGTACTGAGGGACGATACTCAATAATACAAGTGTGATCAAACATAATGGGCACAGTTTAAAAGAGATGTGTGTACTAGCATGTGCAAGCTCATAGCAACTGTAATCCTCATTCTTTTCAGTTAATGACTCACTAAAGAGTGACCCATGACATCAAGTGATTTTTTATTACTTCTTATCTTTTCTATCTTACCTAAAAAATACAACTCATCCTTAATTAAATGGAATGTCAAGTGTGGTCAGAAGTGTACAGGTTTTTTTTTTTTTTTTTTTGAAATATAATTCCACTCAGACAGACTCCATTGAGAAAGGTTATAATACTTCATTTAAAGTGACGGAAGGTAAATGCTACATAAGGAGAGGACTTTAGTAGCCAAGTGAGATTTGTGCGTGCTCAATTTATATCTCAGCACCATAAATGCTGTGAGCTATTTAATTGGGCTGCCACGCAGCAGAGAAAAGGGCAGGTTTTGAAATTCTGCAGCGATGCACTCACGTGTGTGTGCATCTATAGCGGGCGCCAAGCTGAGATGTCTCATTAGGCATGTAAATTGCTTTCTGGAGTTGTCTCTGTGTTTCTCTCTTTTAAAACTTGCTTATCGCCTCTCGCACACATCAGGATGTATGTGATTGATTGCTTCAGCCTGGATTTCAAGGACTTTCGTCGCAGGTGTGAGGACTGGCATGGCTGGCTGACCCCAACGGCCATTGATTAATGCTGTCTGACTGAGATTTGTACCTGCACGTGAAAAGAACAGGAAAGAAATGTGTGAATTGTACACGCTGATAGCGCATGTATGTATTTTCGCTTGCTGCCTGCATTGCATTAGCAACTTCTTCATTAAGGAATTATGCAAATAAGGTAATGGTGCAAACACACCTCAAAAAGTATGCTGAACGTAATTTGTAAAATGTAATTTCGCATCTTACGGGTTGGTTCTGAGGACTGAGTTGAGGAAAATGCAGCAGACTTCTGCAATATTGCATACTTTACTAGGACTGTACAGCATCACTCCACTACTGTGATGCAGAAACCTGAATCTACTCGTTTAAATGCTTAAAGTGTGTTCGGCCACATCAGGCTGGATATATAACACTCTTCTTTATCGTCTTTGCATCTTAAAACACGAAACATAGTGCTCCGGAATGGTTCTAAAAAACGGGGCAGCACAGAGTGCCTCCTCCACCATGTTGCTGTCAAATAAAACAGTTGCCATGCCAACTTGCTCCTGTAAACAAAAGCTGTGCACATCCTGCTAGCACATATTTATATAGAAAACAATGGAAAAGTAGTGCATTGGAATGGAAAAACGCTTTCGGTGTGAACGGCACCTTAGCCAACTGGTTGCAAGTTCAGTCATTACCTATCATTCAGTCATTACCTATCACCAGTCATACCTACCATTACCTATAGTTCTAACAAGTATTCGCAAACAGCATTGCAAGCTTGTGTGGCTGAAACTATAGCTCTGGACCTGTGGTTAGAATTTTGTTTTCTTGTATGTATGCCTTATTGACTTCAGATTATGCGATTATGCTCTTGGCACAATAAGCAAGCTAACATGCAGTATAATCTATAACTTTAATGTTGTTTATATATATATATATATATAACATGTCAACATTCAGTGCATGAAGTGCATGCATGTGCATAAATGTATGAAGTACTGTAAATAAATAAATAAATAAATAATAATAATAATAATAAAATTCTGTAGTTTTTACAAAATAATTTTGGCAGCTCTGGTTGCCAGAATAATTTTGTAAAAAATACAGAAAAACTTTAAACACATTTACAGAACAAACAATTTACAATATAAAATTAATTTACAAACAAGGACATTTCAGTGTAAACCAGTAATTTCAACAACCCACACTGATATTAAAATCTGTTTTGTACCTTTAACATACTGACAACCAACATAATAATGCAGGTGGTAAAAGAGAAAGCCACATGAAGAATCAAAGTTCATCACAAGTAGCATCGCCTCAAGCAGAAGTATATACTAATATATAGAAGGTGCACAGAGTCATTCATGCAAACACAAAACACCATCATGGTAACACACATTATACTTAAATAATGCAATAAACTTTCATTAAACAACAGAAGATGTAACATAAAGCCCAAATGTACATAACTGATAAGAAAAACTATAAAAAAAAAAAAAAAAAAACATGATTATTTAAATAAAATACTTTCAAATGTGGAGTGTCACGCAGGGAATTCTGGGAATATCAGTTTACAGTTTTTTACTGTAAATTATACATTGATTTGTTATTTTTTACTTCTAAAACCTGTACAATTAACAGTATTTTACTGTAAAATTACATGAAATGTCTGGTTAGATCTTTTACAGTTTTTTTCCCTGTATATAGTATGGGAGCTTACTGTTAGCCTATCAACAGTTTTTTTTTTTTTTGTTTTTGTTTTTTGTAGCGTTTTTACAAAAGTTCACTGTTAAAATTACACTTATTTTTTACAGTGTACTTCTCAGAAGTCACGTATATTACAGAACCATCTTGAAGAAATTACATTGTGGAGAAAGCTGACTAAATTAACCTCATGTACATGGGAGTAAATTGTACACAAATTACATACTGCAGTTTAACATGATTTATTTTCATTAATGGCAGCAGACAGGAAAATATATGTATGTGTATTTCAAACTTTATAAACCTCTCCTAAAAAATAAAATAAATAAAATAATAAAAATAAAAAAAAAACAAGCAACTGGTAAAACATCTACTGTATCTATAATTGAAAAATGATTTGCAATTTTTTGAAACCAGATGGAGTAGTTACCAGCAGGGGCTGATTGGGCTTCGCTAACCAGCCAGTGCTACACTATATAGAAAGTGGCTAACAAAACTGGATACGATACAATCAATAAAATACCTTGCATAAAATGCCACTGTTTAGTGATTTCGCCCCCAGAAAGTTCAGCTGGAAAACTCTGGGGCTCTTTTTAGTGAGATGGGGCATAGGAGGAAGCTAGTCTTGGGAAGCAGTCATGTCCACTGTGCACAGGCAGAAGTGATTTAGATGGCAAAATCTTTAAGCTATTCTACCCACCGCCGCACAAGATCACACACTCAAGCCAGTAACAGGCCTGGAGGGGATGTGGACGGAGCCTGCTACTCTGTCTGACCCCACTGACCCACCAAATGAAAAAATAATAGGACAGAGGGTAGTTTTATGTATTTCATAAAGCCCTCCGGGGAATATGTTTTTAAAAATCTCTCTGGGGCTCTATAATGGATAATAGGGAGCTCTCCTGAACCCCTTATTCTCTCATAATATTAATATTGGAGTGCATGAAAACGGCCTTTGAAAATACCCATGTATTAAATGAGAACAGTAGGCTGTTTTTGTGCATTGTTCTTTACGAGTATGCAGACAGGTGTTCCTGTAGTTTGTGTTTCCTTGGGCTACTGTTTTGTTTGACAGCAGTGTGTTTGGACAGCTCTTGATTTTGTTTCCTGTTTGCCGGGCGGCTGGCCTTGGAGGGTGCAGGCAGTGTAGCACATGGGATGTGGGCTTGCTAAAAAGAACTGCTGTCTCCTGCAATATATTTTGAGGGACAGGGGTCTTGTTTCATTGTTGTTTCTAAGCTCTCACGCTTCCTGCATCTGAATTACATGATATTACAGAACTGGGTTTTGAGACAGAGTTCTGTTCCTCTAGGCCGACATGCTGAAAGCCGTATTTTCCATGTCTTAGCATAAGAGGAGCTACCCTGCCAAAACTTTAACTGCGTTCCGACAGACATAGTCCCTTCACAGTATTCACTGCTCCCTATTCCCTGAGCACAAGATATCTGTTTCGCTTGATAAAATGTGTTAATTCTGAACATCCTGTATTGTCATCACATACTGTATTAGAGGAATTGGTAAAACATTATATGGATAGTCCACTATAAACATTCTGTAAGTAACTTCACATGTACATGTCAACTTCCAGTCATTAAAGTATTAGTAGACTGTCAGCTTAATAACTGTGAATGCTTTAGTCTGATGGTTTCCCAACTGTAGTGAGTGGGGCGGGGCCAAGAGCCGTGGGAGCGGAGCGAGGTCCGGTGGAGTTAATGATAATGAGCGACACCTTTGCCACTCACCGGTCTCAAGTTGCATGGAGGAGCTCCGGAAGGATAAAAGGAGGAGTGACGACAGCAGAAGACGAGAGAGGACCAGGCCTGGACTTTATTTGTGTTCTGTGTGCGGCAGTCGTCCGTGAGGGGCTGCCGCTTTACTTTTGTGTTGGTTTATTTTATTATTAAAGTGTTTGAACGTTTGCTGGTTCCTGCCTCCTTCTTCCCGTTCTACGAACTGTGTTACATTGGTGCCGAAACCCGGGAGGAAGGAGGGACACGCTGTCAGAGAGCCCTCGCTGCTGAGGGGGATCGTGGTGCTGAGGAGGTCGGGCAGCATGAAGGAGAGGAGACCGCTGATGGCTGCCCGAGGCGGTGGTGCTGGAGGGATTGTGCAACAGGTGCGACGGAAGGCTCGCTACCGTGCTCCAGGGTCGAGGAGGGGTGGCTGCCGTCCAAGAGGGAGCGGAGGAGTCGGCGCCGTTCGCCAGGAGGCCGGAGCCTGCTGCCATCCGCCATGTTTGGGGACGAGCAGGGAACGGGGGAATCGCTGCTGGCTGCCCTCAATCCGGAGGATCCATCGCCGTCCGTCAGGAGGCGGAGGACAGACGAGCCGTCCACCAAAGAATGTCCAGTACCATCGCATGGCACCGCGAGTGAGAGCCTCTCAGCTGGTTGAGGACCGAGCGGCAGTGTGTCCAGGAACCGGACCAAGAATTTATTATTTTTTTTTTCTGTTTTCCTCTCTCCCCTCTCTCGTCTCTGTCTCTCCTCGTCCTTCCGTCTCCTTTTCTCTCACCCCATCTGTTTTACCCCCAGGTATGCCGCGGCCTCCGAGGGGGAGGGGGGAGTAGAGCGCAGTCTTGAGGCTACCCCCCGGCCTACGAGGGGCGATGGGGGTATGCAGTGAGTGGGGCGGGGCCGAAAGCCGTGGTAGCGGAACCTGCGCTACTCACCGGTCTCGAGTCCCACGGAGGAGCTCCGGAAGGATAAAAGGAGGAGTGACGACATTGGAAGACGAGAGAGGACCAGGCCTGGACTTTATTTGTGTTCTGTGTGCGGCAGTCGTCCGTGAGGGGCTGCCGCTTTAATTTTGTGTTGGTTTATTTTATTATTAAAGTGTTTGAACGTTCGCCGGTTCCCGACTCCTTCTTCCCGTTCTATGAACTGTGTTACACCAACATAATCTACTAACTTTGCAAATACATGTCAACTTATTCTACTAACCCTAATCTAACAGTCTAATAATACTCTAATGAGAGTTAGTTGATTTTGTACTGTCAAAATAAAGTGTAACCAAGGAGTTTAAGGTTAAATTGCTGATAAATGTTGTTTAATGTGAAAATAAACATAATTTAGTTATAATAGATTTTATTTTATTTAACCTTAATCACAATAGTTGCATTGTATCTAATGTGTCTCACACACTTAATACTCACAAATAGCCAAACAACTGGAAATGTGTCGATAAAATCAATAAATTCAATAAAAATGCTGCAACCTTGAATGCATTTATTTTATTAAAACTTCTTTAAGTACTGGAGTGATATGTAAAAAAAAAAAAAAAAAACAGTGGGTAATTTGCATAAAAGTAAATTTCCCTCTCCACTTCCTGTCAAGTGATGCATCGATATTCCCTTATTCCCTATGCCATTTACAATGCCCTTCGAACTGTATGCTCCCTTTGGATTGGAATCTCACTTAAGATAGCAGAATATGAACTTTGCAGGGCAATTACTTTCGAATGGAATGTACCTTTTTCTACAGGAGATATATAGCCATATTTTAAATTATGAGTGCATGTAAATGGGCAAAATTATTTCAATATTCAACGGAAGTGCTGTGTCAAGACAAAATTTTAGCAAGAAAGTATGTTATCTGAATAAATGAGCTTCTTTGCTCATACTGCTGTATAATGTATGTTCTTCCTGTTTGGTCAGGATTGTCCAGTTTGCCTTTTTTCTTCAGGTCGACCAAGTATCTTTTGACTTTTTTCGTAAATATGAACGAGGCTCAAAAATTTGTGCTACACACAGAGTCTGCATAGATTGTGATGATGACAAAATTTACATTATGTGAGCTGTGAGCAAGAGCTACCAGAAAACGTACAAATGAAGTATACTTTTGGCTTTTTCTGTTTCCACATACATGTATTTGTAGAGTACACAGTGGCTACTGCGCCATAACAAATTGCCAGTGTGGAAGATGGATGAACGGATAAGAAAGGGTGAAATGCCAGGCACCAGACAAGGGATAAGCTGCCATCCATCCTCTTTCAGCAGTGATCCATCAGGGAGAAAGGCTCCATGGAAGACTGACCCAGGAAATCTACCTACAGAGCTGGTGTCAGGAGAGAGAACGGATCATTTGATGCGTTGTGTGTTTCTGTGATCACCCCGATAAACCATCTTCAAGGTCACCTACATAAATTACACATTATGCTGACGTAATGTGGTGCAGGCTTTCAGTTTTTCAAGCAAAACAAGGATAGTCCCTTGGGATGCAATTTCATGAACCATAAATAGATTTTAGTTGGACAACATATTTGGGCCACATACCTTCAAAGGAACCTCCAAGTACCAACCTCATCAAGCACTCTTTGCAATCAATTACACTAAGGGTTAAAATAATACTCTTGAGTGGCTTACGGAAAGTTGCAAATCCAAATTCGACCACACAGTTATATACAGAATGCAGACTGCCACTCATGGGCATAGGAATGAAGATAGTGGTGGTCCATGCAGTTCAGCTGACAGTTTCCCATATCAGCACTAATCCCTCAATTTAGCACTCCAAAGGTCTTCTGCATTAACCGAATGTGCTGAAAAATCTCAATTTGTAGGCCTGTCAGAACCCCCTTGACCCAGGAGAAAGACAGTATGTAGCGCTTAATAACATATGCTTACAGTGGTCGCTGACTCTTATTTCATCCCAAAAATCTTCTCATGAAGATCTCCTCAACTCAAACTAAGAAGTCCAGGGATTATGGGATAATAATCAGATGTGCCATCCTGATGGTGGTTTATTGCAATTTAGTAGATTTATTGCATCTTAGATGGATCTTCTCAGTTTCTGCGGGAATTTACCATATTGTGTGAATATTATTGTAAGTATTAAAATAGATAGATAGATAGATAGATAGATAGATAGATAGATAGATAGATAGATAGATAGATAGATAGATAGATAGAATTTTAAAATATATTCAGTAGCACATGAGGAATTAATTAAGCCCAAAGTAAGTGTCACCACTTCAAATCTCTGGTCATACTCTGACCAGGAGCAGATGGCGTTGAATGATGCATTTTGTTGGAACAGTAAATATTGACAGGTGTGCTGGATGCCTTCTTCAGCTCTCTGTGGGCAGTCGAGAGAGGGCATACTAATTGGCAACCTCCACTGTGAGCCCAGACATTGGCAGCTGCCTGACAGATTCATGCCGACTGTGCTGGGCGAGCATGTACCGCACTTGACCTCTGTGTTTGCTCTTGCCAACAATTGCTCCAAAGACAATGTGAATGCTTGGACAAGAAGTCATTTTGAACAGATCTGACATCAATTGCAGTCCTGAACTCCTTGGTGAACTGAAATTGATTGCCTTACCTGGGCCAGTTTGACTTTTTAAAATCACAACTTCAGCCTTTGCACACTGGGAAAAGATGTCACGACTTCTGTGATAGCCACAAAAGTTTTGTGAAGTACTGTAATGGCCTGGACTGCTATATCTAAGATTCCAATTCCACTTTTGCCTTATTATTTGTGAATTTTTTGTGGACAGTGTGTTTGTGCTTAAATATCATTCAACTAAATGCCAATAGGTTTGATACATAATGCAATTGAACATGCACTTGTAGTGTACTTCAAATCTTTAAAAGAATATTAAAAAAAAAAAAAAAAAAACTGTATTGTACTAATGTAATATGTTTCATATTCAAAAGCTACTTAAATAGTGTATACTTCAACAACTGTTTCTCAAGACATTTCTTGGTGCATTTTTAGTTTTAAGTACATTTAAACATCTTTTATCATACTTTAAAGAAATAAATTTATTTTGATGTGTTGACTAACATGGCATAATTTATACTAAAGCATATGTAAATTACATGATTATAATTTGAACTGTACTGTTATTTGATATTTGATTTAGAGTTATTGTTATTTTAAAATGTACTAAATTGCAACTTCATTGTTACAATGTGTAATTAAAAATATATTGAAATGCATGGCATACACGTTTCAATATAAATTATACTGATATAAATCAGTAAAATACACACAAGAAATATGTTGTAATTTGTGTAAACACATTTGGTTATGTCTTTGGTGAACATAAATAGTTGGGATAAAATGCAATGTTTATCAGTATATTAAATCTGTGAATTAGGTCTTAAAGTGACAGCAGCCAAAAAAAAAAAAAAAACCTGCTACTGTGTCATTAATGTTATTTAAACAGAGAAAAAAGAAAAAGAGAAAATAACTCACTGCTCTTGGCTGAATAATTTTTGTAGCTTTGATAAAAATAACTTTAGTATTTCTCACATGAATACTGTTAGACTTAACTGAAAAGTTGAAAACACTGTTTATTACATTTGTATCTTTCTTTGTTTATTGTATTATTGTTCTTGTTATTTGTTTCTTTGTCCTGACAAACTGCAAGTGGGGGCTTAGTTCTTTCTTAAAGGGTTACTCCACCCCAAAATGAAAATTTTGTCATTAATCACTTGTCGTTCCAACCGCACGGATACGTCTTCTATGCATGTTTACACTTTGATTTGAAAAAAAAACAGCGTATCCTTGTGGCGCGGCTGGCACAGAACAGCGTATGCTGCTTGCGTCCAGCAGATATTCTCCAAAATGGCGCTACGCTGACACAGATGAGATGAATTGTTGAATAAAGTCATTATTTTTTTTTTCCTTTGTGTACAAAAAGTATTTTCGTAGCTTCATAACATTACGGTTGAACCACTGATGGCAGATGGACTATTCTGACAATGTTTTTTTTATACTTTTCTGTGCCTTGACAGTGTTAATTGTTTGGCAATCAATGGGACAGTCACAAGCCTTCCGGTTTTCATCCAAAATATCTTAAATTGTGTTCCGAAGACGAACGAAGCTTTTATGGATTTGGAATGGCATGGGGGTAAGTGATTAATGACAAAATCATTAATGTCTTTCAGGGACAGTCCCTCACATCTCTTACAAGTACACAAGGACAAACTTCCTCTCCAGCTCACTTAGAAAAGGGGCTGTCTTATGGTACGGCATGGTACGGTTCAGCACGGCTCACTTTTGGGGGGTTTTCCACTGGGTACAGTACCTAGTACCTGGTACTTGTTTTAGTACCACCTCGGCCGAGGTTCCAAGCGAGTTTACACGTCACGTTACCAAAACGTGACGTGTAAACTCTGCTGATCACTGATTGGCCAGAAAAAATCGTCACTGCCTGCAAACTTGCGGCACGAGACACAACAGCACAACAGATTTAAATCAGCACAGCCAGCGAAGGATCGAACGCAACTATTTTGAATGAGCGCACCTTTCTTTTAACAACCAAAAAATGACTATTTCGTTGTCTGTTGAGGAAGTACAGACTTTCCTCTCGTTGATAGCCGAGGAGCGGATCCAGCGAGAGCGTGATGGAGCGATGCGGAATTAAAAAGTTTTTCAGGAGTCACGGCAGTAGAGGCGGCGCAACTATAACGGCACGTGAATAATCCCGCTCACTCTAAACCGGTACTAAACTGCAGTGGAAACACAAACCGAGTCGAACTGAGCAGTGCCGTACCGTTCTGAACCGTGCTGAGCTGAGTCGTACCACGCAGTGGAAAAGTGCCATTAGAAAGGACACCCAAGTGTTAAGGAAAAGCACTCACAAGTGTCAACCCGGGAATTCAAGGAGCTTCTCTGTCTCTCTGTAAATCTCAGTCAAACTCCTTCAAGTCCCCAATGTCTCATTTCCAGGCTCCCTTCAGCAGGGTCGACACAGCTCTGGCATACCTCCGCCAAACAGATGACTTTATGGTCAACTTACATGCCTGTTTGATCAAGCAGCCGACACATAAATGTCAGCCCATGCAGATGGAGATGTGAAGCAGCAGTAAATCCGACAAAAGCCGTCATAACCATGGCTCAAAGCAGAAAGGGAAAATGGGGGAAGGAGGGGAAAGGCCAAAGAAATCACAGCGAACAGGAAAGCCCTTATGCTGGCTTACCTAAATGAAGCGAATGTAAATCATCTCCAAATGTAGCGCAGGCTCCCCACAGATGCACTCTATCATCGACTGCACATTCATTATTTAGCAACGTAAAAGCTAATGAAGGAGCCACAGGAGTGAGTCTTTGGGCCGGGCATGTGGCGTGTATGCACAAATGTGGGGCATCTTTCAGAAATAGTGTGGAAATCAGTAGAAATGGGTATCGTTAACTTTACTGGAAAATGGTAATTTAGAGTATTCTCATTGCCATAATTTTCACAATAACTGTACAATACTTTGCATTTGCAGCTGTACATTGAGTTTGCAGTAAACAGGACCACCAGAATAATATATTCCTTGCTATTTAGAACTGAATTAGAAATGCCTTTTAAATTCCAATTCAATTTCTGAATATTAATTGAGCAAACAGGATGAAAAATTGGGATTTGAGAATGCAAGGAAGTATGATTCTGATTTTTAACTAGAAAACCAAACTTTTAATCTTGGCTTGACAGCCTTGTATGAAAGTTTTGTAAAAAGTTTAAAAAGCTTTGACATTTAAAGGTTTAGGCCTTTTGGATAAATAAAGTAGATCAATAACTTTGATAGCGGCCTTGCACACTAGCGACAGATGCTGCAAGAAAAACAGCAGTATTTTCTTGTAAATTTGCACCTCAGCATAGTGTAGTACATTATACAACAGTATTCAATAGTAATAACATATTCAGTGTATATGATAATATTTATAAAAAAATCGTAAATGGATGCTGCCTTATTGGGACATTATTTATCCCACCCCTACCCCTACAGGTGTGGACACCACATCCAACTTCAGCTATAGGCTTACCAAATACTGTTAGGTACTTTATTTCCAGTTTTCTGACATTTTTCTCATTTTTATTTAAAATAGATTTATCTCTGAACAGATCTGCAATCGGGTATAGGGTAAAGTATGGAACTGGGAAAAGGTGAATTCAAACTCACTTTGGTTGTGTCTGCAATCCTTAAGGTTCAGTCAAACTACCGAAATGTCATAGGCAAAAAAGGTCCATTGTCTATTGTATATAAATAAGTCTCTTTCATACCAAGCAGCTTTTTGTTGGTTAATAGCAGGTGAATTTGGATGACCACTTGTGAACTCTTTTTAACCCCCACAAGAAACTCATGATCACACAGATTGCTATTAAAATGACTGGATTTTGCTTGTGAAATTTTGAAGAGCAATGATAAATGTGATTGCACCCTTACTCTCCACACCACGGCTCCTGTTACTGTATTCAGATTTCTTTAACCAGACAATGGTGGGCGAAGTTAGTGCTAACAAGACAGTCTATTTCAGCTGGGCTACTGTTGCACTGTTGCTGCATGTTGTTGAGCAATCTTAAACGGAATGGTATTTTGATGGAGGAGTAATGCAATTGGGCTAGTTTTGGGGAAGTTTTGAATAGCAATTGGGTTGGTTTTGTTTCATAGACCTGGCAACCCTGGGCTATTTGCACTTAGTGTAAATAGACAGCTTAGGTAACTTTTGTGGAACAGGGTAGAACACCACCTAATTTCACATAACCTGTGTTGAATTTCTTTCAATTGCAATTCAGTAAATTTCACTTCCTATCACTCCAGTTCAACTTCCTGAAAAGCCTTGATTATTATCTTTTTTTTTTTTTTTAATCAGTTAAAATTGAGTCAATTATTTAGAAATTTTCCCCACTTCCTCTAACATTTAAAAATGTCACTTTAGCCACTTTTCCACTGAAATGACCAGGAACAATTTGTCCCAGGAACTTTTCCATGTTTCTCAATACCAGGTATGCAAATTTCGGACTTGCATCCTCGGTAGTTAATTCGGACTTCGCGAGTTCGACTCGAGAATATGAACTCCCGTGGAATTCTGCAAACAGCGGCGTACTTGATAACCTCAGTCAGCTCGCATTGGCTACTGCAATTTTCCTCACTGTATTTACAATAAGACGAAATATCGTTTTCATTTAAACATATTAATAACTGCGGAAATGTAGTTCATTGAACGTAGCTATACATTACAATGACACAAAATATTTTATCAAACAGTATTGCCTCTTTTTATTTTCATTTTAACATATTAATAAATTAATAGAATAAAGATTACCTGTTAGATTTACCCAAAACAAATTATATCTTATGTTTAACCACTACAGAGACATCAGAGCCAGCGGCCAATGTCAGAATGACTAGCCGAGTTGAGGCTGCTCTTGTCGGGAAACATGAGTGCCCGCTGATCACGTGGAGCTCATGTCTCCGAAATCAGCGAAGCACATTTTGAAATAGGCGCTGTCTTTATAAATAAACCACAGATTTGTGTTTTAAACAACTACATTCTCGCCTGAAATACTTTTAAAACCACAGTTGTAAACGCCATATCAATACAGGGATCTGAAGTATTGATGAAACATCATTGAAAGAGAACTAAAATACATCAATATATCACCACCACCATGGTGGAGAAAGATTTAGTGCAAAAGGAAAAGTGGGAAAAGTCTTGGTCCAAGAAAAAAAAAAAAAAAAAAACTTAATTAAAAAAGTCAAACTTAGTTAAAAAGTTAAACTGTTGACAGTGCACTGATAATGTTCCCTACTGTATTGGATATCCACACAAGCCTTAGCAGAACTGCTTGATTAACGCAAATGGCATCATTGAAAACAATGCTACCATTTAATATGTCCTTAATGATATTGGTTTCACAGCTGTGCTCCGCATGGTGATTATCCGTAATGGATTAATTATTAACGTGCATTATGGACGTTGAGTAATGCCATTTCAAATGGTGAAATCCACATGTTGAAATTCTTACTGTGACGATATAGTAGTTTTAATAAGGATTAAGTGGTTTGTGGGTTGAGCGTGAGCTCATTGGTCTCAGCCCATACGGCTTTCTAATTAGAGGCCCGGTGGACTTAACCCTGTCTCATCAGCCCACTCAGACGAGGGGCTCTATTAATTGGCTCTGGTGAGTTGTCATGGATCTTCATTTCGCCATGGCTTCTTCAACCAGTATGAAGTCTGGGAAACATATTTCACTTGTGCTTTGATTTGATTACCCGTATGATCCACCGTGATTGTCTCCGTATTCTCAAATTTCCGTTATTTATTTATTTTTATTTTTATTTTTTTTTTCCAGGCATCACCGCTTCACACTCCTTACTTTTCATTGATTCCTTTTCTAAAATGTCTTGTTGTTGAGCTATATTGTTGTGGTGGTTAATAAAAGTTCACAAAATATAATTAAAATCACATATTTGATACAGACATCAAAGGGCAGGGCGTTCACACACAATCCAAACAAATTTAAGAAAAAAAACATGTTAGAGATATTTTTTACTACAATATTTTAAGCAAGAACAAAATGTGACTTGTTTTAAACCACTGATTACTAAATTTGATTTATTTTTATCATTTGGTTTATTGTTACTCATTCTGACTGTGAATGTAATTCTAATTTTAATTTACCACTACATTTTTTGCTCACTAAGGTCATTTACACAATATTTTGGGAGTTAAGGCCCATTCACACCAAAGATGATACCTATAACAATAAATAATTATAAAGTTGCATCATTCTATATATAAATCAATAATATATATTGATACATAATATTGATTCTATAATATCGATAATCATTCTAATTTTGTGACAGCAGGAAATCCATCCAACACTAAAGAGCTTGTGCATTTAAATCAGAAGACGGAAAAAAAATGTGTGTATGATTATAATAAACAGAATGTTATTGTTCATTGGTGTGGAGGCTAAAATAATTTATGTTATAGTTTTCTTTATAATTATCATTCTTTTTGTGATTTACGTTTACAACTATATGTAAATACAGGAATGAATCACTTAAATTATCATTGTGAATATGTACAGAGTACTACTAGTTATTACCGTAAAGATAATAAAGTTTTAATGAAACTATCAAGATCTTTCAGGGGTGAATGTGGTTTTAAAATGTGAATTTTTAGAAGAAAAGTAGAAAGCTGCAGCATGTGCATGGCCTTTTTGCAAAAGAAAATGAACTGTGAAAAAGTGCTGTGATTTGCTCAGTCTGATTGAGACTGTATGAAATTTGATATTTGGTCTTTCTTTGGTCTTTTAAGGGGGGCAGTTGTGGCCTAATGGATAGAGAGTCAGACTTGCGTGCGTGTTTGTTCACTTCTCACTGCTGTGTGTGTGCACTTGAATGGGTTAAATGCAGAGCACAAATTCCAAGTATGGGACACCATACTTGGCCACGTCACGTCCTTTCCTTTCCTCTACCAAAAAGCCCAATATGCACGCTTACCTATATCGAACTGTCTTTCTTTCTCTGTCGCTTTCAATCTATTTTTCTCTCTCACGTCCTCCCTCTCTGCAAGACGAAGGAATGTATGGGGGCCAGAAGCCAGAGCATGTAGAGCGGTTAGAAGTACTCATCTTTGACAGGGAATGGAGGTGAGTTTCCCGACCCATTCTGCTCTCACTGTGCAGACAAATCACAGAGATCAAGAAGGGTGAGGAACATGTGAGCTTTTCCCAGCTGACTCACGCTTTGCCTCGGGATGTGCAGTGATCCCCCGCCGACACGGCAAGTTACTAAACCACACAACTGACCTGGGTTTATAGATGTAAGAATGCCAGATTTGTCAGTCTTTGATGTGCATAGACACCATCTAATACAGACATTTTCCTATTAATTTTGCGGATAAGAAAAACTGAGAGTAGGTGATATTTATTCCAAAAGTTTATTCCAAAGCTGGGCTATGGAATAAAGATCTGATCAGGGTCTTATAATGTCTGATAGTGTGGATTTATGGTAATGATGTGTGGTTATTATATATTATTTGAAAAAAAGTTTAACAACATATAAAATCAGCCAGCAGTCAATAAAACTTTGAATGTGTAAAATAAAATAAAATAAAACAAAAGTATTAAATATCTTTTCAGATAATAATTTGTTCCTGTGATGGCAAAGATGAATTTTATATTATATTTAATTGTTTTTAAATTGATTTTTTTTTTTTTTTTATTCCTGACGAGAAACTGCATTTAGTTATAGCTAGTTATGCATCTCTGACATCAAAACTGCATTTAGTTATAGCTGTGTGCGAATCCACCTGATTATTAGAGTGCAAATAGTTTAATGCTGCATCCAGTGATTTTGATCAGGTTACAACTGTACATTTTACAGTTTTATGAGCCCTTTTTTTATATATAGTGAATGCCTGTAGTGCTTCATTAGTGCTTCTGACATCCAGAGGGAAATTAGAAGAAGAAGAAGGAGATGATTGATCGGAGCTGCTACCCTGATGTTTATCTTTTTTACTGGCTCATTGCATTTGTCTCCGCCTGCCACCCCCTTGATCAATAATGTAAATTCCCCGCAATAACTGAGGCTGATTAATATTGAGAGCAGAAGTCTTAACTCATGGCCTGAGAGCAATTAGGAACGCACAGGAGCATATCCACATACACAGGCACATCTTTATCTGACCTCACACTAAACATCTGATTGATACACCCCTTTACAATAGAGCACTGTGCCGCCACGCAAATGTTATTAGCTAGGCCACAAATTAAATATTACTCATAAGTGTCTCTAATACAATAATTTCAGATCACAACCTTGGATAAATGCTCAGTTTCATTCAACGTCGAATCTGGGATATTCTTGCTTCATTTTAGGAAATCCTTAGACTTCAGTCATATGACAAAAAGGCATCATGCTTCAGACTAAAAGGCTTCAGCCACTGGACTAAACAGCATCACATCACAGACTGAAAGGCTTCAGGTCTCAGAAAAAACAACATCAGGTGTCAGGTCTTGTGCAATTAAGCATCGGGCAAAACGGCCTCAGGCGAAAAGGCATCGGGTAAAACGAACTCAAAACCTCGATAATATTCACAGCTATAATTTATTTTTCATTCTTCGCTTAGGGGTAATAATAGTGATCATCCCAGCGGAGAGCGGAATTTTATGTGCTGCATACTTTAATGCTACACTAAGGCTAAGCTTTATATATATATATATATATATATATATATATATATATATATATATATATATATATATATATATATATAAAATTGATATTCTGTTGGATTTTATCCCTTCAACGTCATCCTTCAATTGTCTTATTTTTAATCTCTCTCCCCCTATAGTTTATCTATTTATGGCATTAATTTTATATATGTTGGCCTAATCCTATGACAATGTTCTTTATGTAGCCTAATTGAGAGAGAGAGAGAGAGAGAGAGAGAGAGAGAGAGAGAGAGAGAGAGAGAGAACAAAATTAAGCAGTAGGCTACTTGATGTATATTTTCTTACAGTTTTAATTGTTACACTGGTTATGCACACACCGCTTGACATTAGTCTGCAGAAAAACCACAACTGCCTGAATGAAAATGCAAATTCACTTTTTAACAGTTGTACACAAAGTAGCGCTGTGCTTACAATGCCGTCTAATAGCCCCAAAAAACTCTTTAGCCTAACTAAACTATAGTTTGCCAACATACAAGCTGTTTAGCAAACTTTCTTAAATGTGCAAACGAAATTCGCAAAAAATACAAATTTACAAAATAATCACAAACTCTACCTGTCTCAACCACTGCGTATGTCACTGAGGCAGGGAAAATTCCACCTGAGTCTGTTTTGCCCGATGCCTTTTTGTCTGAGGCCATTTTGTCCGAAACCTTTTCGTCTGAGGCCATTTCGCCCGATGTCTAATTGTACAAGACCTGACACCTGACGTTGTTTTTCCTGAGACCTGAGGCGCGATGCTGTTTAGTCCAATGGCTGAAGCCTTTTAGTCTGAGGCATGATGCCTTTATGACATTTGACTGAGGTCTAAGGATGTCCTAAAATGTACACCGTATATTAGATTGTTAGGTTAATAAGTTGACACATACTTGAAAAGTTACTTGTAGGCAGTAGAATATCTGTTGGGAGGCTATAAAAATAAAGTATTAGCAGATCTTAATACAGTTTACTAATACTCTAATGACTGTAGTTGACATGTAGTTGCAAAGTTACTTACTGTTATTAGAATGTCTAAAGTGGACTATCCAAAAGTTTTACTGATTACACTTATCCAAACAGGTACATCTCAAGTATATCTGAAAGAAGCCCTATGTCATTAGGTTCATGTCCACCTGACACTGATAACATGTATTCTTGCTTTTAAAACTATCTAGCGACATAATGGAACAGAATCAATGGGGTCTCAAGATATGTTTTTATGAACTATTTTTATATAAGTCTTTAAGTCTAGATTAGCAAGTTAACTCCCAAGCTCGAGCATCCTGACCCTGCTGAAAGCTGTAAATGCAGACTTTTTGACTTGAACTGAATGCATTAGCGACAGAGAACTTTGACCCTTTGTTTCTGCAAATCATTTCTCGTTTCCATTTCTTCTCCCTGTATTCTCTCGGTTTCTTTGCGGCTCAGTTGCTGGGCAAAGATAAGAAGAAAGATCCAGAAGAACCTAGTTTCCACTCATAACCTCATTCTGCTCTCTTAAAAAGCTTTTAGTCTAATTTATTCCCTCATCTCAACATCATCTCAACTTCAACTTTAATTTCTCAAATTAATGTCCCTCAGAGAAATTACCAGAAATACATTTACTGCTGTTCAATGACCTGGACGACTCTTTTTTCCTCTCCATGGTATAATTAACAGCTCATTTTAAATTATATTGTTACATTGTAAAAGCATTTTTTTTTTTTTAATAAAAGTTCTGATTTAAATATATGATTGAATAAGCCATGTGTGAAACCTTTATTTATTTATTTATTTATTTATTTATTTTTCTGATAATCACACAACTGTGACTGTGCAGCAGTGAAATGTGTTAAGCTAATTACTACAGTAATTACATTATTTTGCAGATTAATTGTTAATTGGGTCCCACTTTAAATTAGGTGGCCTCAACTACTATGTACTTACACTGAAGTAATTTTTATTTTTTTTTTTTTTGATAAAATTCACTTATTGTGTACATACATGTTTTTACATTGTACTTATATTTAAAAAAATACCTGTATGTAATTACATCTGTAATTAATGTATGTAATTGCATTTATAATTACACTGTTTACCTATCACTTACACCTTAACCCACCCTTAAACCTACCCATACCACCAAACCTGTCCCTAACCTTACACGTATCTAAATAGCAGCAAAAGTGTTTTGCAATACAATATGAGCACAATAAGTACATTGTACTTATTTTTTGAGACATAGTAGTAGTACCTAGTAGTTAAGGCCACCTAATATAAAGTGGGACTGTTAATGGTTATTATATTATATTATATTATATTATATTATATTATATTATATTATATTATATTATATTATATTATATTATATTATATTATAATGTTGTAATATTTTATTCCATTTACTGAACATTGTTGCCATTGTTTTAAGCCAATACCCTCTAATACATAGATTGATTCAAGTACATGATAATTGTAAAATTGAGTGTTATGTTTCAAATGGTTTATTGTTTTATTTTAAAATTGATATTTCAAAATCTAAAATGTGATTGAATGATTGGATGAGTCATATCAATTGAATAATGTGCAAGTAACAGTAATAAAGCACAACAGCAGGATTCTTGGAGTAAAAAGGATATTTTTAAAAATGGAGAAATTGATTTGGTAACACTGTATTTTAAGGTGTCCTTGTTACACGTCACGTACTATTTTAATAACAATAAATTATGCATAATTACAGTACATGCAAGTAACCCTAAGACAAACCCTAAGGTAGATTTAGGGTTGGGGTAGGTGTAGATCTTAATAAAACATAATCTAATAGGTACAACATTTTATTTATTGTTAACTTCTGGTTTTTACTGCTTCCCTTCTAGCCACAACCACATATGATGAGCTCTGAAACTGTTAAGAAATATATTGTATACAAAGCAGTGTCAATTCAACTTGTCTACAAAAAATGTTTTGAATAATTCCTGGTGTAGAACTACGCTATCAAATGATCTAGCTATCAGAGAAGTCGTTGTTACCAAAATTGCTTTTGGCTCTTCAATGCCTTCACTTGGAAACGAAAAAAATAAAAAATAAAAAAATAGACAAAGGCCATTATCGAATAATTTCTTCCAAGAGCAAGAGCAAGAGCAAGATGGTCTGTTGTGTAATTTATGAAGGATAATCACAAATAGATTGTCCCGATTAGCAGTCTTTGTGATATGACTGGATGTTTTCCACTCATATCTCAGGGCACAGGTGGCGTGGGTGAAGCGCGGCCCACGGAGGGAGAGAAATAGAGGGATTATGACCCATGAAAAAAAATAAAATAAAACACATTCTCTGCAATGAGGTTTTCCATTTATATGGGTGAAATGAGAGCCTGAAATTTAAGTATGTTATATAATTCATCACAGCTTACTGATCGAGTCAAGCACTGTGGTGTCATTTATAGAGATGGCAGGGAACCACAGAGGAGAAAAAGTCAAGAAATTCTTCCCCTGAAGGCACAGGTCAGAGCTTTGAATCTTTAAATATAAAGACAGCTGAGACGTGCCTGTGCTGTGCTATGAGAAGTAGTGAAAGTCTCTTAGCCCTCTATCAATAAAGCAGTTCGTGAGTTAGAAAATTATTTGTATATAGACACCCTATCATGCTCACTGTCCTGTTAGAAGCTGCGTCAGCTGACAGAAAGACAAAACTGCTGTTTCAGATGCTGCTGTCATCCAGGCGAAACCTCATCCAGCGTCTGCTGCTGCTGTTCTGCTGTCAAATACTCTAAGCATGTATCGAGTTCATTGCTTTTGTTTGTCTATGCTGATGCTGCTGGCCGAGTCCTGAGTGGATCAAAAACTCAAAAAAGAGTAAGTTAGGCTAAATGTACAGATAGCCACCGCAAATTAAATAACAGTTTAGGGTCATTTTGCTAACATTGTCGTTAAGTTATGAAAATGCTATTTCTGAATGTTCTGTGGACATTTAAATATATATATATATATATATATATATATATATATTTTTTTTTTTTTTTTATGTTTTTAAAAAGTTAAGGAACCATGTAATTTTATCATTTATTGTATCATTGTATCATTTATCATTATTTTGTTTTCTGAAGGATCTGAAAGAATAGGAAGCATTACAAAATAAATAAATAAAACAAAATAAAATAACATAAATGTCCAATTAAACCATTTTGGAAAACGACATCCTATAAACAATGTAAAAAACAAAGTTTGTCTAGTAATTTTTGAGAATATTATTAAAGACCAGATAAATGCTTGTCTTAAAGGTGCAGTAGGAGATCTTTGAAAATGCTAACTTTAGCCTGATATCACTGAAAGCAAACGTCCCACCCTCCCTGCAAATCGCCATCCAAAGCCACGCCTCCTGAACTCATGAACGCGAACAGACCAGATGACCAGAGACAACATTACTAATACATCATGTGTCATTCACCTGTGAGAAAACTTTATAGTACAGTTAGTTAAAGTACTACAATACCAGGAAGGAAGATCAGGTTGTTGATGTTTGCCTGCCATTCTCACTCTGTCTGCATAGCGTACGTGAACGCTCTGATGATGTATCCTGTCTGCGCGAACCGGATGCGCAGAGGTAATACATATGTTGACAGGCAGGTAGGAAAGTCAATACATATAAATACATTTAGAACACTTAACTTAATGATTGCTTTTGGGATATGAAGAGACTTTCAACCAGCATAACAAAAAAAAACAACAAAAAAAATTCTTCTGAAGACAATCATCTATTGCACCTTTAACCTTTAGTGCTCCTTTAGTGGAAGAATGTTTGTTCATAACTTTGAGAAAAAGTTTGCCAGAATGTTATGAGAACATTCCCTGTTAGCTGAGTTCACACCAAGGATGATAACTATAATAACTATACAGTTTTAACTGTTCTAATTCTATGAGAATTGTGAAGTCCACATAACAGCTATATAGATAATGACAAAAAGGATCAATATTGTTAAAATCACTTTCAGAATCACTTTTTCCAGCTGATGGCCAATAAAAATATTGATAGCCAATCAGACTTTAAAGAGCTCACATTTAAAATGTCAATTTACATAAATGCTGTATGTGTTTATAATAAACAAAATTTTATCAATATTATTATGATTATTTTATAACGATTTTGTATGAATTACATTCATTAAAAAAAGATAAATAAATAAATAATAAAAAAATATATATTTTCATAAGACATTTCCTGTTCTTTTATATTTGTTGTGTTTCATGGGACAAGTCTTGCATTTTTCTTTTTCTTTTTTTTTTCAAATTGTCGAGCTTTAGCACTTAAAATGGCAGATGACATAACGGCAGCATGCAATTATAATAAACATATCACTATCCATTAGTGTGGACACTAATATAGTTATCATATATATAATGCATAGTGATAAAGTTAGCATTCACTACTGCAAAATAAATAAATAAATAAATGAAACAGAGGCAGAATCATCAGAACTTCAACAGTGAGATCAAGTTCAGTGTTCTTGAATTCTTGTTCTTGTTCACTCACAGTGTCTTTCTTCCCACATAATAACATAATTTCAAGTAATAAAACTCAAATCAATATTTTCCAGTTAATTTATTATGTAGCCTCACACAGGGGTTCTGATTACTGCACTATAATTTAAGTCAATCATTGCTAATAGCTACCTGGTTACAGGATAGTTCACCCAAAAAAATGAAAATTTACTGTTAATTAACTCTCCCTCAGGCCTTGCAAATGTATATGTGACAGTAAAGTTTTTTTTTCTTTTTTTTTTTTTCTGAAACTATGGTCCTTAGCGATTCCTAAAATGCAAGTCAGCAGCTACCGGCACTTGACAGTCCCAAAAAAAAAAAAAAAAAAAAAAAAAAAAAACTAAGACAAACTTAATGGATTCTGACGATATATTGAGGTCTTATGAAGCAAAACGATCCATCTGTGCAAGAAACTGAACTTTATTTACAACATTATTACCTGTAATCCATAGCCTCAGGCAAATGGGGAAGTCTGATTATGTTCAGCAAATTAGTTCTATCAGACAGTTTTTTTTTTTTGTTTTGTTTTGTTTTGTTTTGTTTTGTTTTTTTTTTTTTTGTTTTGTTTTTTTCAATGAACCGATTGTATATACACATTTCATTTCTGTGAACCTCTTAAAGTGACCTTTAAAGATAAATTAAATTCAGCTTGGTTGACTCTTACATGAACTACAGCTGTTCACACAAAGGGAGAATATTGTTCTGTAAAGCTCCAAAGACTTCAATCGCCAAAGGTCAAGACTTTATATAGATATCTATTAAACTAGTTATCAGCTGTGGAAAACAATTTATTTTTCATCACTCTTCACCATTTTTTTTTTTTTTTGGTAACCTGTTTGTGATGTGATCAGTGTTAGGGAAGCTACTGAAGTTTCTCAAGTTAGTAGTTGGCTACACCCTTGTGTAGAAGGTGCTTGTGTGATGTATGAAATGTGCCTTTAAAAGTGATAATAATGCACTATTAATGAAATAAAAGGCAACTTAAGTGTACTTAAAGACAGTACAATTTCATGGTTATGTTTCCAAATAAAATTAAGTGTACTTTTAAACAAGTACACTTTGTAATAATGTAAAATTAAAAGATACATTTTAAATCATGTTTTAAGTCTTTTGTCATCTTTTAAAATACACTTATTTTGACGTATTGAATAACATGCCAAAGCACATGTAAAGTACATAATTATAGTTTTAACTATAATCTGTTATTCGATATTAGATTTATAGTTAATACATTTTAAAAGCACTAAATTGAATGATCATTATAAATGTGTAATTACATATATATATTAATACATTACAATAAAGTTTTAATAGAAATTACATTAAAGTATTTTAGTTTACAATAAATGTTTGTCATTGCATTCTGCAGTTAACTTTAACCAACCAAAACAATAGAAATAATTGTGAAATTACATACAAAGATGAACTGAAGTCCTTATTAAAATAAGCACTCAAAAGTTTTGCTAAGCATTTAACAGAATTTAACTAAAAAGAAGTGTAAAATACCTTGCAAGGACTAAGTGAATCAACTATCCCAATGCTACATGAGAACCAAATTAGTGTTTGATTATTGACTCAGTTCACACCGCTATAAAGCCATGTTCAAAATGCAGTGTGACATAAAAAATAAATAAATAAAAATATAGCGATGTAGCACAATGCAGCAATCCTCACACTACGTTCGAATAAGTATCTCATTATAACTTCTGTCATGGCACTGTAAAATGTTAAGTTAATAGCACTCCTACTTTTGGCTCCACAAATGTCTTTGATGTAGTTAAATCCTCAGTTTAATTTGAAATCAAGATGACTTTAAAATCAATGCTAAATCCTTTCTTGAGGCAAATGTTTGGCTGATGTTTAATGTTCTTACAGAGTACAAAACGACAACACAAGGAATCCATATCAAATTGAACAAATATGCTTATGGATGCGCGACATTTTCACTGACTTCTTCTTGACATGGCACAACTTCAGACAGCAGCGGCTCTAACAAAACAAGCATTTGAACAGATAGTACTTTCATCGCAACTGCAGGAAGTTAATCCTATTAGAACCCAGCTGTCGTCATGGTAACCCTGCGTTTTTAATCATTTTGTACCAGGATCTTTCCACCCATTTTCTCATGGAAAGCTACTGTCAAGGTTTTTCCATCCAGTCTTTGGATTGTGCCAGCTAAGAAACAGTTAGAATGGAGGATATCCCTGCTCGCAGGCACATTTCATACTGTCTCTAAGATCAGAGATAATGCTGTAATTATGCAAGGGATGTTGAGTGATTCTGTGACCGCCCTGTCAGATCTCAGGCAGATTGTCAAGCTCTTTTCAATCAAGCTTTTGTCACAGCTGTGTGAGTAGAAAGAAAGAGTGAGAGCGATGCACGGCCCACCACGCGCCGCATGACTGCAGACTCCATCAACATCTACCCGTCTCTCTGCCTGAGACACATTCACTCACATCCCCGCAATCCAGCATTCACAGCTGAGAACCCGTCGAGTTCTTCTCAAGCAGACAAGCCAATATGTCATTCTTTTTTAGGTTGTGCATACATATACAAACTTGCAATGTGAATTTGTAGTGGTGTGCACACTAGACTAGTTTCATTTGAACCGTCTGTTTTTGAAAAATAATTTAATTATATTGTGAGGAAAATCATCTGGAAATGTTCAGAGTATTTAAATGGTGATGGTCCAACAAGCAGCACTGAGTGGCATTTGC
This sequence comes from Spinibarbus caldwelli, assembly GCA_039654775.1. Taxonomy (NCBI): domain Eukaryota; kingdom Metazoa; phylum Chordata; class Actinopteri; order Cypriniformes; family Cyprinidae; genus Spinibarbus; species Spinibarbus caldwelli. The sequence goes on along the minus strand of CM077262.1, from coordinate 22,676,438 downwards.
AACAAAATTATTTCCTGGTATCAATATTAAGCGGAACTGTTTAGTCAGGTGAGCACAAAAACCTGGTTAGCAGTGTGAAGTAAAACTAATTCTTGAGACGAGACAAAACACTTTGACAACAACAATTTCACCTGCCATTAGTTCTAAAATAGTGAAATTGCCACTTTTTTTTCCCAAATCATGACATTAGGAATTCTGATACAATTCTTCAGATTATAATCTAATACTTCATGTAGGCCTAGATTAAAATATAAATCTAAGGAAAACAAATAGTAAAGAAGCATCTTTAAAATAACATCTCTATCCTTACACAAAGAGCTGGTTCCATCTAAATCCCTTTCCCTGCCAGTTCCACTTGGTTTCCTAGATCCAGGTCCTCTGCTAGCTCTATCTAGCCTCCTGCCTCCATTGTCTTCACACAGCCTCCTAGCTACTTTGTCTACACTCTTCTGCCTGGATTTCTGGCTCTGCCTCCTCCACAGGCCCAGCCCAGTTCTCTGTCTCTGCTGGTTCCACCCAAATCTCTTACTCTGCGGGTTCTACCCAGCTCCCTGGTTCCGCCTCTTCCGCTGGTTCCTTCTAGCACCCTGACTCCACCTTTGTGAAATACTCTGGCTCCGTCTCCTTCTCCTGATCCCCCAGCTCTCATCGGCCCTCCAGCGCTGCTAGCACAACCATGGTTTTCAGGTCACCAACGTCCAATGAATGGGCCTCCAAGTGTGGACCATACGGCTCCATTGCATCCCTCTGAGGCCAGGACTCCACCTAGGCCCTTTGACCCATCAGCTCCACCAAGGCTCCTTGCTCCCTCATGACCTGTTATCCCTCCTGCTGCACCGAGAGCCCTTGTCCTACTGTTTCCACCTGGGTTCGTTATGCCCCTGGTTCCTCTGCCTTCTGGCCTGGAGCTGTGCCTAGTCCACCCACTCCTTTAGCTTCATCATCATCCACATTCGCTCCGGGTCTACCTCAGTTTTTCCAGCTCCAGACTGGCACCTTGAGGGACCTTGGTTCTCCAGTTCTATTGTGTCGCCTTGGTCTCAACAACCCTGACTTTGCCTCGGTCTTTCATGCTCCCGGCTCCACCTCGGTTAGCACCTCTGAGGGCCCTGCCATTGGTCATTATTCCTGAAGCTCTGAGTGGGCTCCACAGTGGCTTCCTCCACCAGCTCTTCATCCGTCCATTCCCCTATGGACTCTAACAGAGATGCTGGCCTGCTTTATATACAGTATATAAAGCAGGCCGTCATGAACATGATACAATTGTTTAATTAGGTCATTTGTGAGATGTATATTGTATAGCCTGACATAAAAGACTAGCCACACCCTCTGCTTTATATTTTGTCCAAGATCTCGAGAAGATCATATCAATCTGACAAGCAGCAATCATAAGATTAGATTAGATTCAACTTTATTGTCATTGCACGTGTAAGGAACAAGGCAACAAAATTCTGTTAGCATCTAACCAGAAGTGCAATAAGCAGAAGTACAGGATATACAGTGCCTACAATATGTTACATATGTACAGAAATATACAGATAAAGCAGTACTGTGGACATAATTTACACATTTTTAAATACTATCAGTATGATATAAAGATGGGTGATTGTGAACATACTATACAGATGGATTATGCAGTAAATGTATGTACACTATGAACAAAATCTATGAACATAATTACAAATGGATATGAATAAGCGATACATTAAGATAAATAAACACTAGTGCAATGGACATTGAAAGTGCATAGAAAATAAAAATTTCCAGTACATTGTACTCAGTGTGTAGATGGATCCATTCCATATTCTGAATGTACAGACAGTAGTGCAAGTAATAAGTTTAATAGATATTTATTTATTTGTTTATTTATTTTTTTAAACAGATTTGGTGATGGGGAGGGGTGAAGAGTGTGTAGTGGTGTGTGAGGGAGGATCATCGGGCAGAATTCAGTAGGGAGACAGCTGTAGGGAAAAAGCTGTTCCTGAGTCTGCTGTTCTTTGTTCGGAGGCTCCTGAAGCGCCTCCCAGAGGGAAGTAGGTTAAACAGTCTATGGTCAGGGTGAGAGGAGTCCTTAAGAATGCCTTAAGAATGTAGACGGCGTTTTCTCTGGACGTCCTCAATTGCAGGAAGTGGTGTCCCTGTGATGCGTTGGGCGGTTTTCACCACCCTCTGCAGTGCCTTGCGGTCAGCAACTGAGCAGTTCCCATACCAGACTGTGAAAAAATTGGTCAGGATGCTTTCGATCCCACACCGGTAGAACCACAGGATGACTGGAGACAAGTGGTTCTTCTTCAGTGTCCTAAGGAAGAAGAGGCGCTGGTGAGCCTTCTTGACTAGGCTGGAGGTGTTGGTGGTCCAGGTCAGGTCCTCCGAGATGTGGGTTCCCAGGAACTTGAAGCTGGAGACACATTCAACAACCATCCTGTTGATGTGAATGGGGACATGCGTGCCTCCTTTCTTCTTCCTGAAGTCCACAATAAGCTCCTTTGTCCTTTGTCCTATTGTCAGCGCACCATGCGGCCAGGTGCTGTACCTCCTCCCTATAGGCAGTCTTATTGTTGTCTCTGATGAGGCCAATCACTGTGGTGTCATCTGCAAACTTGATGATGGAGTTGGATCCATGCACAGGCCTGCAGTCATGGGTGAAGAGAGAGTAGAGGAATGGGCTCAGCACACAGCCCTGTGGTACGCCAGTGTTGAGTGTGATGGTGGTGAAGCAGGTGTGGCCTGACCTAACATGCTGAGGTCTGTTGGTCAGAAAGTCCATAATCCAGTTGTAGAGGGAGGTGTTAACACCCAAGTCTCCAAGTTTAGTGGTCAACTTGGAGGGAATGACGGTGTTGAATGCTGAGCTGAAGTCAACAAACAACATCCATACATACAGTACTGTGCAAAAGTCTTAGGCAGCTAGTATTTTCACCAACAAAAAAAATGGTTTTAAGTCAGTTATTTCTATCTTTTGCTGTAGTGTGTCAGTAGGAAATATCAGTTTACATTTCCAAACATTATTATTGCCATTAATTGTAATAATCCAGTGAGATTTTTGTATGCACAAGGAGTCTGACAACAGCCAGTGCTCCACACAGAGATCTGATCTCATCATCATCCCGTCTGTCTGGAATGACATGAAGAAACAGAACAAACTGAGACAGACTAAATCCAGAAGAACTGTGGCAACGTCTCCAAGATGCTGCAATGTTTGTGTAAACATGATCCAAAGTTTTGTCTCCTCTAGTGTGGCAGGAGACATGCTGATGGAATTTGGGGAGCACTGTCTTTAAGTTGGAGTGATTAAAATCACCTACAACAATAAATGCAGCCTCCAGGTGTGCAGTCTGTTGTTTACTAATGGCCGCATGCAGTTCATTCATAGCAAGCTTGGCATTAGCATCCAGGGGAATATAGGCTGCAGTTATAATAGTGGAAGTGAACACCCGTGGCAGATAAAAAGGTCTACACTGAACCATGAGAAACTCTAAGTTAGGTGAGCAGTGTCTCCCAACAATGTCAGAGTTCATACACCAAGCTTTGTTTACATAAATGCACAATCCTCCGCCTCTGGTTTTGATGGAGTCATCTGCCGATCTATCTGCCCGGAGCGTGTAGCGTCCAGTTAGATCAATAACATTATTGGGTATGTCACTGTGTAGCCATGTTTCCATGAAAACCATGACTTTGCAGTCCAAAAGTCTCTTACTATGGGTGATGCGAAGTCGTATCTCATCCATGTTGTTCACCAATGACTGCACATTAGCGAGGAAAATGCTGGGTAAAGAGAGCCAGTGCAGTGTTAGCTTTAGCTTAGCTCTTAGCCCTCCGTGCTTCCCCCGCCTTTTTTTTTTTTTTTTTTTTTTTTAATGTAATGTAATGTTGATCAGTGTATGTGTATGCGGGCTCCAGGGTCCAAGATAAATTTCCCCATTGGGGACAATAAAGTGTATTGAATTGAATTGAATTGAATTGAATTGAATTGAATTGAATTGAATTGAATTGAATTGAATTATGATCTCGGCGCCGCCTGCGAGCGCTTCCGCCCAGCCGAGTAGAGTGCGTAGCCTCGGGTATTCTGGAGATCTCAGAGATGAATCGAGGATTGGTGATAAAACTGTTGGAAAAGTGCAGACCGATATCCAAAAGGTCCTGTCGGGTGTAAGATGTTAAGGCAAAGCTGTTCAGTGTGAACAGGCTCGAGATGAGCAGGAAAAATACTGCAAAATTGCAAAAACTGGAGAGACGCTGAGCCTTGTCTGACAGGGAAAAAAATTCTTCAAAATTCATACTCCACAAAGACTGAAAAAATTAGCTAAATGACCTTTGTTTCTCACCTATCACGTCCCACTTACTGCTCATTAGATTTAATGCTTAAACGATTGTAGGTGCATTTCCCATGGTGCCACTGCAGGTCTTAATGAGACTGAGAGAGAGCAAGAAATCATGTCAAAAACCATTGTGGGTTGCTTCATAAGAATACCACATACCGCTCTAAGAACTGCTGTTTTCATTATGGCAAATGAGGGACACAAACAATACTTTTCCATGAAATAACTGCATTTTTTTTCTTTTTTTATAATTTCCTGCCAGCTAAGACTACAGTAGTCCACAGATTGACTGCAGTCTGTTCGCTGACCACTTGATGCATATTGTACACAAAACATAAAAACTAAATTTCAAGCTCCACATATATACTGTATACATACATTATATATATACAAAGCTAATTTTTCAGCAGTCATTTCTGCAGTTTTTAGTTTCACACAGCCCTTCAGAAATCATTTTTAATATGCTGATTTGGTTCTCAAGAAACATTTCTTATTAATAGTTTTGCTGCTTAAAATTTTCGACAGAGAGAAACAACCATCATAAGCAGATCTCGCGCAGTTCCATCATCTCTGTTGATGCCCTCCATGCTAGAGAAGGGTCATGTGACACTAGTGACAGGATGCATGTACACTGACATCAGCTTCACCATGATAGAAGTGAGGTGTCCAATAACCAGAGACATGCTAGACAGGCAGTGCTGCTGTCATATGTATGTGAACATGTTCTCTGTGCTGCCTGGCCGTGGCTCATCCTGTTAGACAGAAATGTCACTATGCTGGCTCAAATCACCTGTCTGAATAATGAAACTCACTGTGGATTGTATTATTTATTTATTTTTATTTTTTTCCTCTGTGGCTGTTCCAGAGGAAGACAGATGGTGAAATTAATCAGTAATAAACCCAACGATGAGCAGTACTCCCAGAATTATTACAGAGAGCATCGTGATGAATAGCGGTTTATTATATATTTCACACCTCACACCAACAATTCAAATATTTCACCATGATTTTCTCACACCATTAAACTGAGATGTTTTCGGCGGGGTGCGAGGGGTCTATCATAAAACTAATCTGAAATTTTCATGTGGGATTTTCCTCTCAATTGATCCTTGGCATGAATATAATAGCATATTATGGAATATATATATATAGGTCACATTTTGAGATAACAGTGATTGTGCTTACATGTTCATGGTTTTACATGACTCTAAATAATTTCACTACACAATATGAGAGCAAGTAAATGAAGGCAATTTTCACTTTAACCCTAAAGTTTCGGTATCATCTGAAACAAGGTCAATGCAGCATCACTGATATATTTTGGTGGCAATGTCACACACACACACACAGATATATATATATATATATATATATATATATATATATATATATATATATATATATATATATATACAGGTGCATCTCAATAAATTAGAATGTCGTGGAAAAGTTCATTTATTTCAGTAATTCAACTCAGATTGTGAAACTCGTGTATTAAATAAATTCAATGCACACAGACTGAAGTAGTTTAAGTCTTTGGTTCCTTAAATTGTGATGATTTAGGCTCACATTTAACAAAAACCCACCAATTCACTATCTCAACAAATTAGAATACTTCATAAGACCAATAGAAAAAAAACATTTTTAGTGAATTGTTGGCCTTCTGGAAAGTATGTTCATTTACTGTATATGTACTCAAAACTTGGTAGGGGCTCCTTATGCTTTAATTACTGCCTCAATTCAGTGTGGCATGGAGGTGATCAGTTTGTGGCACTGCTGAGGTGGTATGGAAGCCCAGGTTTCTTTGACAGTGGCCTTCAGCTCATCCGCATTGTTGGGTCTGGTGTCTCTCATCTTGCTCTTGGCAATACCCCATAGATTTTCTATGGGTTTCAGGTCAGGCGAGTTTGCTGGCCAATCAAGCACAGTAACACCATGGTCACTGAACCAGCTTTTGGTATCTTTGGCAGTGTGGACAGGTGCCAAGTCCTGCTGGAAAATGAAATCAGCATCTCCATAAAGCTTTTCAGCAGAAGGAAGCATGAGGTGCTCTAAAATCTCCTGGTAGATGGCTGCGTTGACTGTGGACTTCAGAAAACACAGTGGACCAACACCAGCAGATGACATGGCAGCCCAAATCATCACTGACTGTGGAAACTTCACACTGGACTTCAAGCAACATGAATTCTGCGCCTCTCCACTCTTCCTCCAGACTCTGGGACCTTGATTTCCAAATGAAATGCAAAATTTACTTTCATCTGAAAAGAGGACTTTGGCCACTGAGCAACAGTCAGTTCTTTTTCTCCGCAGCCCAGGTAAGACGCTTCTAACATTGTTTCTGGTTCAGAAGTGGCTTGATAGCCCTTTTCCTGAAGATGTCTGAGCGTGGTGACTCTTGATGCACTGACTCCACCTTCAGTCCACTCCTTGTAATGCTCTCCCAAGTGTTTGAATCAGCTTTGCTTGACAGTATTCTCAAGCTTGCAGTCATCCCTGTTGCTTGTGCACCTTTTCCTACCCAAATTCTTCCTTCCAGTCAACTTTGCTTTTAATATGCTTTGATACAGCACTCTGTAAACAGCCACACCTTTCAGTAATGACCCTCTGTGACTTACCCTCTTTGTGGAGGCCGTCAATGTTCGTCTTCTGGATCATTGCCAAGTCAGCAGTCTTCTCCATTATTGTGGTTTCAAAGAACAAGAGATACCCAGAATTTATACTGTAGGGATGGTCATTAATTGAAATTCAAATGTAAGTATTCTAATATTTTGAGATACTGATTTTTGACTTTCATGAGCTGTAAGCTCTAATCATCAAAATTAAAACAAAAAAAAAAAAAAAAACTTTTGAAATGTTTTACTTTACATGCAATGAATCGAAAATATATGAAAGTTTCACTTTTTGAAATAACTTACAAGAAAAAATTAACTTTTTCACGACATTCTAATTTATTGAGATGCACCTGTATATACACACTGCAGTTTTGACCAGATGTTGGTATTAACACAAGAAATCTACACAAATAAAGAATTCATAATATTACAATCCATAAAAAAAGTTATATTCAATAAAGTGGAATGACACAGGAAAAAGGTTTTGAAAACACTAACATTGTATTTCTTACTTTGTGGAGAAGTCGCTGTATAATATTATTATTTTTGTTTTCTTCCTCAGAATGTCCAAGCTGCTGTTTTCCAAACAAAGAAATATCACAATGATTTTTGCTGTCATGTTCCAAATATGACACAAAAGGAAAAGGAAAAAAAAGCACAATTTAAAAGAAAATTTACTTGGTATTCTCTGAAAAGCTTTACTTCCACTTAGATTTATTCACACTCATTCAGCACTCTCCTTAGTCAAGTATAACACAATAAAGTTAAACACTTATTTCCATTGTGGTCCTTGATGTGGCCCTTGCCACCTAAAGACAAATTGCTCCAAGTTTGGCATCAGTTACTATTATACATCACATAAAATAAAACATATTGTGTTTGAAGCCACATCAGCAAAACTACATTTTGGTGGTTCTCATGAGAGTGACTACATCTATTTTACTCTCATGAGACTCTCCTGAAATTATGGTGCAATATGACATGGACAAGACAAAAGTCTGGTTCAAAATATAACCTTTTAAACAAACAAATAACTGAATTAATAAATAATAAATCTATCAGTCTTGTGATATTAAAATACATTGCCAGCAAAGAATGTGAAGTGAGCAACTGAGTCTTTGAATTGCCTTTTAGCAAGTCTGTTTTACTCTCAGGCCATCCAAGATGTAGATGAGTTTGTTTCTACATCAGAACAGACCTCTATTATAACATATCTTTTCTAATGAAAAGATCATATTGCATGAATCAGGAGAGAATTAGGCACAGATCAAGCACCTTTTATTCTGTAAATAAAAAAAGTCCAAAACAGTTCTAAACAAATATGTGGGTGGATTTGATGTTAGAGGACAACAGGGGATGAACTTCTTTTCACTGTAGGAAGTGTTTTTATGGATTATGGACTCATATTTAAACCAGAAGTGATGGTTTAAACTTGAAATGTCTTAATGATGATTTGTTTCTTACATACAGTCCCATCACAGTTTTTTTCTTAACAAAATTGATGGACTGAAGTCATGTAGATTCCTTTTGGATAACTGAGATGTTTTTATCAGCTGTTGGACTGTTTGGACTGATGGCACCCATTCACTAAAGAGGATCCACTGGTGAGCAAGTGATTGATTAAAAGTACATTTTAAGCACATTTTCATTATTGAGTAAATTATTCCTTTAATAGAAGAACACATTATAAGAGTAAACAGATAAGCAGAACAGAAAGAACAAAACATCAAAAAACAAAATGAATCTTTGTCTCATTCCTCAAGCTCAGTTTCAGCCATTTATTAGATTGCTGTTATGAAATAACTCAAGAGCGTGTCATGGCATATTGAACCAGTTTTCAAGAAGAAAACTATTCTTTGAGGAATCAAGGACTTGGAAATCTACTTTGAATCCTGTGTTCCAAATCAAGTCATAAATGTTCACTAATGTTTTTTTGTTGATGTGAACCATTTTGAATTCTTCCTGCCTATAAACATCAGAAAAGCTGTTGCTACTACAAGCTGCATCTGCCACATATTGTTCTGGTAAAAATGTTTTTCTTAAAGGGGTGGTTGATTGCAATTTCACTTTTTTAAAGTTAGTTAGTGTGTAATGTTGCTGTTTGAGCATAAACAATATCTTTAAATTTGCGGCGCTGAAAGTTCAGTCCAAACGAAGATATTGTCTTTTAAAATTCTTGCAGTTTAATGCCTACAAAAACGGCTCGTAGGGACTACAACGAGTTACTTCCCAGGTCCCTTACGTCACGAACCCAGATAAACCCCGCCCACGGGAACATGTAACAAAGGGAGCGAGGCAAATCTATTCATATATGAATCGCGATTCTGTCTTCTAACGATTCTAATGGATTCACAAGTTTCAAAATCATATTTTCTAAAGCAGCGGTTCTTAATACTGTTCCTCGCATCCCCCTGCTCTGCACACGCTCTACATCTCTCTCTTTCTCTCTTTCTCTCTCTCTCTCTCTCTCTCTCTCTCATTTAGATCGTCAGATCAGCTCCAACAAACTGTTCCAATTATACACTTATTTTCACATAGCAATGAGAAGCATTATACATGGACCTGCGCGCGGTTGCTGTGTTGTATTAAAGCTTTAATCATGATAAAACCGTATATTAAAAGCTAACAGAAGCAGTAGCACTTACAAATGACAACGTATCTAAAAGTATGAACCAACAACAAACAAAAAAAACATACCATTAAGAGCCGTGCTTGCACAGGTTCTGCGCGATCCTCTTCACTAATATTCGCTGGGTCTCAATCGGGCTCAAATTGATAAGCAATATTGATGACGTCATTGTTTACAATACAACCGGAGCACATGCCGCTGAGCTGAGGGGCGAGACGTTTAGAAGCGCACTAGAGGTGGTTTAGCCAATCACAACACACTGGACCAGCTAACCAATCTGAGCCCATCGTGTATTTCTGAGGGAGGGGCTTCATAAAACCAGGAAGTAATCAGGGCGTTTATCAGAGAAGGGACAGAGCGGTGTAGAATAAAGGTAAATTATGTGAAAAATAATGTTTTTTTAAAAAAAACAAAGCATGAACACATGTTTGACTGCACCCCATAAACACAATCAAGCCTAGAAAAAAAAAACAGTCAACCACCCCTTTAAAAATCGAAAGTCTTTTTAAGCTATATTAACTACAAACCTTATTTCACTCATAAATCGAAAACCTCTTTTCTTTAAACCCATTAGGAATTCCCAAAGGAACTCATGGCAAATTAGCCTTCCAGGTTGTCCAACAGATTGATGTTATGGCTAAACAGCTCAACAAATCCTACAAGATCCTGAAATCCCCCAATGCTTAACAATAGTAGATATTTTAGGCATAGTTCATCTGGACTGAATTTCTTTTGATTCACTGATTCAGTGAAACAGATCCTACAATAATTCAAATGTGCTATGCCTTTAGCTATGTTTAATAATATAGTAGTTTGATAAGGCTGAAATTTTCAGATTAGTCATGAAATGCTTTCACCCAATAAGAAATGGCCAGGTGACTAATATCTAGTTCAAGTTGCAGCTTGACAAACATATGCCATCTTCCTCCAAACATAAACTCACCTGGCTGAAAGAAGCAAGTGAAGATCATATTATCTTTCTCCATTCCTCAGAGGTCCAAGATTTGTGCTTGTGCAATAGGTCTATCTATCTGGATGAGTTGGCACAAAACTGGCATCATAGGATAATATACACCAGTACATTGGAGCATTTAGAGTCGGAGTGGCTCAGCCACATCCAAAAGTAAGTTTTAATTTAGTAACTTGAGTAGATCTGTTATGATCTAAATGATGTTCATGGACATTGTAAATAATGTTCAGTTTCTTGCACAGACAGATCGTTTCACTTCATAAGACCTCAAAATATTGTCAGGAGCCACAGATATTAATTTTGTCTTGCCTGCATATGCTTTTTTGGCTCTCAAGTGATGGTAGCTGTTGATTTGCATTTTATGAATCACCCATGAAATAACTCAGCCATGGTTTCAACTAAAAATCTTCTTTACTCTTCTAAAGGGGAAAAAAAAACGTCACATAGATCTTGGATGGCCTGAGGGTGAGCAAATTTTCTTTTTTGGGGGGAAATCTACCCCTTAAATGTAAACACACCATGAATTTAAACCATGAGTACATTTTTACAGAGATTTGTCCTCTTCTTTATAAAGGACATGCTTATTTGTCATTTATCCAGTTGCCTCATTAGAGGTGTTTTATAAGGCAGCAAAATATTACTACTAACCATGTTTTCTTACATAGTGAACAAAACCCTGTAAATCCTGTAAAATGAATGCAATAAATTCTACGGATTTACACTGAATGGGGAACCCAAGTTCCATCTACATGATGATCATAAAGAATATCCTAAAGACTATAAGGTGAGCTTTTTTTGACCTAGACCTGTAACGAGAGACCTGTATTGTTTTGGGAATGTATTAAAGATAAAAAATAAGCTTTAAAAGATAAACTGACTGATATCTCTGTACTTGTGCAAATGGCCTTGCGTCTCTAACAAATAAAAACACCATGGAGATGAGCACTTGGAAAATAACCTCTTGCTCTGCATTTCAGTTCAGATAAAGCCTGTGTAAAATATTGGAAAAGTGGTGGGGTAGATGTCAGAAATCATAGGGAAGGATCGCAACCTCTTTCAGTCTTCCTAGAAATGTGATGATTATAATGGGCGAAGTCGAGTAGGGAAAAGTGTTGAATGAATACAGTCGGGACTCTCATAAGCTTTCTAGTGCAATTTTGAAGAAACTGGTATTGATCTTTTTTTTTTTTTTTTGTGTCCTCATCTCACAAAAGTCATTCCCTCATTTGCCCTTCTCTTGCACCCATATCTTGCACCCATTGAGCCATTTGTCCATCTAGTACAGATTCAGGAGCAAAATCCTCTTTTCAGCAAGTGACATGTTGAGAAAATCAGAAACAGCAACTGTAATAGGCAATTTAATGGAATAGTGCACCCAAAAAGAATAAAGTTTTTCATTATTTATTCACCCTCATGTCAACCTATTTGCTGTTATTTTTTTTTTTAATTATTATTATTATTTTTTTTTTTTTCTGTGGAATACAAAAGAAGAAATGTTGAAGTCTTCTCATAGTGACAACATCAAGTTCCAAAAAGAACGTAAAACACCAAAAAAAATAAATAAATAAATAAAATAATCCAAAGGACTCATGCGATATATTCATGCTTTATATTAAATTTAGTTGTAACAATATTAATTTGTCCCAATTAATTTCAACATAATTGAGTGGTGGCTCTGGAACTAATTAATCTGATCTGTTTCAGTTCAGATTAACAGCTAGCATCGCACATTTAGCATATAAATTTATTGAACAAGTTTCTCAAGATTCCTGCTTATGCTCTACTTTAACTTCTTGTCTAGACTTCAGTGTCTGAAACTTTGTATTATTTTGTGTGTATTGCCTCTTTATGACAGATCACTTGTTGTGTTCCTCATTCTTCAAGTTGTTGTGGATAAAAGAGTCTGCTAAATGAATAAATATAAAATATGGGCATCAGCATAGTCTTGGATCACATGGTTGCTGTATATCTTTACGATGCCACCCACAAACCAAACATTGAGCACCAAAAGTAAATAAATAAATACATACATAAAAATACAATAAAATAAAATAAAAAAGTTCTCTTCCATTGCTTCTCTTTATCCAGTCCTATGCAAAGCATGCTGAGACCTAAATTTTCAAAGTTATCAAATAATTTAATTAATATTACCTGACTGGATGGAATTACTGTATAGTGTGAATATAAAAAATTCTATGAAATCTGTCAGCTCAAATTTGCAGACTAGCTTTGACTTTGGCAATTAGCATTGACTCGTCCAGGCTGTAAATCAGGGCAAAAGTTATGTATGTATTATGTGTTATGCCTTAAGTCTTGTGAAGTTTTGCGCGTGGAAGACCAAAAAAGCTTGCATGAAACAGAAGTTGTGATCATCTTTTCTTCCCTATTGTGACTTATATCTGAAACGGCTTCTTGAACTAGAAAATAAAAAAAGTAGGGCTTTATGTAGGTATTTAATTTGGTCCATCCAGAATTCACTGGATTATTGGATGGTTGTCATTTGAGATCTCCTGTAAAGGACAGGTTGTCCCCCCTTGCACTAGTGTACACGTCATCAGAGATAAGAAGAGATGTCATTACAAGAGGAGGGAATAATGTACACTGATAGATCATTTATAATTAACGCTGCAATATTCCATTAAAATAAATAAATAAATAATAATAATTGTCAATTATGATTTTTATGGCAACTTTAATAAGTCATTATTCACTGATTTTGCCTCTGCTGCAGTTCTGAATTAAATATGGCGAATGGCACTAGAGACAGTACACAGAAACGGGCCACCTATTATAATGAATGGGAGAGACTGAAATGCTCAGTGTAGCAGCCAACATCATCACCAGATCTTTATGACAATTTTTGTTTGATGCCAGCTTTGAAAGCTCCAGATATCACAAAAAAAAAAAATAAAAAAATAGCCATAAAGTGACTGGACCAACCTAAACTATATAATTTATCAGTGTTATCTGAGTGTAAGAAACAACCATATCAGACAGTACTTTTTATTTGAGTTTTTGCAGGTTTTGGAATTTCTCATTCAATTATATGGGAGCTGTACTTGTTTGACTGAAAATAGCTGCCTGAGTGTGAACCCAAGATGGCTGACTTGCCTTGAAAAAGATTTGATGGCATGATGAGACATGCAAGAACCAATGATGCCAACATTTTGATGCACCATTCTTGAGTTCCGTTTGAGTTTTGTAGTCCATTTCGGACCCTCTCTGAAATACTTTATTCTGACTGTGATCATTATGGTCAATTTTGGTCAATATATGCTGTGAAAAACATTTGTACAGTAATACATAAACTATATTTGCAAACAATCTCCGACTTCATGTTAGTTTTATAGCTTTCGTAGTACTTTGTGATCTCTTTCTTCTTATATGATAAAATAATTAACGGACACAATATGTATTCAGGTCCTGATCATCCTGTCAGGCTTTATTTTTGCTGACTTTATTCCCTACATAACATCTTTGGACACCCCTGCCATAAAATAACCATTTTTGGTTTTGTTTTCAGCAAACAGTTGAACAAAAGAACAACTGATTGATTGATTGATTGATTGATTGATATGCATGGTCACTATGAACTGGACGATGGAAAATAAATAATGTTAATATAATATATTAATTTATAAAATAAATGAAATTTCTCATTTTGCGCTCCACAGGAACAGCATATGAGTATGGAATTTTAATTTTTGGCTGAACTACTTCTCCATTTATGTTTAAAAAGTAAAACTTATGATCAGTATGCCACCACATAGCATGTCTTGTAGTTAAATTGGATTGTCACAATCTGAGAAAATAAAATAAAGTGAATGAATTTAAGATTTAAGAAGTGTTTTTTCACAGTGGTTTCTTTTTCTTTTCATGCTAAAGATGTTAATATTAAATGTGGCTGCGAGGCTTTGGTGAGATTTATCAGAGGTAAACAGATACGGGCCCTCAAGCAACAAGCAAACGTGTTTTGCGCTGCTTCCATTTTCAGGCTGAAACTATCACATGCTGCAGATTCATCCAAGATATTTTCTGATATTTTCTGTGAGTTTTCATTCTTTGCTTTCTGATCCAGCCATAATTTTATTTCATTCTTTTTGAATGTGTTTTTTTGGATTATTTTGGAAAATGTTTTTCATCCATTTTCTTCCCTGTAAATGTGGGAGTTTTGTTTCGGCACAAAAGAATGTATTCAGAATAAACAAGCGCTAAATGGCGGAAATTGCTTTGTAGACTTCTTAATGACGGTTGCACTCTTCCTCCCCCACTTCAGAATATTTTGGTCACAGATAAGCATGTAATCGTTGGAGATGCACACCCGCCGACTGTGGTCCTTTGATGTTTACAAGGCATTCTCAAACCCTCTTAAAATGCTAAAAATTCAAAAGCCAGAAAACAGATGTAATAGAATCTTCCTGTCACTCTAAGGAAATTGTCAACAGAAATGATACGGTTCTCCACAACTGGCTAATAAGGGAAAAAAAGGTGACTTAGAGGCAGTAAGATATCTTTCTTAACCTATGTGGGTCTGTTCTACTTTACTTTCTCATTGGCATCAATTAGGGAAAGAAGTGTCATCCATTATAACAGCTAGATTGTGTTGTGCTTAAGATCAATTCATTCATTAATGTCCAGAATAAGCACACGGCTGCTAAGTGCATTGTATGAGAGCATTTAAACAGGTGAAATCAGCCTACAAAAGAAGCAGGGTAAACATAAAATTTTAAATCAGCATCCTAACTGAAATGGAACCTCAGGTCTGGAATACTCTATAAAGGCAGCAATGTGTACACTTGTACTTCAAATATTAAAGTAATAATAATAATAATTAAAAAAAAATGTATCTGCAGAAAATATGATATGAATCAAATACAATGCCACTTGAGTCGAGTACACTTTTAGTGTTTTAGTTTCTTAACACAATTATTTAGACTTGTAATGACGTCATAATAAAACTATCTATCTATATATATATATATATATATATATATATATATATATATATATATATATATATATATATATAGTAAAAACATAAAAGCAACTGAATGTAAGTTTTTTTTTTCCCCTTCAAATATAATTTCCTTTTTACCTTGAAATATACAATGTTCAATAGAAATGACATTTAATATTTTAGTTTACCATAAATGCTTGTTAGTACACTCAACAGTACTTGAACCATATTTCAAAGATAGTAGTGATTTTAAAATTAGATATAATGTAATCAAGCCTAATCAAGTTCAGCTAATTGTTTTTAATACAAATTTAAACTATAATAAATTTTAATTTACTTGAAATTAAGTGTCCAAAAACATTACATTCAGAATTTCTCTTGATTTGCCTTGGATGGATTGTTTTGTTTGTTTGTTTGTTTGTTTGTTTGTTTTGTTTTTTTTCCCCCACTCCTCTTGTTGCAAAATGCATGTGATTTTTTTGATGTTAGAATTTCACCAAATTAAATTTTCTTAAACAACACAATATTGCTGCCTACATTGTAGAGCCATCATCACATCACATCTATGATGCTTTAAATGCTGTCAGCTGAGATCTCTCTATCTCTTTGTCTCTTTCACTCGTTCTAATGATGCATCTCTATTGACTGCTCACTCACGCCTGGATTATAAATCTCCCCAGGTTTGCTCAAACCCTGCACCCCCCTCATTTTTTGTTCCTCCTACACATCTGTATTCACAATAAGCTTCTTATCTGCGATGTTCCCCATAATTCCCCCCAGATGCTTCAACTCTTTCTAGCTGAAGTTCATCATGACTTCAAATGAGGTCCATCTGTCACTCCCAGCCACCCAGTGGCCTTTGCTCTAGCTGTGCCCAGTGGAGGGGTCTCAGAGGGGGTGGGAGCAGGCCCTGGTAACCCAGCCTCCTACTGGGATTACGGATGACTGACAAGCGGTTCACAGCCTTGCCACATACAGTCAGTCAGGACCACTGGCACAAACCTGCAATGTCAACTGCAAACACATCTGAGGCACAACTCGCTGCGGCTGAAAACAACTTAGAGAGAGTAAATAGAAAAGGTGAGAAATGGCTTTCATCCTGACAGCTTGATCAGTGGGGCTTTATTTGGCCTTTGTCTTATCTATGCTACTGAATGTGACAGACATTACTACAGGTTGTCAATGGACTTTGTCAACATTAAGATGTTAGGTTAAAATGTTAAACGAGTTTATAGGGGAAAATATATATATATATATATATATATATATATATATATATATGGCATTGCTACCATAGACTGTATAAAAAGACGGACGACGTGCCTCCGCTTCTTTCCACTATAGTAAATTGAAGCCAATTCATTTTAAGCCCATTTCGGACGGTAATTGTTTCTCATATGGACGTCTGTAAAAATAAATTTACATATCACCTCAGTGATAAAACTCATGGATTCGGATGGCGATTTATTCACAGTGGAGGAGTGAGTTCTGTGATCCTACGAATGCGCTGCTCACATGGCCAGTCATATAATTGTCTGCTGTAAATAAAATGAATTTTATTAACAAATTTATTCTTATTATTGTGTAAAATGTATTTAAAAATACTTATTATGTAAAATGTATTCTTATTATTCCAAGCATATTTTATAATATATAATCCTATTTATTATTTGATTATTTAAATCTCCTGTTTTAAAAATAGGAAAATAGACATGCTATAGTTATATATATAATTATACACGATATATATCTGTTTATAAAACACATTTTAAAATTGTACTGCATACCTGCTGCTGTCATAATAAAGACCCACTTCGAATGTTTACATACTTTTCTTCTTTTTCTGCTCCCAGTCGCTGTGGTTGAGCAGTCATGAAGTATTGCTCTTTTAAATATTTTTCCAGCATTTCAGAAATAAATATGTATGCAAATTACAAGTACAACGTTACCTTACTGTGTTTGGGAGTGCTCAAAAAGGGTTTAAACACTGAATTTTGAATCGATTTCTTCTCGTAAACTCAGAGATGTGGATTCGGACAGCAATTAAATTACCACATGACCTTGGTGTTTGTCAAAAAACAGTAGGTAATTTGGCCGTGGATTTTTACAGGGGTGGTGAGAGAAAAACACTGACATCCTGCATTTGGACGGCATTAAAATCACCAACTACCCCCTGTAAATGGTGAAAATCACTTACGTCCCCCTGAGAAACAATTACCATCCGAATAGGGCTTTAGTATGGCCGTTGCCATCTTGAGAAAATGACGTCATTTGGAGCCCGAGTCTGCGCAGTAGAGATCAGTTTGGAGCCAGAGTCTGCGCAGTAGAGATCAATTTGGAGCCCGAGTCTGCGCAGTAGTGTCGTGAGGTGGAGCCGCAGAATCAAACTCTCGCCCAAACTCCTGCAGACCCAATCAACAATAACGACACGCCCTGTTTTTATAGCATCAAATTACTAGCTAAAATGAAACTTATCACAGAAATGAACAATTGAACATATATCAAATAAATCGCGTTTGGTCTCGTACTGTATGGCGTACCTTCTTAGTGTCTGCATTTATTGTGATTAACAGGAAAGTGTGTTCTAGCGCAAACAGAAGACGGTGTAAGAAATACTCTTTGAGAGAAGCAGTCTATCAGCGGAAGTTAAAAGTAGCTCGTAAGTGTATTTACTTGTCTCATTAGTGTTTAGCGCAGTTGCCGTTGCTAGGAAACGCTTGTTTTGTTTACTGAGTGGAGACGTGCTGAAATCGCGTTTGGTCTCGTACTGTATGGCGTACCTTCTTAGTGTCTGCGCTTGCGTGGCCATTTATTGTGATTAACAGGAAAGTGCGTCCAGCTGAATTCAATTAGTGATTTGTTAGACGGGTATAAAAACGGTTATTATACCGCGGCAGTGGTTGCGGCAGTTCTCATGTGAAGCCCTCGTCGTGTGAAGAACGAAGTGTGTAAAGACCATCGACTCTACCGAGCGACTCCACCGAACAGGGACAACCAAGTGATAAGTATCGCTTTTCATTTATTCTCTTTCCTATTACTTGTTTCACTTTTCTTTCAGTTTTTATAACCATTTCTTACTTGTATGTTTGGCACAGTTATTTTTTAAGGATTACTGTTAAACTAATGTAGTTTGATTTGTATATGTTATCTATTTCAATTTTAGTTACATTTCTAGTAATGTTTGTCATTTTATTAGTTTTTTTTTTCTATTATGTCTGTATAAGTTATTTATTAAGTTTTAGTTTTATTTAATTTGAGTTATTTTAGTACTTCAACAAACTACATGGAAATGAAATAATATTGAATCTATGGATATGTGTGTGTGTGTGTGTGTGTGTGTGTGTGTGTGTGTGCGCATATATGTCTGTGTGTATGTGTACATACACATAGTTGTTTTTGGTGTTTGACTTAGTTTTATGTTAGAATCATTATTATACTCTTACACCTTTTGTTCTCTTAATATTTTGAATTGTTTGTAGCTTTATTTTGTTTTCATTTAAATGTTCAGTTTAGAAATTTTGTCATATGCATTTTTCATTTTTATTTAATTATTTTTATTTTTTTAATGTGTGTATATACTATTTATAAAGTTGTAGCTTTTAGTTTTGGAACAGTTTTAGTTGTTTTAATACTACAATTGATCGTTTCTGTTGTCCTCATTTGTAAGTCGCTTTGGATAAAAGCATCTGCTAAATGACTAAAAGTAAAGTAAGTAAAGTATATATCAGCGTGATAACAACTACCTTAAATGACCAAAACCATATTTCGGGAAATTGTATTGGAAGTGTAATTTATTTATTTTTTATATTTTGACTGAAGTCCCATTTGTTTACATGGAGAGGGTGGGGTTTATGACCTGTACTGCAGCCAGCCACCAGGGGGCGAACAAAGAACCCGCAGCTTCACTTTTCAGGACGAGTGAGACACACCCGATTGCTACACTCTAAAAAATGCTGGGTTAATTTTTTAACCCAAATGCTGGGTTCAGCTTGTTGGGTCATTTTATTGGGTTATTTTAACGCTGGGTTATTATTATTATTATTATTATTATTTTTTTCTACCTAACTGCTGGGTTGAGCTTGTCTCCGGTGAAACTTCTCAACAACGAAGCTGCTGAGAGCACAGGCTTTTTAAGTCCACAGGAGAAAGCGGTTCTCAGCCGCACTCTTTCAGGGAAATAAAGGTTTGTATACATTTTATTTAATTTATAAAGTTTATAAACTTTACTTATAAAGTTTATAAACTTTACTGTGGTGTACATTATATTATTTTACGCAATGCAACATAAGGACGAGATGTCAGTCAGCTGCGGTAGTTTCGCGCTGGAAACGCCTTTGCCTTGCATAACATAAATGGATTTTATTCGTTATAATACTGAGTGTAATTTCAATTGTTGTTAAAATATGTTCTCTGATTTTAGTACTTTTTGTTTTTGGGCAGGTTTTGGAGTCAGTCGCGCCATCTCTCTCAGCTACGAGTGAAACATGAGTTTCCCCGCGAACAGCAGCCCTTCACCGGCTCAGATTTCGGCGACACATCGGCACGAGAATTAGCTCTGTTTCGGTAAAAAGCGATTACGGTTGAACGGTTGAATACACTTAAATTAAAATACTACTTCTATATACCTTTTTTATTTCTAAAATGCTTGTTAAACGAGTTTAAATGTAATATTGTAAAATATGCTGTATTCACCCAAATAAATTCAATCTGTCATGTATTTTGTCCATGGGTGTTCTTGCTTAATAATAAATGTTCATATTTTGATTGTTTCTGTAGCCTATAGTAATTCTTTACTATAGGCAACAGAAGTCTATTAGGAAGTTGTGGCCTAATGGTTAGGGAGTTGGGCTTGTAACCTTGCCGGTTCGATTCTGGAGCCACCACAAAATCAGATTTTAGCACCTCTTTTTACTTTCAGATCATTAGGTTAAAAACAGGTTTAAAATCATAACAAGAAATTGTTTAATCGTTGATACTGTTTTTGAAAACAAATCTTTGCATAGCTATGACAGAAAATACTAGCATCTAACAATGACAAAATAACAGTTAATCTTAAGAAATAAAGCTTAAACATAAACCCAAATAAGAAATATAAGACAGTTATCGAATAAGTATGTGTCCTATTTTGTGTCCTAAACCCCTTGTTAATTGTTAACATTTTCATAAGTAACTGTAATTTAATTACACATTTTTCCAAGTAACTGTAACATATTAGTTATATTTATTTTGTAATTATGCAATTCAGTTACGTGTAACTAGTTACTCCCCAACACATAAGTGATATAAGCTATTTGATTCAAAATGGTGAAATTTGACAAAAAATAAAAATAAATAAATAAACTGAATAAGTTATATCGCTGCATGGATATTACTTACGTTTCTGTTAAATATTTAATGTTTATCATCTTACCTCACAATCTGTCATGGTTAAAAACTCTTTCACATTTGACTAATGTGAAGAGTAAAGCCTATTTTCCTTGATTTGATTGGCCACCTCAAACATTTCCACACTGGCCATCACAGACCAGCCTAAAGAAATAACTTTTAAAACTTTTCATCTTCCTAACAACATACACAGCGGTGCATAATAGAGACCTGCATCAATATCAAAAATTTGGGGGGACAAATCTGATTATTGGTGGACTTGTAAACCTCAATGTCTATGATGGTTACAGCCCTGCAACATGAGCAACAGTGATGCTTGCCTAAGCAAATGCAGCTAATAAGGTCTCTTAATATGCGTAGTAGGTGTGCGGACAATTTTATGCCTCAGTACCCCATTTATTCCTGATAAATAGATTTCGAGTTTTAGCTATTAGCAACTTTGGATAAAGTTATTAAAAAGCTCTTGACAATGAGTCCTAATATATTAATAATGACACCAGTATAACAGTAAGGGCTCATTAATTCTTAAAGAAATGCTAGCAGTTATTTATTTATTTCCATTTCATTACTCTTGGTCTTGCAGACATCTTCCGTTGCAAGACATGCGGAGCGCTGCTGCGATGAAACGGCCAGCCCCCCTGTACGTGCCCGGTTTTTTGCGGCCGTGATTGACTCCCCACAGAGAACGGAAGAGCGGAGTGAGGCCTGCCCAGACAGCTAATGTTATTAGTCTCATTACAGCTCCCCAGGAGCTCTGAGGCAGGGGGGCGGCCGCCTGACGCGCTGTTTATTTCCGATAACATCCTCGCAACTACACTGCTCCAATTATGTTCCTCATAATGAGCAAGATTATGTCTCTCTCGGCAGCCCCGTGTCATTCGGAGCGGGAAGCGGTGGGGTTTTAGACAGGAACAATCAAGAACTAATGTTGGAAAACGAGTGAATTTTGATATGAATGTAAATATTGTCGCAGCAGGTGTGTGGTGCGGCATTGTTCAGGTACAAATCACATTTCCTCAACGACTTTTTTGGAATCGACTAATACTAATTTAAGGAAACTGTCTTGATAGCACAAGCCATGACATTTTTCATCATGCAATAGTGGTGTCGGTAATTAACTTTCTGGGAGAAGGATTTGAAAAGTTCCTTTCTCCATTAAACTTGTTGGCGTTTTATGACTTCTCCTTTGAACGCTGTTAAAGCCGTAACGCCGAGATAATTCTCCACTTCCGAGCAATTCACCAATCGTGCTCCAGAAATGTAAAAATGAAAATGGCACACACTTGTTCCGACTCCAATTACATTCTCTGATATCAGTCTGGAAGTACATAGTGCTAATTAAAACAGTATGGTTAACCAACACCCAAGGCCATTCAGTCCTGCAACACTTTGAAATCACTTTTCTTATTGCGGTGCCAATCTCTTATGAGAAAGGGGCTCAAGTTTATTTGAAAGTCTAATGCAATACTCACTGGCTGAAACTTTCGAAAATGAAGTGCCTGCAATAATTTCAGCAATTCCCAAAATGCATATGTGGGTCAAAAATGGACCCAGGCATCAATTTTAATCCTACTCTTCCCTGTGATGTGATCTTCTCATCTCACATACCAGGAAACGCTTAAGGTGTCCTGGATTGTGTAAAGTAATTGTTTTCGATCACTTATTTTAAAATGAAGTTTGGCATAATACCACTTAAATGCATATGTGCTACAAAAAATAAAATAAATAAAATTACATTAGTCGCGAGAACACAGTTCAAGCTTAAAACCAAGAGTTAAAATCTTTATATATGCCAGTATGTTTGTTTTGTTCACTTTTTACCCAGCAGATACTACCAAAAAAAAAATAAAAAATTATAATAATAATAAATAAATAAATAAATAAATACATGATACTGCAATTTAGGACAGAATTCACAATTGTCACGATACACACAAGCTGTGTCCCAGTGTTGAGTGTACACACTTCGGAGTACATGGACTTCGAAGGCCATGCCTCCTAAGTGCACGAAGGACCCTCCGAAGTGCTTGAGACGCTCCGCCTTCGCAGGATTTCCAAATTCCGCCACCAGGTGTTCCTGATTACTGCTCCTGTGGCATAATGACCCTTAATTGCCGGATCACAACTTTAAATGCAGATATTGGCTTGGAGCTTACTTGAATAATGGAAAAACTACAAAATACACACACAGCAGTTCAAATGCTGACTGATATCTTACAAAGGTGTGATTTTATATAGTTCATTGTCTTGACCATGGTGATCATATGTAGACAGGTTTGCAGTTACGCATAAAAATAAAACTGTGAAAATAAATAAATAGGGCATTGTTCAGCGGCAGCTGTGACTGCTGACCAGTGCTCTGCATGGCCAGTCCGAGTCCTTCAGATGCAGCCTTTGATATAGTTAGCATCAATTTGTTAATATTCTGACAAAATGTTGTTTCTTTCATTTTCAAAATAATCAGTGGTGGACTGCAAGGAAGTACATTTAAGTATTCTCGTACAAACATGAAGTACTAAGTTTTCTTTTTTTTCTCACAGGACAGCAACACTACAAAAATATGGTCTTTTACAACACGATGCATTGTTGTAGATTAAACCCAACAGTATATGTGTCACGCCCCTTGACTGTTTTGTTGTGGGTTTTGCTCCCCATGTGTTCCCTGTGACCCAGTTTCTCCCCAGTCTGATTGTGTTAATTTTCTCCAGGCGTCTTGTTTTCCCCTGATTTCCTTGTCTTTATAAGCCCCAGTCCATTCAGTTTGTGTTTGTCGGGTCTACTTGTTGGATGGCGTGTGGTTCCTGTGATGGATTTTCCCCTGTGATTCCAGTAAAAACTGTTCAACGTTTCTCCACGTCTTGCTCTCGTTCCTCCCAACGAATCGTGACAATATGAAGTAGGCAACTTTAAATTTAACAACCTTGAACATATTCAGAAGTAAAATTCAACATACACATTAGTGCAGCAGTAATATTAATGCAAAACCATCCTGATGAATTATTTTTCAGAACAATACTGTAGGTCTATACCTTTATACTCTCAATAACTTAAGTATATTAGAGTATGCAAAATAATGCTTTTAATTATAGGATAGTTCACCCAAAAATGAAAATTCTGTAATCATTTATTCACCCTCAAGTTGTTCCAGGTTTTCATTTTTGGTTGAACTATCCCTTTAATTAAGGTTTTAAATTTGACTAGTAGTTTTTCCCTAGTGTGGTATTAGTAGTTACTACAAGTAGTTTACAAAAGTATCTCACTATTTCTTCTACCAATTACTTTGTCATAGCTCTAAACAATTTCTCTTTTCCTTCTTTCCCTAAATCAGAGCAGACCCCTGTACTGCAGGATAAAGCTGAATGTGCCAGCGCTGGACAGGTTTTTAATGGTTTGGGGCTGAGCAGGGAGGCTCTGACAGTGCTGTTGGATCTTCTGAGAAGTGCCACAATCCAGACTCTGGTGTTTCTCTACTGTCTGGCCAGTGGTACATCATACAGTGGTCTTCGGAGTGTTTGACATGCCTCGTTCCACTGTCCACTGTATTGTCCTTCGAGTCGCTGATGAGGTGCTGGCCATTCACCAAGAGATTCACCTCCAGAAGACCCCAGAACACATGGAGGCAGGGCTGGGCTCAAAACTGATGTAAAAAGTACTTTCAATAATGTATAGAACAATTTGTTTTGATGTGTAAAACATTTACAGGACAAAAAAATAAAAAAAACATATAGAAGAATGTTTTGTAAGCTGCATTAAAAAAAAGGTACATAATTACTTCCCTTTTATTTACGCATGCGAGTATGCATAAAAAAAAAATACAAAATGTACTCAGGCTCACTTACAAATAAATTACATTTAAAAAATTAATAACGTATACAACTTACCATTTCGTTTTTAACTTGCATCACAAAAATAAACTAGAAATTAGGTTGCTTCATTGACAATGTGACAAAAAAAGATATTGAAAAATTAATGTACCCATTTTTTTCACCGTTTTCTCTTCTTGAGAGAAGAGTTAATATAATTTATTGTCTCTCCATTATCTCCCTGTTCACCTGTGCTCTCCTCTGTCTCTCTCTGGAGTTTGATATCCTCTCTGAGTAGCTCCACCAGCTTCCACTCACTCCCTCACCTGTCCCAGGACACCTGCAATCCTAATTTACAACATATTTAAAAATGCAGTATGTACAAATTGGTGCAACATTAGAAAATATGACAGCAGGACATGCATACAAAATACTGTGCTCAAGTTTGGTTAAAACATTTGTGGACATCTTGCATGACAGCACTACAAAACAACAAAGGAAAAAAAAAAAAAACTATTGTCTTATATAGTGGTTGTCTTATTGTTTGTGGGCTTTGTGTTTTTAAGAGAAAAAAACAAACAAAAAAAAAAACTGGCTTTTAACACTTTCGCTAGGTATTTGAGTAAATGAAAACACAATACTTCCATTTCAATGTGAATTCCCCCACAGAACTCTCATCTGCCGTCGTCATCTGCGCGCTATGAATTCTGGGATATTGTAGGGTGCGAAGTGTCCATCAGATGTACACTTCATTTTCCTGGGAAACGGAGGGTGCGTTTGACATCGCTTTAGAATTACGGCAGCCTTCGTCGCGCCGCGGTGACACAATCGGCCTTGGAATGCGGTCTTCGGAGGGTGCATTCTGAATTTGGACAGCTTACATCGTGACGCAATCGCACTTCAAATACGCCCTTTGGAGTCCACGAACTTCAGTTTGGGACAGCCTTCGTCAT
Source organism: Spinibarbus caldwelli (assembly GCA_039654775.1). Classification (NCBI taxonomy): domain Eukaryota; kingdom Metazoa; phylum Chordata; class Actinopteri; order Cypriniformes; family Cyprinidae; genus Spinibarbus; species Spinibarbus caldwelli. The sequence goes on along the minus strand of CM077262.1, from coordinate 22,650,810 downwards.
GCCGCTGTGACGTATTCACACTTCAAATACGCCCTTCGGAGTCCGCAAACTCAACATTGGGACACAGCTAAGGAGTACTGGAACGAAGGCGTGAGGAGACGAGGAGTAAACTTCAACAGACTTTAATTCAATAGATGAAGGGAAACAAACACAGGAACTCAGGAATGACATCTAGGAAGACAATTAACAGCCGACAAAGGAAACTAAACAGAATGCTCTTTAAATCACAGAATAACAATGGGATGACAAGACACACCTGGAATCAAATTAACACAATGAGGACAGGAACATGAAAACCAAATATGGGCATAACACTGGGATACTGGGAGCATGTGGGGAGAAAAACACAAGACACAAGTCTGACAACAATAAATTAATTAATTAATTATAAAATAATAAACTGACTGTTTTGCTAAAGCTAATTTCATATCTATCATTTTATGTTTCCTAAAGATTCACAATTGAATAATATTTTCACACTTTGCATAATTTGCCATAAATTAGTGGAAATTATATACAGTACAAATATGTTGGTATTGTGTGATATTTATATTAATTTATTCTTTGTTCTCTTAAAACATCACATCATGTTTCATATTTCATCTCAAGCTCTTCACATACACTACTTTTTTATACAATATGGTTTATGTTTATTTGTTTAGATTATTTATTATTATAATAATTTATATGTATCATGATTTCATGATGTATTTTCATAGTTTAAGATTAAAAGTCTAGGTCTTGAACAAAGGAAAAAAGTAAAATAAAAGGCATATGAAAAGAGTAAAAATAAATGAAAGTTTCAAAAAGGAAAAAAAAAAAGTTTCATAATAAACAAAGAGACACCCTCATTGTGCACAAGAAATAGAAAAAGGGCAATGTTTTATTAAGAGATTTCATTACTGATTTGAAAAAATGACATCAATTTAAATGCCTGTTCCTCTTTTTATTTGATATAAAATACAAATAAAGCATTAAAAAAGATCATGTAACATTCCATTCATTAGCACTCTGGACATTCCTGACACTCAGTCTGTCACTTTTGAGTCATGTGGGTGTGATAACAGCTTGTGACAGTGGGTGAGAAAGATGCCTGTCGTCCTTCTGTCACCCGTAAAACCACAGAGCCCTTTCTCTCATGAGGAGCCATGGGCTTTATATCACCTCTGAAACAGAGGTAGAAAGGCCCAAGGCAGGAAAGACACAGATAAGTGCTTCAAATAAAGTTACTATATAAAACATTGTCAGTTTTAAAATCTACAGTACTTAAAAGTACTTTATATTACAGTACTTAAATTCTTGAGAAAGATGTGTATATTTTATTTTATGTTAAATATGAGTTCAGATGCAAAAGCCTCTAAGTGTTGTCTTAAATTTTCTTCTAAAATTAGCTTTTTTATCAGGCTCATATGTGTAGGTTCAGTAATTTCACATTAATGGCAATGAATAGGTTCTTTTTTATTGCTATTAAAGCGAAATAACTGAACATAAACATTGGAGTCTGAGAAAAAATGCTCATTTTAGAAGAACATTTCAGACAGCACTCTTCATATATATTTTGGTATTATATTTACGCATTTTCTATGCTGAATTTCTAATGCAAATAAGATACTGCACTTTTATTTGAAGCACTTGATTTTATAATAATTAATAACTAACTAACTAACTAACTAACTAACTAACTAACTAAATAAATAAATAAAGTATAACATATACATTGTGAATAAGAGGGATTTAAATCAAATTCTGCACATTTCTGCATTGTTCCCTGAGCCCAGATACAGCAACTGAACTCTTAAAGTACCATGGTACAATGATGGTATCAGATTGCAATAACATGCTACTAAATGGTCACTATAGGTGTATACCATGGTATTTACATGTTATTCCATGATACTTCAAAGAATACATAAAACTATTAATTACGTTATTAAGTACGTTAAAAAAAGTGTTATGTGTGTAAAAATGGTATTATGAAGGTATATCCTAAACAAAAATATAGAGTAGCTCCATGTATTTTTGCATATTAGTATTCACAAACAAAGAGTAGAATAGATAGATAGATAGATAGATAGATAGATAGATAGATAGATAGATAGATAGATAGATAGATGGATAGATCAGTCATTCATTATATAATTCTAAGCATGTTTACTGTTTATTTAAAACCAAATGTCAAATCCTTAAAATGTTACTTTGATAATTTCTTATTTGATAATAATACATCTGTTTAATTGAAAGACTTTCATTTTTCCAGTAAATATCTATTTGTCTGTTTGATGGGCAGATTGTTTTGCTGGAGAGTGGAGTGTATTTCCAGAGCTAATATCACCACAACCGCTGAAGAACTGACACTACCATGTTAATAGAAATAAACGCTGTGTGCCTGAGCTATATTTAGAGTTTGTCGCTGCATAATTTGGTGATGATTATACCAGAGTTGCATCGCCTCTGCGTGAGCATAATTTCCTTCTTGTTCCTTGCTCGTGTGTGTGTTTTTTTTTTTTTTTTTTTTTTTTTGACAAGCCCACTGGCCACAAGAGGACTGAAATGATTAAATCCACAGCTGTGAGGACTCAATAGTCACTCAGGAGCAGCGTCAGGAATGAGAACTGGACAGGAGGCCTCAACATTGTTGCTGACATTTGTTTTAAATATTGACTTCCTGGCTGTGTTATCACTCTGTGCATCTCATATTTGTAGTTGAGGAGATGGATGAGGAGAGAAGGAAGATGTAGAGTGAATTGGGATTTGTGGAAAGAGCGGTTTGGAGGTAGTACTGCTCGTGTATGTGTTTGTGAAAGTGTGTAGGAAGGATACTGCTCGCACTGAAGGCTTTCTCTGAAACCCAGCTACCCTACTGTCTGAGAGACAACTGTAGAAAACTGTTTGAAATTGTTCTCAACTCTTGCTTCGCATGAACAGCCAGGCAAAACATTCTGCATGAAAACTCAAAGCACATCAGCCTGGCTGTATGTGGTGGTAGTCTTACAGTTATGAGAAAGATAAAAAAAATAATAATAAAATTAAAAAAAAAACAAAGAAAGAAAAAAGAAAGAAAAAAAAGGAAAGAAAAGGCCAGTTCACATAAAGGGATTGTTTACCCAAAAACTTAAAATTGTAATTAGGACTCACCCTCATCTTGTTCCAAATCCATAGCACCCATAAGACTTTCGTTCATCCTCAGAGCACATTGAAGATATTTTAAATGAAATCCAAGAGAATTCTGTCCCTCCATTGACAGCTTAAGTAACTTTCACTTTGAAGGCCCAGAAAGGCAGTGAAAATATCATGTAAGTAGTCCATGTTACTCCAGTGGTTCAACTTTAATATTCTGAAGCATCAGGAATGCTTTTTGTGCTCAAACAAACAAACAAACAAACAAACAAACAGTTTAGCTTGATTCTACAGTATAAGTCTTTGAACTCTTCTATTGTGTTTCACAGGACTCATACCCCAGACCTCTGCATCACAATCTGTACCCGGTGAGCTACTGAGCATGTTTATTTGTTTTAAATAAAGCACTATGGTAAAGTGGTTGTGCAATAAACTGTCTTTGTTTGTTTTTGTTTTTGTTTTTTGTTTTTTTAAGTGTCCTAATATTGTGTTTGAATCTCCTACAACAGGTCAGAAAACACTGTAATTTTCTCAGAATATACATTTAATATTAGAGTCATCTGTCAATGATTTCAAAACAATTCATTCAAAGAGTTCTGAGCTTAAGGTCTAATACTTAAGGTATTAGAACAACAGTCTACATTAATCAACAAATTCTTAGGAAATAGTGGGTTCACAGTGAATTATCAGAACTACACTAGTCAACATTTGAAGTGGATTAAAACCTTTCATCAAAGTTGTCCTAAAACCAAAACCAAAATGTATTCTTGTCTTAGGACAACTTTGATGAACTTTTTTGATCCGCTTCAAATGTTGACAACTAGGCTATGTTTCAGTAAGACAATAATATTGTGGTTTACCTGGAAACCTAAAGCTTCACTAGGTATACATCACATATTAGCATAAAAAAAAAAAAAAAATAAATAAATAAAATATTTTGAGCACTCAATTGAACATGTACACATAACGTATCAAACGTACTTACAGGTTGTGGTTCGGAGATGCATGTTGGTCCAAATAAAATAGGTACAGACTTTTCTTTCATGGACAAGCGTTTAGCGAATCACACATTTAACTCTCCAAGATTAGAGAAGCAGTCCTCGGTAAAATGACAAGAACACAACAAAAGGTTTGAATTGTATTGGGGGGGTAATTAATGATTCTTCACATCATCATCTTTCGCCCATGAAAACAAAACAAACTTGCTTTCACAGCGCAGAACACAGCGTCTTCTGGACATGATGACACTAACTAGTGGAAGTGTTTGTGGGCAGGTCAGGGTGTTCGTATTTTGCGGACGGGGATTATGCAAATTTATTACCTAGTCACATATATCGGTAACAGGCAGATGATTCAAAAAAATATGACGACTCTTAAAGGCGGTTCAGAGTCGACTCTTTCTTTGGTCGGGGGCTAGAGCCATCTCTCGACTCTGATCGGGGCTAGAGCCATCTCTCGACTCTGATCGGGGCTAGAGCCATCTCTCGACTCTGGTCGGGGGCTAGAGCCATCAGTCTTTTCCTCCTCATTCTCCTCCCCTGAGTTGCGGTCAAAGAGAATGCTGCCGGTGTCGTTCATTATCATTAAACTCCACTGGTCTCGCTCTGCTCCCACAGCTCTCGGCCCCCACCCCACTCGCCACATTATTATTATTATTGTCATTATTATTATTCCAAACCCATATGCAAGCTCAGTCTGCAGATATGTCACCTTTAATGGCAACATACTAAATATTAAGTGCACGAATATGAATATGGTGGAACACCTGCCTGTTTAATTGGCACACTATACATCCTCTTTTACACATTTTGACCTTCTGGACATTGCTTACAAGAGTAAGCATACTGATCTTATTTTGATCAGAGAATAATAATAATCTTCTCGCATTTCTGCGCTTTTGACTCATATCTTTTGTGCCATCCATTAGTGCTGTTGGGGTAATTAACATGACTATATGAAAGGTTGAACTGATACCAGGACCTTTCTGAATGGCACTTCATCAAAGTCCGGCCACACTGTAATGGAGCTCTCTTTCACAGACTTCACACAGACCGCAGCTCTTTCTTTGACCCGCCATGTAAAAGGATGCTTGTCTGAAGGATGTAGGTCAAGTGAGCACCACCCAGATGATACCATCAGGCTAAGTGGAGGTTAAGGTCTATTTCCTGTCTGGTCTTTGACTCAGATAGTAGATATCTGCTGTTAGAACAACACAACTTGCATTTTCTTTGTGGTGTAAATATGTGAAAATGGCTGAGTAGAGGCATTGTAATCAGAGAAGAAAATGCACCTCAGGGACACGCCATGTTTCAAATAGCATACTACCATAACACACACATCAGTTTTGCAGTATAGGTCAGTGGCATACCGCAAATCTTGGGGCACTGCCACAAACCATGAGATGAGGTTCCACCCATAAGTTATCACATCATATGCAAGCATTTGAATAGTGGTGCCTCAATTAAAAAAAATAAATAAAAAGTGTAAACATACTGTATTCATGCCAATTTGATGTGGCATATGCAGTATAAAAAGTGCTCTAAATAAGCCAGTTTAACCATACTAATAAAGACTACTATAGTTTTATACAGGACACTGTATAAAACAGTTTTATAAAAATCACTGTATTACTTTCTGTAATCCCCGGATACCATGCTACATTTGACAGATGGCATGTTTTGAACATTGAATCCCACAATTTAATGCTCTCAGTTTGACTTCCTATTTCCAGTGTGGCATGGTTGTCGCATATGATGTAGTTTCACATATATTTAAATAAATTACTTAATGAATTAATTAAGTTGCATGCAGTGAATAATAAATATTAAGTTAATAAGCGAGTCAAAACAAAGCTAATAATGTACATTGTGTAATGTTGTTGTCGTCACAAAGACAGACCAAAAGCAGAACACCTAAGACAAATAAGAAAATTGATAAGAAAAAAAAAAAAAAAAAAAAACTCAACTAGAGAAATGTAGATTTAATTAGAGCATTAAAATACCCAACAATCAGGTTACCTTATTTTCAAGTCTTTCTCCCTTAGAAAATAAATAAATAAATAAATAAATAAATAAATAAATAAAAATAGACTAAAAAAGAGACTCAAATCCAGACAAAGATCTTAAATTTAAAATTTTACAAGTATTCATTTATGAGCCATTTTCATTTAAATCAAATTACAAATTAGAAATACAACAAAGGGATTCATCCCAAGGAAGTAATAACATCAGATGTGTTAAAATACAGAGTTCCAAACCATTGAAAGAGTACAGGCTAAAACATGGAAGAAAGAAATAAATAATTAAATTATATAGAGGATTTCTGGAGAAAAACACAAAGACAAAAAGTAACTAGACCCATACTATCTATATCTGTATTTGTATCCTCTCGAGGGGTCTCAAGACCAAGATGGGAAAAAAAAAAAAAAAAAATCCCACAATCAATTGGTCCTTCTTTTCTCACCTTTGCATTGAGGGTCAAAAGACACATGGGGTCAGTTTTATTAAATAGGGCAAATTAGTGCATGAGCGCAAATCCAAAAGAGCAACAATGGGCGTGGAAATTTCTGCGGGTGATTTACTAATAATGCACAAATTTAAGAACACAGGCACAACATCTCATTTACATATCGACCAACACAATATACCAAGTGCAGCGCAAATTAGCATAGTCACAAATACAGAATAAAGAAATAAAGAAGCCACAGTACATTGAAAAGAACCGGAGGCCAAAAAAATTAAGGGTTGCAAAAAGTTTTGATAGACCTGGTATTGCGTAACTCCTAGTTGAGGGTTCCAAGTCGTCTTTTATTTCCTGAAGCAAATTAAAAATAACATGGCTTAGCAAAGGATATGTTCGGATTATGTATTCTTCTGGCATTCAAAATAAATTAATATGTGTGGAAAAAATTCTCTCCCTTCTACCACACGCGCTCTGTTCTCTGCGGTGCCTCCTCCTAGCAACGATAATTGCAGCCATTTCAAGCGCAAAATAGTTTAAGACATGCTTTATTTGGGCGTTAACTAATGGCACAAATACCAGTAATTTGACAAGCGCAAATGTTAGTAAAACACGTTGCGTGATTCATTTGAATACTCTCCTCCCATAAATTTTGCATCTGAAAGGGAAACTCCTACAAATGCATATTCAATAAGGTCAGGTGCAAAAATAAATGTGTCCACGCCTTTTCAGCGCTAATTCTTCACTGTGTGTCTTTAGTAAAACCTGACAGTACTATTTTAACACCAAAAGATGGTTTGCGCTGGTGCAAGCTGTTAGTAAAACTGGCCCATGATTGTGTAAATTAACCCTTCAAAAACACCAGATTACAATCAGTAAGAACCATCCCTCAAGGTAACATTCGGCTGCATGCTCTGGTGCTTAAAGTTGCCTCTCTGTATCGCATTCCTGAACAAGCAGATGGGCTGCCGTAACCCTGTCCAAACCTTGTATTGACCCCTGCTCACGCTGACCTTCAGTTGAGGATTTAGGTAATCCAGCGAGTGGTTGGTTTCACTCATAGTGTGTGACCCACATTCACTGCCTGTAATCCTTTTGTTCCTAAAATCCTGATCTAATCCTTTGTGTCCATTTCTAGTGGGCATCATGTACACTTACACGTGTAACAAAGAATTGCAGGTTTAACTACTGTTAGCTAAAGACTTTTTAGCATATTCTGAATCATCAAAATCCCATTGTAGCAAGAACCCAGAGAGATGAGAGATGAGAGATTATCTCCAAAAGCTTAAAGCGTGACATCACAATGCAGCTCTACTTGAAGCTAAAAATATTTTCTCAAATGGACTCAAAAGGAACAGGAAGATCTGCAAAGCATGGCAGCACGACACACAGAACAGTCTCAACAAATTTATGTCCCCCATGCAACATAGGAGCCACTCAGACAACAGTTTCCTTTTAATATGCATTGAGGAATTCAAGCTCTGCTTTGTTGGCAACCAGGAGTCGTGTAGCAGTTTCACATTTCCATCTGCTTTTCTGCTGCCAGAGAATCTCTTTGTGCTATTAGTGTGGCAGTGCACCTTTGAAATTATCCTTGCGATGGAAGGTGACAAAAGTTGAGAGAATGTGACATGCTTCCTACCATCAACCCATCAGACACCCAGACTACAAGAGCACAGAATGAAGTGGAAAGACACGAGAAGCTCATTCCCTGCAGAGTCAAGCAAGATGCATTTAAGGAGCAATTTGAGACCTCCAACTTCACATCGTCATCACAACTCTTGATCTCAAGATTAAGAATGCAGTCTTCCAGTCTTTCCAAGAGGTCTGAAGGCTAAACCTTGGACATGTGCAATGTTTTGTTCAACTCTCAAAATGCATCACACGTTCAAGCCGAAAGCAGCAAAACAAGTCTCCTCTTGCAAATGCCACAACCAGACCTCTTAATCAAACACTTTTGGAGGTGACAAAGACATTTTAGCACCAACCTCAATTGCATATCTTCACTATGGCGCCACTAATGGATGGACAAAACTACACTGGTGCAAGACCCCTAGGAGGACACCAAAGGGGGTGCTAGGCAGATGTGAAAAGCATCTCTTGTCCCTCTGGCAGGCATACCATTTGGGGTCACATCAGTGTAAATATAGATCAGGAGGGGTGTGAGGATGAAAGCCATGTGGAGTTTGACTGTGAAAAGGGGCCTTGGATGGGGTGCACATGGTGAATGCTACACAAGGGCAAGTAAAGTGCAGCATATGGGGTCAGGGGCCTCTGCTACATCTCTCCCCCGCTCCATGTCAGCACTTCATGGTCTACACGTGCTGTGCATACTCAGACCACTCTGGACTATTAGTAAGCCTTGCAGCAGTAAAAAAAAATGAGAGAGAGAGAGAGAGAGAGAGAGAGAGAGAGAGAGAGATGTATTGATCGCTACAATAATGGAAGTAGTGTCACACCATACCAGGAATCTGTCACCTGATATCAATGGATTTTCTCTAATCAATGGACACAGTTTCTTGAAGAAACTGTGAAGGACACTCTATAAAGATGATTTGATTTTGCTTTCCACCCAAGAACACCTCTTCTTTTTAACAAACAAGAGAAGGTGGTCCTCCCACAAATGGCACACTTAATGTGGACTTGGAGACTCATGGGCTGCATCTGAAATTGCATACTTCCCTACTATACAGTAGGCGGAAAACAGTGTGTGACAAAAATAAGTACAGTTCTCATATGTGACCCTGGACCACAAAACCAGTCATAAGGGTCTTTTTTTTTTTTCTTTTTTTTTTTTTTAAATTGAGATTTATACATCATCTGAAAGTGTATATAAATATAAATAAATAAGCTTTCCATTGATGTATGGTTTGTTAAGATAGGAAATTTTTTGGCCGAAATAAAACTATTTGAAAATCTGAAATCTGAGGGTGCAAAAAAATCTAAATATTGAGAAAATCACCTTTAAAGTTGTCCAAATGAAGTCCTTAGCAATGCATATTACTAATCAGAAATCAAGTTTTGATATACACTCTTAAAAATAAAGGTGCTTCACGATGCCATAGAAGAACCTTTTTGTCTAAATGGTTCCATAAAGAACCTTTAACAACTGAAGAACCTTTCTGTTTCACAAAAGGTTATTTGTGGTGAAAGGTTCTTCAGATTATAAAAAGGTAAGAAAGAGATGGTTCTTTAAAGAACCTTTGACTGAATGGTTCTTTGTGGAACCAAAAATGGTTCTTCTATGGCATCGCTTGAAGAACCTTTTGAAGCACCTTTATTTTTAAGTGTATTTATGGTAGGAAATTTACAAAATGTCCTCATGGAACATGATTTTTACTTAATATCCTAATGATTTTTGGCATAAAAGAAAAATCTATAATTTTGACCCATACAAGGTATTTTTGGCTATTGCTACAAATATACCCGTGCTACATGCTACTTGGTTTTGTAGTCCAGGGTCACATATACTGTGAATTTGAACATACTTCTTTTGTCACTTAAGAGTAGGTAATATGTACCCGGATAACCTAGTACTTCTGGTGAGATTCTGAAATGTGCATATGATGGACACTTTACTATTCCATGAGGCCCTGGAGGAAGATATGTGAATGGCATTGAACCGTCACAATTGATGCTGGTAGGTCACATGATAATGACAACATGGGCGAATGTAGTACGTCCAAATTACATTCATTGAAAATTTATTTATTTATTTATTTATTTATTTATTGTTAGCAATCGTAAGTAATTACTTGTTTAAAATAAGTACCTACTAAAGAGAGTACGTGATTTTGGACACAGCCACTGTCTTCACTAGTCCATGTCCAGGAACCTTATTTCAGTAGAATACAGTGATGCAGACTTCACAGATTACTAGCCGACAGTCTGACTCTATGCAGTGTTACATCATCTAAGCGAGAACTCTAAGGCAGAACACAAGGGGTGATGGTAGCATTTGGGATATTTGGAATTTGGGCCTGCTATTGTTGATGAATGCCTTTTAAACTTTACCTTATAAATGCAATCACTCTAAAACATCATCAGGTGTAACCGTCAAGTAAAAAATAGGGAGTTGCACCACATATACAAACTGAACTAACCTTGTCATGTCATAAAGAGGTTAGATTATCTGATATATTATTAGAATTATTACACACAGTTCTGCTGGAGTCCTTTCTATATTATTTTCCAGTTGTGTGTTGTTCTTATTCCCAACAATGCTCCTTCCGCTACACTTTTTTTCCTTCCGCACAACCTGTAAACACAACACAGCTCACTGACTGGACAATGCAGGTAATGAAACCCTTTGTGAACATATCTACCATAGATTAGCTTTGACACAGGATTTGGTTACCTGCATTTCCTTCATTGTTATTCTTCACATAAGTGTGCATTTCCTCCAGTGTGAGCATTGGATCGGACATTGTTTTTGGCTAAGAGTAAACCTCGGATAAGAGCACACGCTGAATAAACGATGTTTATTATAATGAAGCAGGGTGTCTGCTAATGTGCCTGGGGAGATAAGAGAGGGAACAGGAGATGGGGGAAGGGGCAAGGAGGGCTCAAATCATCTGTCTATCCAAACCCCTCCGGTGTGGATGATAATGTGGGTTTAAGCTGCAGTGCGGGTGAGTAATGGAATTGCACTAGGGCCTGTGAACCCCTGCTGGGTAAGCTCCAGACCTCTCCCTGACAGCTAGCCGGAGCTGGAAATCCAGGATACAAGATAGACAAAATCATCTCAGAGGTAGGGAAAGTGAGGTGTAGCTAGGGTAACAAGTGCAAAAGGAAATCATTAACAAAATGAAGCACCCAGTGTACATGACAGAAAGTACATCTTTACAATGGATTTCCTTATTCAAACTAATAGTGGATGGAAATTTGGACAGACCTGAACTCTGTTTCAAACCCTACTGGTCTGGCCCTCAAATGGAACCTGACTGGCAATGCTGACCTGGTTATTCATGGGCGGCAAATGCAGTCATTCACATACGATTGTTGTGCTTCTCATAAGTGCACAAAAGATACAACAGAGAGTCTGATACTACAGTAAAGTCTGATGTTAGCATGATGCTAAGCTAATAAGCTGATATTCTAATTCTGGGAACATCAACAGTAAATCTGCGACAGGGCTGTAGCATCCAGGAATTTTTGTTTCATGCCACAGCTAAAATGTAAAAGCTTCAGCTAAATGTTTCATTGTCCTAATAAATTGTCCAAATAAATAAATAAGGAAGTATTAATGTATGATTGTATGATTCTGTACATCCATTCATTCATTCTCCAATCCACTTGTCCTACATAGGATTGCAGGGATGCTGGAGGCTCTCCCAACATCTCGGGCCAAAATCAGGAAAACACCCTGGATGGATGGTAAGTCCCTCACCGGACTAACCCACACTTCACATTCACAATTTAGGACAATTTAGTGTATCTAAATCACCTATGATGGGTGAAACCGAAGCACCCAGAAGAAACCTAGCCCAATATGGGGAGAACTCCAAAAAGAAAGGCTTCAAGGTTCAGCCAGGATTTGAATCAGGGAACCTTTCCAATGTATTCTGGGATTGCCTTATCAGAGAATAGTGTTATGTGTGATTATTTTCTTAGTTTTATTTTATTTTTTACTTTTCTAAGCAAGCATAAAAACCCTATAGACCTATTTTGGAAGAGGAACCCAAGCCAGAATATCATAAAGCTCATTTGACTTTTTTGACATTTGCCATTGACAAACACTACTAAAAGTTTCTTCTCAACATGCAAAAATCTGTTTGGAAGTGTTTGGAAGCCTATGATGCCAAAAAAAAAAAAAAAAAAAAAAAAAGGTTGCTTAGGTGAGCAGCTCACTGGGTACAGAACTTTTATGTTCTGCTTTTATATGTGTATTCAGTCAGCGGTTTTAACCTGACTTATAGACCTCCACGTATAAAATACTTGGGATGTCATCATCAGCTTCACTTTGAAGATGGCCATTAAATCAGCTTTCATGCTTTGTTTGACCCTAACCTTTCAACAGGGCAGATCATTTACACAAGCAACCATTTTACCACCTGCTAAGAATGTCACCCCATCAACTACTGCATACCCTCTGTCAGAAAAGGAGACCTTATGCACTGCCAAACCACATACTCTGGAGATGGATTTAGACTAGAACCTCAGAATAAATTCTTCCGACCAGCCCTGACAAACAGCACAACCTTTCCTGAATAAGCTGGCCAAAGTTATTTCCCAACAAATACACCCAGACTTCTCTAAAAACGCTTCCTCTCTAGCATACACACGCTCTCTCTCCTTCTCTGGCTCAGCCTGACAAGCACTAAATAGACTTTTTATCAAGTTAGCGGAGCAACGGTGAGCTGGGAACATTTCCTTTTGTCGCTGTTCATTTTTTTTCCCGCTCTGGCTCCGTAATGGAAGCCAGGGAGGTTTCTCACTTTCTGGTCTAAATGAGATATCTGGGCCTTAACACAAGCCCTGCTTTCTGACAGGCAAAGCTGGAGTTATGTTCAGATTAAGATAACATATCCCAGAACCTTCCTAGCATGCTTCTTATTTAAAGTGCTTCTACCGATAAGCGAGAAAGTTGTGATTCAGAGGTGGTAGATTTGAGTTGCCCTGCCGTTATTGCTGGGATGGGATCAAATGACAAGGGGAACATTTATAGGGGTGCAAATCATGTGGCCGACAACACAGAACCAATATTTTAACTGTAGGCATAAAGGCTGGTCCACTTTGGAGATTATTTCGGCCAAGAAACGCCCACTTTGACATTTTGGATGTGTGGTTTAGGGGAGCTTCATTTGAAGCAGTTGATAACACAATAATACGCCAGCATGGAAACAACAAATTAAAATAATTGCACAGCAGTGTTATTCTGTTACCAGATACATAAAGCACTCAAGAAAATTGTGAAGATGTGTTTGGACTTTTTTAATCAGAATTTTATTTACTTATTTATTAAACTGCTCATAGTGCACACATAACTGTCTCAAACAAAACTAAGAAACCAAACATCTTTTAAACTTACTGTATATTACCACTAACCTGGCAATATTTAGCAAATCTAGAGATTAGTTCTTCTAATGTAGTCTTGTACTTTTTCAAGTACATTCTTAATAGCATAAATGACATATACACAAGGCACTTTGAAGGGAAACAATATGACAGCTATGTTGTAGGATTGTTTTATATCCAAGTCAAAAAATAAATGCTTGAAAGGGTCTTTTGGAATTTTTATTTTCATATGTTTAAAATCATGGACATTTCACTCCCAAGATTCTTTGCACTGCATTAGAGCCTCTCAGTCTGGGCCATTTGACATAAATCTGCTGAAGGTTTGCCAAGTGTAACATAAATTAAACCTGCTGCACCTGAAAACTTCTATAAACACAAAAGGCCCTTGATGTCATGGTTTTATGTTTTTTATTATATTCACTTTAAACATTTTAAACATCTGACTTTTATTGTTTTTGTAATTGACTATGGCCATTGTTGTTATACTGTAAATTAGATTAATCATTTTTGTTGTTGTTGTTGTTTTAATATAGACAGAATTGGAAAAAAGTAGTATTTGAATAATTATTATTATTATTTCTCAATGAAAACATTGCTAGAACTTAAAAATATATATTATTTATAATTATTATTATTAAAGGGGTCATGACAAAGATTTTTAAAAAAAATATTTTAATATGTTCCTTGAGGTTTACTTATAATGTTAATAAAGATTTTTTTTTTTTTTTTTTACACAAAAACACAAGTAAATATGGTGGAAAATGATAATTTTTAACCCTTATTCTGACCCTCTGTCTAAAACAACCTGTTTTAAGGGGCATGTCCTTTAAGGCTTGTCAGTAATTGGCTACTGTTATAACTGGCTTACGACATTGCATAGGAAACAGTATCAACGCCCCCTCACTATTGCATGTGAGTGTTTTGACAACATGATCAAAATAAAACTGTCATTTCCAGACAAAGCTTTATGAAATAATTTACTTACGGTTTGTGAGGCAGCTGCAGTCAGATCTAGTACCGCTTCTTTCAACAAATGTTTCTTTGTGAACTCTCCATGACACTGTGCCTCGTTTACAAAACAAAATACTCTGAACAATTCTCAGACATGATCTGGGATGCCATTAAAAGCTAAACATTAAAACGATCCACTTTTTCCTTACACTGGAAACCTTCTGATATACAAAGACGTGAATGAGCTGTTTAAACCAAATGTGAATAAAATCAAATCAAAGCAATCATTCTTTCACTCCATTTGTCCTATTGACGACAGACTCAAGCGCGTGGACTGTGAGCGAACACGCATCTGAACGTTATTTTTTATTTTCAGGTATGAATAGTCAAATGAGCCATTTTTGGAATTTGAAAAAACCCCTTAAGTGTCACTGTCCCACCTGTGGGCCGGTTGGTGCTCTTTTTTCATCATCTTTTTTCTCTATCACATATTTTAGTAATATTCATAAATTGTAGATCATTTGAAGGCTTAAAACCTCCAAATTTATCCATGTGAAAACCATTTTGAAATTGGACATTGCTTTACCATGGAAATGGTACTTTAAAATATTTTAGCAGTCTCCTCCCCTTTAGTAGGCGGTGTCAAGTGTCATATTACAAAATGCATTACAGTCTTTTAGAATCAAAACTTTTTATAATCTTGACAAAATAGATATCGTCGGAAAGGTCTGAGTCTTAAGAGTCCATATTTGGTAATATTGACAGAGAAATGTAGATATTTGTGACAGAAAAATGCAGTTTTGACGACACCCAGGTGAAGGCTTCCTCATGTGAAGACCGTGCGGCTCCACCGGGCAGGGACACTGGCAAAGGATATAAGTACCTCTTTTTATTTCTCCTCTTTCCTACTACTTGCATGTGTGTTTGGCTCAGTGTTATTTTTTTAGGAGTACTGATAAACTACTGTAGTTTGATTTGTATTTATTATCTATTTTAATTTTAGTAAAAGTTGGAATAATGTTTGTCATTTTATTCGTTTTTATTATTATTTTTATTATGTCTATATAGGTTATTTTATTAAGTTTTAGTTTTATTTAATTTGTTATTTTAGTACTTCAACAAACTAAATTGAAATGAAATAATATATATATTGAATTTGTAAATGTCTATATATGTATGCATGTGTGTGGTTGTACATACAAATATGTAGTTGTTTTTTGGTTAGAATCATTATTATACTCTTATACCTTTTGTTCTTAATATTTTGAATTGTTTTTTTTTTCTTCATTTAAATGTTAAGTTTTGACATTTTGTTGTATGCATTAGCTTTTAGCTTTGGATCTGTTTCAGTTGTTTTAAGGGGAGGGAAGTGGTGTGTGGCCAAGTATGGTAACCCATACTCGGAATTTGTGCTCTGCATTTAACCACCATAGTCTCACCATAGTCATGGTATTGAGAGTGGAGAGAGTGCTGGTTATTCACTCCCCCGACCTACAATCCCTGCCGAGACTCGAACCCACAACCTTCAGGTTACAGGTCCGACTCTCTATCCATTAGGCCACGACTGCCCCACAATACTACAACTGATTGCTTCTGTTACAGTACTACAACTGATTGCTTCTGTTGTCCTCATTTGTTAGTCACTTTGGATAAATGTGTCTGCTAAATGACTAAATAAATAAAATATCTGTAAAGCAAGCATACACGGAGTTTCGGAGTTTCGCGCTCAAGTTCACAGATCGAGACGGTAGAAAGTGCATCCTGTTTGCTTTCATTTAAAAATGTTTTGTTGTTATTGTGATTGCACACAAATAAACGTAGAGTTTTTACAGTTTTGAAAGATGTATTACTCTTATCTGTATGACCAAAAATGAGGAGTATTTAAAGAGAAATTGAGTGCTCTGGCGCCTCTATCTGTCCTGCAGTGAGCGCTATTCAGTTTCCACACACTTAAACAGCGCACATTTCTCTAAGTTAACATTAGATTGAGCGGCCATGTAAAGTTGCAAATACTTACATATTTCAGATGATAAGCCATATTTGAGGTCAATGAATGATAGGCGAGCGTTTGGATGTACTGTATTACCATAGATCAGTCGTTAACGATCTGTCCATCACGGACTGCGTGACTTCGCCTGTGAATGTTTTATTTTTTTTTCTTTCTGCGACTATTAGGGGACAGCCCTAGTTTATAATGAGGAGGACGTTTTAAGCTATGAAACTTGTAGAATTTTTAATGGTACAAAGACCTCTTGTATGCCAAAATATCAAGGCAAATTAGATTTCTCACTTCATGAGCCCTTTAAACATACACATCAATGTTTCATTCATTCATAACTGTACATTTGTTTACTTCTACACAGCTGAATATATGAGCCTAAAATTTTCAGCCCCAAGGTACTTTATCAAACCAAAGCTTTCACTGTAGAATTGAACACACCCCTTGTAAACATGATTTCCAAAACTCTGTGAGCCCTGACTACCAGAGGTTGCATAAAGCCAGCCAATCAGATATGAGCTTCCATATCAGAAACTGGGCTTTATTGCTGAAAAGCTTCCTACACAGGTTATGCAGTATTTCAATTCAAGACAGTATTCACATCGCTCTGCAATGTTAAAAACTGCCTGAATCAGAAGATTTAGTGTGAGATCTGAGTTTTAAAATGTGATCATGTACCACAGATCATATTCAAGAAATAGGATTAGACATAAGAATCTTTTTGAATGATTCTTTGAGATACCGTATTCGACTCATGGGAGACAGCAGGAGTTTTTAAGCTTCCTCTCCTGTGCTCTATCGATAAAAGAACCCAGGCTCGAGTCGGTTCAGGCTCGTGTTTATTTCAACAAATGAGGATGGTACGGGCCCCTGGAGTCAGATTTGTTTCCTGTAAGCTCACACTATTGGAATTATTCTGCTCCATAAAGCACTTTAAGAAGACAATGTGTGTTCGAGTGTCTGTTTTATGATGAATACCACCAACGTGTTTGTCAAAACAGAGAGGCATAATTATAGACTGGCAGACGTGGAGACGGTTACAGTACATCCACATCTCTCTCTTTTTCTCTCTCACACACACAAACAAACACACAATTTAGCCACTTAGCAGTTCCTCCCAGCACCTCTTATATGCATTGAGTCTGAAATGTGTTTTGGCTCAAGGGATCAAGTAACTATTTTAGCCAGTGAAACATCTTTGAACATACACACAACTTCTGAAATGGTGATTGCTATCAGAGGAGCTGCTGCCGTAGTAATGATGCTGATCCTAATAGCTGTCAGACTCTCTTAGCTGCAGCACAGGGACTCATTTCAGGGCCATATACGCTTCACATTAGCTATAGTTTCTCATCCCCAACACAGCTGTCCAGATAAAAAAAGAGCTAACATTTGGATGCGAGAGATATATATATATATATATATATATATATATATATATATATATGCACATATACATATATACACACACACACACACACAGTGGGGGAAAAAAAAAATAAAAAAAATATTTGATCCCCTGCTGATTTTGTACGTTTGCCCACTGACAAAGAAATGATAAGTCTATAATTTTAATGGTAGGTTTATTTGAACAGTGAGAGACAGAATAACAAAAATAAATAAATAAATAAATAAAAAATCCAGAAAAACACATTTCAAAAAAGTTATACATTGATTTGCATTTTAATGAGTGAAGTAAGTATTTGACTCCTTCGCAAAACATGACTTAGTACTTGGTGGCAAAACCCTTGTTGGCAATCACAGAGCTCAGACGTGTAGTTGGCAACCAGGTTTGTACACATCTCAGGAGGGATTTTGTCCCACTCCTCTTTGCAGATCCTCTCCAAGTCATTAAGGTTTGAGGCTGACGTTTGGCAACTCAAACCTTCAGCTCCCTTCACAGATTTTCTATGAGATTAAGGTCTGGAGACTGGCTAGGCCACTCCAGGGCCTTAATGTGCTTCTTCTTGAGCCACTCCTTTGTTGCCTTGACCGTTTGTTTTTGGTCATTGTCATGCTGGAATACCCATCCACGACCCATTTTCAATGCCCTGGCTGGCTTCAATGCCCTGGCCCTGACGGTACATGGCCCCGTCCATCGTCCTTTTGATGCGGTGCAGTTGTTCTGTCCCCTTAGCAGAAAAACACCCCCAAAGCATAATGTTTCCACCTCCATGTTTGACGGTGGTGATGGTGTTCTTGGGGTCATAGGCAGCATTCCTCCTCCTCCAAACACGGCGAGTTGAGCTGATGCTAAAGAGCTCGATTTTGGTCTCATCTGACCACAACGCTTTCACTCAGTTCTCCTCTGAGTCATTGGCAAATTTCAGATGGGCCTGTACATGTGCTTACTTAAGCAGGGGTAACTTGCGGGCGCTGCAAGATTTCAGTCCTTCATGGTGTAGTGTGTTACCAATTGTTTTCTTGGTGACTATGGTCCCAGCTGCCTTGATATCATTGACAAGATCCTCCCGTGTAGTTCTGGGCTGATTCCTCACCATTCTCATGATCATTGAAACTCCACGAGGTGAGATCTTGCAAGGAGCCCCAGACCGAGGGAGACTGACAGTTATTTTGTGTTTCTTCCATTTGTGAATAATCACACCAACTGTTGTCACCTTCTCAAGAAACTGCTTGGCCATGGTCTTGTAGCCCATTCCAGCCTTGTGTAGGTCTACAATCTTGTCCCTGACATCCTTGGACAGCTCTTTGGTCTTGGCCATGGTGGAGAGTTTGGAATGTGATTGATTGATTGCTTCTGTGGACAGTAGTGATGTTCAGTTCTTGAACGATTCGTTCTTTTGAGCCTGTTCTCAGGAAGTAACCGGTCGAGCCAGTTCACAAATCAAACTGAATCGAACTTTAGTTCCGGGTTGATGATGCAGGACGCACAGCCAAAGTAGCATGTCCAACTCAAAAAGAACCGAATGAGCCGGTTCAACCAACTGTCAAAGTTTGCCGAGGATTACCGAGGACTCAACAAGAACCGAATGAGCCATGACGAAGTTTGCCGAAGATTACCGAAGATTCTGATGAGCGAGTTGACGATACTGTGCAAGCCTGAGGCGCTTACTGAAAATATGCTTATTATGACTGTTATTAATTTACATTTTATTAAAACCTGCAAAAACGTTTCTGTCGAGTGATATAAATAAATTTTACCATATTATATTTAAAGTTTCTTAAGCGAAATCAAGGAGTTTATGACTGGTTTACTCATTCTTTATACTGTAGACATGTAGAACATATCCACGTTTGTGCATCAAGGTCTGTAATGTGTGCTGTAGGTGTGAAATTTATAGGAATCTTATCCAAGTTGTAGGCTAGTCAATATTGGTCAAAAAGGAAACTGTGACCACGAACACCATTAACTTAAGTGTATTATATGACAATAATCAGCAATATGTTTTCACACAAATAACTTTATTTTTTGAATGTTTTAACATGTATTGACACAAATTACTTATCTGAATTTTTCATTGATACAACATGGCACTAAGTTGTTAGAAAAGAAATGCGTAGAGACATGATTGCTTGATGACGTCAGGAACCGATGAATTGGCTTTTTGAACCGGTTTAATGAGCCGATCTGTCTGAAAAGAACCGGTTCGCGGAAATGAATCAGACTTTGCATCACTAGTGGACAGGTGTCTTTTATAAAGGTAACAAGCTGAGATTAGGAGCACCCCCTTTAAGAGAGTGCTCCTAAAAGACACATGGGAGCCAGAAATCTTGCTTAATGATAGGGGATAAAATACTTATTCCACTCGTTAAAATGCAAATCAATTTATAACTTTTTGGAAAGGGTTTTTTTTTTGTTATTATTATGTCTCTCACTGTACAAATAAACCTACCATTAAAACAAAAACACAACAATTCACTATCTCAACAAATTAGAATATGGTGACATGCCAATCAGGTAATCAACTCAAAACACCTGGAAAGATTTCCTGAGCCTTCAAAATGGTCTCTCAGTTTGGTTCACTAGGCTACACAATCATGGGGAAGACTGCTGATCTGACAAATGTCCAGAAGACAATCATTGACACCCTTCACAAGGAGGGTTACCCACAAACATGCATTGCCAAAGAAGCTGGCTGTTCACAGAGTGCTGTATCCAAGCATGTTAACAGAAAGTTGAGCGGAAGGAAAAAGTGTGGAAGAAAAAGATGCACAACCAACCGAGAGAACCACAGCCTTATGAGGATTGTCAAGTAAAATCGATTCAAGAATTTGGGTGAACTTCACAAGGAATGGACTGAGGCTGGGGTCAAGACATCAAGAGCCACCACACACAGACGTGTCAAGGAATTTGGCTACAGTTGTCGTATTCCTCTTGTTAAGCCACTCCTGAACCACAGACAACGTCAGAGTTGTCTTACCTGGGCTAAGGAGAAGAAGAACTGGACTGTTGCCCAGTGGTCCAAAGTCCTCTTTTCAGATGAGAGCAAGTTTTGTATTTCCTTTGGAAACCAAGGTCCTAGAGTCTGGAGGAAGGGTGGAGAAGCTCATAGCCCAAGTTGCTTGAAGTCCAGTGTTAAGTTTCCACAGTCTGTGATGATTTGGGGTGCAATGTCACCTGCTGGTGTTGGTCCCCTGTGTTTTTTGAAAACCAAAGTCATCTTTTTAAAGATGCTGATTTTATTTTCCATAAGGATTTGGCACCTGCCCACACTGCCAAAAGCACCAAAAGCTGGTTAAATGACCATGGTGTTGGTGTGCTTGACTGGCCAGCAAACTCACCAGACCTGAACCCCACAGAGAATCTATGGGGTATTGTCAAGAGGAAAATGAGAAACAAGAGAACAAAAAATGCAGATGAGCTGAAGGCCACTGTCAAAGAAACCTGGGCTTCCATACCACCTCAGCAGTGCCACAAACTGATCACCTCCATGCCACGCCGAATTGAGGCAGTAATTAAAGCAAAAGGAGCCCCTACCAAGTATTGAGTACACATACAGTAAGTGAACATACTTTCCAGAAGGCCAACAATTCACTAAAAATGTTTTTTTTTTTTTTTTTTATTGGTCTTATGAAGTATTCTAATTTGTTGAGATAGTGAATTGGTGGGTTTTTGTTAAATGTGAGCCAAAATCATCACAATTAAAAGAACCAAAGACTTAAACTACTTCAGTCTGTGTACATTGAATTGATTTAATACACGAGTTTCACAATTTGAGTTGAATTACTGAAATAAATGAACTTGTCCGCGACATTCTAATTTATTGAGATGCACCTGTATATTGTGGAGTGGAATCTGGGTCGAGGCAAACTATAGATTCTTACAGTCCCCTCTTTGATGCTCTTTGCCCAAAAGAAGCATCACATCCACTCCCTTACACAGATTACACCTCCCTTCCTGGGTAGGTGCCCAGTGACAGTGAAGCCCTGTCTTAGGTTGTCCCCCTCTGGCCAAAGGAAAATCTTACCCGTCATTGGGTCATCACCTCATGCACACTGGTTATCGCTCCATCCAATTAAGCAAAATTTATCATAGAGACTTTTCTCAAATTTGGCAAAATGACATACAAACATTTTTTTGGGGGGGGTTTGGGAGAGGAGCACTTGAGAACCATAACAGCAATAGGGATTTTCTAAATGTACTAAATATTATGACAGTACAAACATAGCCAAAAGCCAAAGGAGCAAAAACATCAATCAACAGGCAACGTGTGTGTGTGTGAGTGTGTTTTTATTTTGTCACTTGCATTGTGTCCATTCTCTCAGTGCATTCAATAGACAATAATATATTTTCGAGTATGCATTTATTTGTATCTTTCTAGTGTCATGTGCAGTGAGTCTGTGTCTTTGTGCAGTTTTTAGTGTGGGTATGTCCTTTGCCCACTTCTTTTCCATCACAGTGGTAAGACTGCTGTCCACAGTCTCTGAAAATGGTTTGATCTCTCCTTGGTTCTCTTTTCCAATGTCCATTATTTTGAATTTGGAAGAGTCCTTCTAGAAGAAGCAGTTTGTGAAGTTCCATCAGGTCCATCCATGCCATGGTGGGTCTCAGGAGTTTTAAATCTTTTAGGCTTGGAGTTCTGAATCTTGCAGGTCTGGAAATCTCTGTATGTCCAGTTCTGATGATCACTCTGTTCTTTAAGAAGTCCCCTGGCTCCACTAGTTCTGCTGG
Organism: Spinibarbus caldwelli; assembly: GCA_039654775.1. Classification (NCBI taxonomy): domain Eukaryota; kingdom Metazoa; phylum Chordata; class Actinopteri; order Cypriniformes; family Cyprinidae; genus Spinibarbus; species Spinibarbus caldwelli. The sequence continues at coordinate 22,628,134 of CM077262.1, read as the reverse complement.
CCTTCTTGTCCTTCAGATGACCGGAACATCATTCTCCAGGAGGTTACACCTTTCAAGCAAACCTCTCAATCCTTATACCTGAAACAAGATCAAAAAGAAGAGGCTGCCCCCCCTTTCCCCCACAAGAATCTTTTCACATTCAAAACATCAAAGCTACAGAAATTTAGTCACTGAATGCAATTAAATAATTTCTCATAAATTAAAATGTAAATATTAATGCAATTAACACATTTCTCACAAATTATAAAGAATCACCCCCCTTTTGATAGTAAATATATTTTTCTAAAATATTTTACTATCATAAAACAATTCCTCGAATTCACATCAGCATCTGCTTGTGACTGAGCTACAGTCATGTTGTTCATGCAGTGCTGTGTCTGGCAAGGTGTGAATGGCTTCTTCCTTATTTCCTTTCAACAGTGCCAGTTGGTTTTCTAAACTGCCTATTTTCTTAAGCAAATCACGATAGCCCATCTTTCTTTTGTGTTACATTGTCTTGCCTTGTGCCCCATCCTTCCACAAGCAAAACAAACAACTTCCTGATTGTTCCCACCTTTTTCCAAACAATGCCTTGCTATGTGACCATCTTTTCCACATGCATGACAGACAAAGCTTTGATGAGGTCTCTCATTGTCTTGACAATGTCTAGCAATGTGACCAGCTTTTCCACATGCATAACAAAGAGTAACACCTTCTGAATTTACTCTTTCTAATCTCTTTGGTCTCTGATGGAAACCATTAGATAATCTAGAACATTCTGTACTGCCAAAGGCAGCAACTGGATGTCTAGATTCTGCAGCTTTCATTTGACTATTTGCATTGAAATACTGCCATTTTAGAAATGATTTGCTCGTATGGTGTATTTACATCTATATGCAGAGCAATGGCTTCCCGTATGTGTGAACTACTCTCTGCAATTAATGCAGACTTAAACATGAGATTTTGTAACAGCTAAACATTTCCCATAAGCTGGATGCAAATGCTAGAGGATGCTCTCCAATTTCCATTGTCACCTCAGTTAACTTTCTCAAGTTAACCAAATTAGTCCCAACAAGTCTAAGTAGAGCTTCTCTCCTTGCACCTTTGTCTGCTCTTTTGTCGCAAATTTCCTGTGAGAGAGCTCAAGTTAATGAGTGAGGAATGCAGATCATAAGAAGTCTACAATTATCTTCGTCTGACACACTATAAACATCCACTACCTTCTCCAGTTTTGACAAAAACTCTACAGGATCCATGTTATCAGGCTCAAAAGTACCCACTGCTGTAACAAGACTTTGAAAGTTCATAAAAGACAGCTGTCTAACAGCTTGGCTATTTTCATTTCTTTGATCAAGAACCCTCTCATTTCCATTCTGTCTTGTCCGCACTGGTGCTATTGGGAACCTCACAGAATCATCTGAAGAATTGTCATTGACTAAAGGCTTCCTTGCAGTTATTCTCGTCATATTCAGAATTGGGTTGGGCATGTACCAACTAGCTGTCCCTTCATACAAACATCTAAATGTACCCCCCTCTCTGTTTCGGACTTTGAAATTTATTTTCTCAATTTCACTATCTGTTCCTTCAAAATGATTTCTTGAGCCTCACAATTTCTCAGTGACATGACATAACACACTGACTTGAGAGTTTAGCAACTTATTTTCTGTTTTCATTTCTTCTAATCTTTTCTTAGTTACTTTGTATGAGGCAAAAAGAGCTTGAAGTGGATTAGCAACTTTTTCCTCTGTTTTTAGGCATTTTGGGACAATTTTTTATTTGAGACACAGCCCACTCGTATGGGTCATCTGCCTTCTCTATTCCATCAAACATTCCTACAGAGCTGTACTTAGCGATGTTTTTAACTATCAGCTCTTCCATTTTCACAATCTTATTAAATTATCTTCAACAATTTAATAGGCTTCTTTTCCTTCACTGACTGAACATTATCTAGTTACTTTAAGATACCTGTTAGTCTAATTATTCAGAGCTCCTGTGGTTTGGACGCAAATGAATAAAACAGCCACACTACGTCGGGCTTCTAAACCAAAATTTTCACCAAAATTTCACTTCACTTCACAAACGGCCACACTCCTTCGGGCCTTACACTTCACTACACTAAACCGTTAAAAATGCAACACTGTCACAGCACGTCGGACAAAACCACACTACTTCGGGTTTTATGTTATATTTTTAAAATGGTTTACTTAGCCACAGTACATCGGGTAAATTAACACTGCTTTTGGGCTTTAAACTTCAGAGTCACGGTGTGTCGGACTCACTACACTATAACACACAACAGTTATGAAATAATTCTGTGACCACACTGTGATTCAGTTACTTTAGAATTCCATCAGAATTATCATAACTTTACAGTCAGTTTCAATTACGTTACAAACTTACAACTTTAGACACGACAGATCTAATACAACTCTGCCACCACACTGCATCGGGTTGATTCAATTGCTTTAGAATCTTAACAGAACTATGAGAGACCAACAAGAAGTTTCAGTTACTTTAGAAACTTTGACTTAAGCACTTTGCTTCAGTTACTTTAGAAACAACAATTCCAATACAACTCTGCCACCACAGTGCGTCGGGCTGATTCAGTTCCGTTAGAATCTTAAACAGAATTTGTACAGAATAGGTTTAAGAACTCCTGCTGCTAATACTGACTAAACCAAATTCTCTTCTGTCCTTAAAATGTTCTTTTCTAGCAGCGACAAAGTACATGTAATACCTTGGGTTCAACGGAGTCAGAATGAACCCAGAACATCCTACCTTTAATGTAAATGAAGTTGCTCCTGTTGTAACAGCGGTGGTCTGTATGTTAATTAAGTTCTGACACCCCTTTGTCTGAGATGGTTCTCTCTGTGTCCCACACCTGCTTCCATTCTACAATTGGTTACCATTTGCTCAGGATGTGATTATCCCAAATGGTCTAGAAACAACATAACTGTTCACTTTCTTCTTCTCTATAATAATTAAGCCATTTTGGGAAATGAGCATGATCAAACATATATCATGGAGTGGAATCTGGGTCGAGGCAGACTATAGATTCTTACAACTCAATCCATCTTTACAGTTTACACCAAAAAAAAAAAAAAAAAAACGCTGAGTTGTCACAGAGTTTTACGACAGGATTCAGTTGATGGCACGTCTTCTCATTCATTTCAGTGGTATCCGCAAACAGTGGCTGCCACACATCACTGACAGAAATTTAATGAATCTGTAATGTGATTGGTTATCAAGGCAGATGTGATCCAAGTTGATCAAGTTGCTTTCTCCAGTGGTAGAGGTGCAGACCTTGGCATCTCCCCAAAAATAAGACATCTTTGGCAAAGTGTCAATTGTGTGCACATTTCAAAAACTCACCAGACATAAAAGTCACCCAGGTACTTTTTATGAGCATTGTGAATTCGAACATACTACAGTTCACACATGCTATTCTTTGCCTACTATAGTATAGGGAAATAGGCTATGCAATTTTGGGTGCAGCCAATCTCTAATTGCATTGCATTTAGGCAATACATGGTGTAATAGTGACAAATGGTATACCTAGAAATGACCATGACCCCCCCCCCCATTTCAAATCTTAGAGGGATAGTTCACCCCAAAATGAAAATTCAGTCATTACTTACTCACCCTCATGTTGTTCCAAACCCGACAGACCTCCGTTCATCTTCAGAACAAAAAATTTCCTCCGTTCATCTTCAGAACAAAAAATTTCAAAAGATTTTATTTTTTATTTTTTATGAAATCCAAGAGCTTTCTGACCCTGCATAGACAGCAACGCAACTGACACATTCAAGGTCCAGAAAGGTAGCAAGGACATCATTAAAATAGTCCATGTGACATCAGTGGTTCAATCGTAATTTTATGAAGCTACAAGAATACTTTTCAAAAAGTTCAAAAAGTATTCTCGTAGCTTCATAAAATTACGATTGAATCAACTGATGTCACATGGACTATTTTAATGATGTCCTTGCTACCTTTCTGGGCCTTGAAATAACTTGAGAAGTGCATGCATTAAACAACAGTTTTATTTAAAATCTAGTGAGCCACCTACTCAGACAGCATTTGAAGGCATCATAGGAGTGTTCCCAAAGTGCAAAGTTGGGCAGCAACATCATGCTGCCTTAAAAGATGACTTTGCTGCATTCAAAATGATACAGTTCAAGGTTATATACTGTATTCAGTGAAGAACTTCTAGTCCCTTCTCTTACAGGTTTGGAACGACATGAGGGTGAGTAATTAATGACAGAATTTTCATTTTTGGGTAAACTATCCCTTTAAATGTCCCTCATTTCCCATTTGAATGTGTCAGTAAATACACTCACATCCGTTCCTAGATACATTAATCTCATATAACGTTAATTTCCCTTACGTATTGTTACAGGTCATATTAGTACTGACATTCAGTAAAGGTACATTAGTAAGTAGATTGAGTTACCTTACTAAGTGCAGGAAAATGCAGTGACATCAAAAATAATTTAGACAACATACACCAGAAGTATATATATATATATATTATGTATATATATATATATATATATATATATATATATATATATATATATATATATATTTTTTTTTTTTTTTTTCATTTATATATTTTCATTTATTCATTGATATTTAAACAGACTAAAAAGTTGTAAATACAACTTCTGAATGAAAGGCACAGTAAAATCAGACACAGCTGATATACTCAACTGAAATAGAAGTACAGTACAAAAGCGGACAGTTATTTAGTTATTTAACGAGAGGCCATCCGGACACCGGTTTAGATTTGACAAGAGCGGAGGGATCTTCACTGATAATGGCTGATGGACACTTATTGCTTTGACTCTGACTGGCCAGAACCCAAACAGCGAAATAAAAAAAGATTCAAATCTTAATTCATTTCATTCATTTGCACTGGCAGAAACATCAAGTTAAAAAGTGATTAGCTAGCTTTCAAAATCCAGGCTCAATGGAGTGATGCTGTCAGTCAAGTGCTAGCGTACTTCAGTATCTAATGCATACTCATTAGCATACTGATCTAATTCATTGGTCCACCAAGTTCAAAATCAAACCAGGGAGGGGAAAAAAAAACAGCAGGCTGATGGCTCAAAGTTAAATGATCTTAAGTGTTAGAGACGTTTAATTAAATTTTGATTAATTCAATTGCAGAGCTGTGAAATTGAAATGTTAAGATGGATTTTAAAGATAGAAAGTTCCATTTCAGCCTGTGCAGATGCACGTTCACATGTCGAGGAGTTGATAGTGCCGCATCATGTCGTGTGCCGGTACATTATTTATAGTTAACGGCCAATTAGAGACCTGGACCCCGCTCTGATTTAATAGCGCCACGTAATTTGGATTCATTGTGGCCGTCTCTCTGGACTTTGCTTGATTAATACAAACACAAATCTTCGTAACAAGTCTAACCGCATTCATGAATTTGGTCCGGGGTGGTTTGACTATGCTCGGTTTTCAGGCTCTGCCCTTTTAATTCAGAGGTTACATAGAACCAGACTCTTTGGTATATGCAAAGCAATTCCAACTCATTTCCCCTCTCCAATCTGCTCTAATTATGTACAGACTTCCACATCCTCTCTACCATCTCAAAATTATGCTTTACGCCAAACTCATTCTTCCTGGAATGTAAGTGAATCAATTAGGCATAAGATGTATGCTCAAAAGTTTTGGACAGAGTTAATGCTTGTGTACTGACATTCCCAGCTGCCTTTCGAGGTGTCGTCATTTTGCAAGTAAACCTCCAGCGAGAAATCGGAGGATGTTGACAATGGTGACGTAACCGCTGCCTTTATTGCAAAATAAACCATTGAATAAAAGCAATGAACTCAAGACATTTCAATAATTTAAAGATAAACGTAAGCGAAACAAAATGTACACATAACAGATTGTGGTGTGAAGGACGATTGGTCTGAGATAGTCAGAAGATCCTCAAACCCTGAAGATGTTATCGGACATTGATGGGTGAACGTTGAGCGTTGACAGGGATGGGCTGTCATTACCTAGAGGTACCGCTTAGCTGGGTTAGGTACTCGCGCAGTTCTTTAGCTGCCTGGAATCGTCCATACCGCTTTTTAGGGTTGGCGCATTCGTCCAACAGGGTTTCGAGCTGGCCGTCTTTGGCTATGTGTGGCGGGGGGTCATGAAGAAGTCCGCCGGAGCTGCCCCGCCACACAGCATATCGTGAAAGCAGATTTTGACAGATGGCGTAATAATTGTGGTCCACTGTGACCCGCGAGCACAATATGTCTTTAGAGAAGGAGAGACAGGCCTCCTTGTCGCACTCCTCAAACTTGCTCTCGTACCAGACGTCAAAGTTCTCAGGCTTATCTACAGGAAGATGACAGAAACAAGAGTAAATATGCAGTAGTTGAAGAAAATGTACCACAGACTAACTGAATTTGCTCTTTCATGTTTTGGAGATTTTTATAAAGACTACAAGAAGTTTCAAAATGCAGTTGAGTCAAGGACGTGATGCTTTTTTTTTTGTTTGTTTGTTTGTTTGGATATATGCATTTATTCTAAAAAAAGAATACAAAAAATGCAATTAATTCATACAATGACTTGTTTTCAATGGCTAAAATAAAGTTAATTTTGATATTAAAAATGTCAGGATGATACAACTGCTCTGGTATCATAATGCAGGCAAAAAATACTATTTTAAATAATAATAATAATAATAATAATAATAATAATAATAATAATGTATCTACTTTCTTAACTTGTCTTATTTCTTAGAATTTTTTTCTTGCTTCTTGAAAATTCTTAAAAATACATTTTTAAAAGTTTTTATTTATTTATAAAGATAACATTTCAACTAATTTAGCACATTTTAAACTATTTTTAAAAGTGCAACATACACATTTTTTGGAGCTAGTCTGCTTTTTAGTTTGCTGCAACAGAACACAATGTTCACAGTGTGGCAACATTTTGTCTTGCATTGTCTTTTCACAATTAGATCATTAAGTGCGTTTTAGGTTTGACATTTCTTAAAAAAAAAAAAAAAGGCCAGTATTTCTTAATTTTAAAATTGAAAACAATATCTGCTTTTTATAAATCATATGTGGACACACTCATTCAGTTTGAACACAGTGAAAATATCAGTCGATGGACCAAGAGAGCAATTTGTGACTTAGAAACAGCACAGAAGCAATCAGGTGGACATTTCTGAAGTACAGCATGTTCCTTCCTTAATAAAGGGACACAAATTGGCCCGCTTCTCTACCCAGAACACCGATCCATACAACCTTCATCTTCACACTTATTTTTCAAGAACTTGGCAACCGGTGCAAATAAATAACAATCTCTATGATGGGAAACTCTTTGGAGTTGCATTAATGATCAAATTGATTAGAGAGAAACAACCCAGGAGATGCCAACCCCTAATCATGTTTGAGAAACTCAATGCACTCCAGCCCCTGTCCTTCCTCAACTTCAATGACTCAATCCTTGTTTCCGGCATCAGGCTCTGCCTCAGGCCCCAGACCAATTCCTAAACTCAATCATCGCTCAACACAGATCTGCAGACGCTGAGAGCCAAGGTGAAGAGATGTCATTTACTCTGATAGACGTCTGTGTGACTGATGTGTGATCAGGCCCTGTCTTACCTCTAATGCACAGATCTGTTACATACATCTTTGCTGCAGCATCAAGACATATGAGGTCTCTATGTGGGTTTGTGTCTTTGTGCAATTGCATAAAGGTTTAAAGACCATGAAAGACCAAGGCTTATTTTTGGTAAACACATACTTAGTACATATTAAACTCCATGTTTGTACAATATCTAGCATGCAGTTAGTTAGCTCAGTTTTTTTTTTTTTTTCTCTCTCTCTCTTCCTAATGTTTTTCTCTTAGCATTAACACCCTTACATTAGAAGCCTAGCAAGCAATCATGCAGCACCACAAATTAATGCTACATGCAAATATAGCCGCAAGCAGCAATAATTACAGTCAATGCACATGGAAAGAGGAAATGACCATAATTATTAGATTTATTGTAGAATATATATCCTGTGGATGCTGAGGATGCAGTGCTTTGGGTGATTTTTAAAGTGCTCCTTAGCAGTGGAAGCTAATTTAATTTGCAATGCCCAAGCGTGTCCAAGGTTTTATTTTTTTTTATTTTTTATTTTTTTTCTCTTCTCCTTTTTTGTCAGAGGCAAGTCTAGACAACACATTTTATGAAAACTGGACAAACAGTTATTCCCCTCTTTTATGCTGCAAAGAGGACCAACGGCCGCAGCATAATGCTTAAGTTTATCCATTAATATTTTTTTGGTCCATTCTTATTTATTAATATTTATACAAAATGTTTTATTAAGCTGTATTTATTTATTTATTTTTTGTTTTTTTTTACTCTCTTATTAATATTGTATTTACAAAATAATGTTTAAGGATTATTCAAATCAATTCGATGAAAATTTAGTATGCAAATGAAAAGGACTTTGCATTAAACAAATCATTCTTGAAAGAAAATGCAACAATATAGCTTGAATAGAACAGCCCAGTTACATGATATTAAAACACTTTGTTCCAATAATAATTAAATTTATTTATTTTTTTATACTTTAAAACAGTTAATAAAGGAGTCACTGCTGCTGTCAATGAATGTTTAAGTTTGCTGTTTATAATTTGCTTTAAATGTATAAATATAAAGTATTTAAAAAAAAAAAAAGCTATTAACAGTTAAATTGTCATAGGGTGCGTGTTCCAAAAGTTTTTGCTATTATATTAAACCATGAAATTTCACCAAAATTGGTACAGAATACAGACATTTATGTATTGTGACACTTTGAGATACCAATCGCAATATAGATATATAAAGCTTAACCTATAAAACATTTTACAGTCCTCTACATTATATTCAATCTGAACACAGGTTGTCCTCATATTCTGAATCCCCTCCCTCTCTTCCCTTCTTTTTCGTGTCTTTACAAACACATCATCCTAATCTGTGCTGTATTATGTCTGGACAAGACATCCGCCCATTGCAAGGATGGAAGGAAGCTACTTGGTCATCTTTAGCATGGGCCAGAAAGACAAATGTGATTGTGAGCGTCAGTGGAGCGGAGCCATGCTCCAGATCGAAATTCATTTTAAGCTGTGGCTTTCCCTGCATCGCTGGTCTAGACAAACATTCTGTATCCAAGACTTGTGCTGGGCTCTCTCCAAAGCACTGCAGATAATTTCATTACGGAGCTGCGGATCAATGTCACATTGTGCTCTTTAAATACTGCACTGGTGAACTTGCAGCCTAATTGACTGGCCTTCTGTACCATCAATTGTTCATAACAAAGAGTCTTTTTGATCTCAATCTATTTGCACAGTTGTCGAAATGTGTTTCTGCATCCAATTCTTGATGTAATGCAAAACTTCCTGTCAAGACTGATTACAATGGCTGCCATTCACTAACCAACCGTACAAACAAATGTGCATAAAATCACGATTCATCACATCAGTTTACAATCAAATAGACTCTAAATTTATTACAAAAAAAAAAAAATTAAAAAAAAAAAAAAAAAAAAAACTTCCAGCAAATATAAAGAAGAACATGTAAATAAAAAAATACATAAACAGGATGGATATTAAATATGAACATGATGGATGGATGGATGGATATTAAATATAAACTGGATGGATGGATAAATAAATATAAACTAGAATATATGGATGTATGGAAATAGACAGACAGACAGACAGACAGACAGAAGAATAAATAAATGTCAATAGATGACAGATTAATGGACGGAAGGATATAGATAAATATAAATAACGGATGGATGGATAAATAAATACATAATGATGGAAGAAAAGTTAAATATAAATGATGGATAGATAACAGAAATATAAATAGTGAATGGATGGATGGCTAAATAAATGTACATGATGGATAGATACATAGTAACATATAAATGATGGATAGATAAAAATAAAAGTTGGATGGATGGTTGGAATTAAAATAAACCAAACTGATAAAAAAAAAAAAAAAACACTACAATTTAAATGAATAAAGAAAAAACAAATATAAATGTTGAACAAACAAACAAACAAAATTATACCATGGAACTTTAAGTATACATTATTATTATTATTATTATTAATAATAATAATAATAATAATAATAACAACAATAATAATAATAGTAAGATAATAATTAATATTATATTTAAATACAAGAATTTAATTTAATTTAATTTTAATTTAAGAATTTAATGTAAAGAACTTATTGTACAACAAGCCCTTACATGGAGATCACCTGGGTATGTATTATGCTACTCATCCACAGCCCAGAATAATCCAGATTCATTAAAATCACAAGGGTAATAGATTACCATGCGTACGCACCTGTTGTGAATCCAGTAGACATTTAGCATGAGACTGTTTTTGACTCACATAATTACGAAACTTAAAGGTAATTATTTGTGAATGAAACCCAACGTCCTTAAGCTTGCTTGTAAAAACAGTGTCTAGCTTTAGTACTCCTTCAAAGCTGAGCTAAAACAATTTAAATTCATCCTAGCGGAGCTGTTTGACTGGTAAAAGGGGACACCCTCCCCTTGAGGGCTCGCTCCCACTTCAGTAACAGAGCTTCTTCTGTGAGGCTTTTGGCACCGTGACAAGTCGCCATTGAAGAAAGACCCGACTGGCGTCACTCTGTCCTCACGTGTGAGTCTCTCGCGCACCCGCCCGCACAGACACGTATCCTATCAGAGGCTTTCAGAAACAAACCTTGTTCTCTGAATAGTGTTCTATCTGATGTTGGGTATCTCCCCTGAGATTCTGGTCACAAAACACAAAGGTACAACACAAAATGTCTCTGCACGCTGGTGACGCACTCGATTCTGATGTGCTGGGTGTGTAACAGCACTTTCTGCATCATTCTGGGTTCTAAAGGCGTTTATCGGGGTGTATAATGAACGAATGTAGAACTATAGCACAACTGGACACTACCTATTATCATTATATACACAAAAAAGAATGATATAAGGGCGAGTTAATAATGACTTAATTTCCATTTTAAAAAAGGGGAAAAGAGTTGCATCTGATGCCATTGCCAAATTTTGGATTCTTAAAAAAAAAAAAAAATACTTGCCACAGCAGCCTTTACTTTTAATGCATTCATTTATGGGCTTTTTATGACTTTAATGGATTGGACTGTGAATAAACTGTAAATGGAGAAAGAGAAACAGAGGAGGGGAAAGGGCCAGGAAATGACACCGGGTTTGAACTTCACACAAACACACCTGCACATGCACTACTGCTGTGTTGAAGCTTCTCTGAACATCATACACTCATTATATTTATGCATATGTAACTGGTTTAATCTTGTAGAATAGTCAGCCTTCAAAATTCTGAGAATATAATGACATTTTGAATGAAGGGAATGAAGACAGAATGAACAACATTGGCCAAGTTAGCGACAATGGCATTTATTTGTGACAGTGAATCCTTTAATGTCATAATTCATTCAATAATTAAATTTCTGTCATCATTCGTCACTCACGTTGTTCCAAATATTTATCTCTGTATTATTTTAGTATTATTTATTTATTTTTTTTAGTAGTTTGTTTTATTCAACAATAACAAAGCTGCTTCAAACTTGTATGCATTTCTGTTTTATGTGGAACTCAAAAGGTGATTTTTTTTTTTTTTGGGGAGGGGGGGTTGCTAAAGTTATTTTGGACCATTCTGACTTCCATTGTTAGGGCAAAAACTATTAAACATTTTTATTATTATTATTATTATTATTATTATTATTATTTTAGAATTTGATTTGATAATAGTTATTACCCATGTGTATGATTAATGGAGATAACACCGCAAAAGTATCTAAGTATTCTGTAGTCCTCTGTGTGTATAACTAACTAAAATTGAGGTTTACAAGCGAAGTACTACTGCAAGCCTCATGAGGAAAAAAATAAAAAAATAAAAAATAAATAAATAAATAAATGGAACAAAAAAATAAAAAGGTGTTGTTTAGAGTCTCATTTAATGCATTTCACAGAATTGCTCAGATTTTCCAAAACCATTGTTAGCCACATATGGTCAGTTCCTTCATTACTGCCATAGTTTAACAATTTGGCATTTCCCAAAACATAATTAAAATGAACAGCATGGCAAATGTGTGGTTGGATTGTTAGAAGCATATGACTTCAATGGAGCATGCTCTTGGGCAAATAAGCAAGCTAACATGCAGTACATTCTGTATCAGTCATTGCATTTAAATATATACACACATTTCAATTCATATATTTTAGACATGAGTGTGTAAACAGTGCTGGGCAGTAACTGATTACATGTCTGTATTATGTAATCAGATTCCAAAAACATATAATTTTTAATTAAAATATATTACATTTTAAAATACTCAATCAGATTACAGTTACTTTTTTATAAATTACATGATTACATAATCACAAAATGGAAGTATTCACTATTTGATTCTTTGATTATTTTTTTTTTTTTATTATAAATTTTCAATTCCAAAATTCTACTGCTTTTTCACATCTGGAAATTCTTCCAGCTTTTCATCAACTCCCAAACCCTCTGTAGTTCATAAAGTAGTGTTAAATACACTTCATGATGTCGATATTTTAGGTCAAAAGTCATCTAAAAGTAATCAAAAGTAGTCAGACTACCTAATATGTGCAGTCCAAAAGTTGATGTTACAAACTATAATTTCAATCATGTCATTTGTAACAGACTACAATTTGTAAGTAATATCCAGCACCTTGTGTAAATGATAACAGAAATTTCTTTTTTGGATCAGATGAAATTTTCATTTTTATATTCAAATTATGTGGATTATGTATATTTCTGGGGATAAAAGTTGTGTGTAGGATGCCGTTTTCACTACAGTAAATAAAGAAACTTTGTGTGTACAGACAGAGGTTTACTGTACATATAGGAAACAGGCAATCTATTTACTTACTCTGTTTGATCAACCTCTTGTCAGCCACCACAACATTCTCCGCATCCACCACGATGACCTTCCCGTCCCGTGGGCCCACGGCGAAGTTATCAAAGCTGACGTCCAGCAGATAGAGAGCAAAGTCGAAGTCGTTGTTAGTAAGCTGCTCCGCAATGTCCATCAATTGCTTGGCCAGGTCTACTCTCTTTTCCCAGGGAGCATTGAAGAAACTCCACAGCTCCTCGCCCACGTAGTTCACCGCCACCATCCGCCCGCAAGCACCCAGGTACTTCGCAAATGGCCAGCCTTCGTCTGAGGGGAAACTCTGAGAAGAGCACACAAGGGAATGATTTGGAGTTTATGTTCAATAAAAGTTAAAAGACCCTACTAAGCGAGTTTCGAAATTCCCATCGTACCCCATCACCGAACTTCAAGTTCAAATGAAAACCGTTTCTTCGGCCAAACTAAGTTGGCTACTCCATGTGAACTTCAAATACCTTCATAGAATAACAGTAAATTGGACTACGGGGAATTGTGATTGGTTTCAACGCTGACGGCGGTGCTTCTGGTGTCCAGACGTCGAATTGAAATGTTTTGAGATGAAAGCTAACAGCTCTGGTAGGAGGGCTACTTGAAGAGGGGGAAAAACACGACATCAATTGCATGCAAAACAGCAGGTTATTATTTTAATATGATGCTTGTTTTGTCTGACTCGCATAGAGGCAGGAAATTTGCGGATGCTGGGGAGGCATCTGTCAGTTGTGACTTTACTTTGCTAGCCTCTTCAGATACACACAAATGAGGCAAGAGAAGCAGCTGTACCCCAGCAACTGGGTTGGTCTCTCAGGGCCTTGAGTGGGCACGTCTCATTACACCTCCTCTGTCTATTCCATCTACCGCAGCGTGGAAGTGCAGAGTCAATTAGATATGAAAGAGCACAAATTAGAGCAAAATAAAAGGAAAAACCAAATACATTCACTGTCCTGACTACACAATCTGGTTTGTTCAATCAGAGTGCCACTCTATTTTAATGAGTCATATTTGAAATGTACAAAACCTTCGTCTTGTTTTGCTTCTGGGACCTTCTGGCTGATATTCAGCAATAATTTCACCTGCTTCATTTTTCCAAGCTACTCAAATGACTCACATGAGCTTCACTGATATTGACAGACAGCGCTGCGCAAGGGAAAAAGGCGTACAACTGCAATTGGATTCGCTTTTATTTCACAGTCAGAGAAATTTAATAGTCTAGTTTAATCTGCCTCAGAATCTGGTTAAAGTTTAATGTGGAGTCTCATTAATATTTCACCATACACATATTATTTAAAAACATACAATCAGTAAAAGGACGCAGAATAAAACGGCTTCTGTTCAGTCCGAGAGCTTTTTGTTACATACTCTTAAAATGGTAATGTAGAAGGGGAAAACACAAGTGGTATCGTTATGCGGCTATACTATGTATGCTATTTTTGCTGTATGTATATTGTACACATTATGCAAATACTGAAATTTGGGGTGAGATGCTATTGGGTCAATCTCAAATAACACTGTCCAAGATCTTTTTAAAAATCTTTTGTAATCTTAGTATTTATGTTGGTTTTTGAAAATGTTAAATTTAATGTCTCAAGTAAAAGTTAATCATCAAGTAAAAGTTTATATATTCCTTACACCTTGAATAGATGGAATGTACACATCCTAATCAATATCCAAAAATAAGTACATATTTTTAAAATAAATAAATAAAATGCCACACATATTTTGAAAAGGTATATGGAAGATTCTAATCCTAAATGTGTGCTTTTTTATTATTTTATTACATTTTTTTAAAACCTAAATTAATTTTGCTTACCATAAAAACAAAAACAAATGATCTGATATTTTAAGAGACATTTAGACATGACACACACTCATTCTGATGATCTCCTGTTTTATGTTTCTGCACATTTCTGCTCAATGGTCATACCACATGAATTTATTTGTTTATTTATAATATTTTAACAAACCTGCTTCACTAATAACAAAATATTATCCCAAAGTACTCTTCTATTCAAGAATGTCATCTTTTTTAAATCAGGCTTTTTCTTCATATCCTCTAGACCAGTGGTTCTCAACCACATTCCTGAAGGACCCCCAACACTGCACATTTTGCATGTCTCCTTTGTCTGACACACCCATTTCAAGTCTGTGAGTCTCTACTAATGAGCAGGTGACCTGAATCAGGTGTGTTTGATTAAGGAGACATGCAAAATGTGCAGTGCTGGGGGTCCTCCAGGAATGTGGTTGAGAACCACTGCTCTAGACCAGGGGTCACCAAGTTCGGTCCTGGAGGGCCGGTGTCCTGCAGAGTTTAGCTCCAACCCTAATCAAACACACCTGAAGCAGCTAATCAAGGTCTTACTAGGTGCACTTGAAACTTCCAGGGAGGTGTGTTGAGGCAAGTTGGAGCTAAACTCTGCAGGAGACCGGCCCTCCAGGATCAGTTTGATGACACATGCTCTAGACAGTCGGCCCCAAAAATATTTAGAAATTTAAAACATGTTTAAAAGTAATAATAATAGAAGAGATGTATTCAAGTCATTTTATATGCAAATTAACATTTTTAAATAAATTAAAAGATTCAGACCAGAAAAAAAAAAAAAGTGTCATGTTATGGACTTTGACTCAACCACTTTTTTTTCTTGTTCTATTTGACTGTACTACACTGAAATAAAAATGCTCCATTACATGACACAATCAGAGCCAATCAGACAACCTTTGATACTGTTTGTGTATATTTGTTCTTCACAAAATTGCAAAAATGCTAAATATTCATATTTGTCACTGAAATAAACTCAACCTAATGAGGTCATGACAACAATGTAGCTCACTACTGTATGACCAGTATTGTGACCCAAAAACACATTGCAGTGCACTCATTACACAACAGCAATGTGACTGTCCCTCATCGGTTTTTTTTTTTTTTTTTTTTGTGACAACCCCATCCTTGTCTTCCTGTCCATCTGTCATTCTATCAGCAGTGTACATGCAGAAGCTAGACTGCTTTGAAGCTGCACTATTAAAGCCTTTGACTCTAGCCACAGCCTCTAAGAAGGGACAGATGAGATAAGACTCAAACTATGAGGCCACGCTACAGTTAGGCCAACAAATCCAGGTGGTAAGCAAAACACACACTCCCTCTAATCAGCACTAAACTGTGCCAACAATTTCTACAAATCCAATTTGTTTCAAAGCAGTATAAAAGGGAGTGTGCAATAATAACAATATTAGCTCATTCTGATATTAGTAATTAGCGTGAGGCAAAGCGGAAGCAGGCAAGAAGTCTGGGAGTAAGGCGGTCAATACTCTATAAGAGGACTGGGTCAATCAGCAGCCTCACAGCGCTGCTCATTCCCAGCACACTTCCTGTGTGGGTTTGATCAGGGGCTCGTCAGAAAGAAGGGGGGAAATCCACAGAGAAGGGAGGAATACACCTTGCAAACCTCAAAGAGAGAGATTTGAATGGAGAAACAGCAGGCCAGTCACTTTTTTTGTTGGGCTTTGTTGAAGTCTTGCTCTGTTAATGAGGGTTAAGGGTGGCCTTTAGCAAAGAAAGACCTGCGTAGGGAGGCCCTAAGGCTGTTCGGCATCACATTTACATCCGCTTTTATGTAGTTCATGCAGCAGCAGCTGTCAGTCTGGGACTCAAAAGATGGCTGAGTGGACTAGGGCCAGTGTGAGAGAGAATTTTGGGCCAGCTGACAGAATTGTCAAAATTTGGGGATGGCACTCCACTGGAATATGCTAAACTCTTCCTGTGCTGACTGACAGTACTGACCAGATGGGGATTAATGGTTATTGGTTAATTGTTTTAACGTGAATATACAAATATTACATATTTGACAATTTATGAAAAATATATGAAAATAAAATAGAAAATACAATACACACACTACTGCTCAAAAGATTTTTACAAAAATATATTCAGCAAGGATGCATTAAATTGATCAAAAGTGGCTGTAGGACAATTATAACCAAAGATTCCTTTTTCATCCTGAAAAACGTTCCACTGTTTCCAGGAGAAAATAAAAAAAAAAGATAGCAGCACAACTGTTTTCAACATTGAAAATAATAAGAGATGTTTATTAAGCAGCAAGTCAGGATATTAGAATGATTTCTGATGGATGATGTGACACTCAAGACTAGAGTAATGATGCTGAAAATTCAGCTTTTCATCACAGGAATAAATTACAATCTAAAAGTATTTAAAATAGAAAACAGTTACTTTATATTGTAATGATATTTACCTATTTAACTGTATTTTATTATTACGGCCTTAATGAGCAGAAAATACTTTAAAAAAACATTTATAAAAATCTTACGAACTCCAAGTGTTTGAATTGTATTATTATTATCATTTTTATTAGTAGTAGTAGCTGTTAGAATGACGTTATGACTGAAATCTCATTTTTGTAACTCATTTAAATTTTTGCCACTGTCATGTTAGCACACATATTTGTTCTCTTGAACAGTGTATCTGAAAAACAAAAAAAATAAATAAATATACATTCACAAAATATTTATCATCATTAAATTCCCAATTCACCCACTATTGGGTGATTTTATGGCCTCTTTAAACGTCTTAACAACAAACATTTAAATGATTGCAGAATAATTTAGAAAAAGTGAAGTATTTCAGTGTTTTAGCCCATGGATGCTCTGCAAATGCTCTGCTTATTTGACGTTCCCCCCAGTGCACTTAAAACTCTAATCCAGTATCCAGGAGTTATTAACGTTACCGATGAGGCGTTGAAGTGGCAAAATAAATTGGAAACTGGGGTCTTATTTAACATTGACTAAACTTTAATATTAATAAAAAGAGGTGCTTGGGTGGAAAGCTTTCCCTTTATCTCTCTCTCTCTCTCTTTTTAAAGAAGGAGAGAGAGAGAGAGAGAGAGAGAGAGAGAGAGAGAGAGATTTAATTGGTGGCATTAAGAAGTGCTGAGGGAGCACAACTCCACCTGAAGTGATACAGTGGCCGCTCAGAATGATCAGTGGGAAATTTCCATTCTTATCCAGACAATAACCAGTGGCTTTCTCCCTCCACTGTCATTTCTTGAAAGGAGCCCTATTCAATATTAGACTTTTCCCCTGAAATTAACTTGAATGTTTGGCCAAGGTTTCTGATCAAAAGGGTTGTGCATGACTTTTCATTACTCTTTCCTGACATGTATCCTTGAAAATAATCAAATTCTTTTTGCTACTATTGCTATAACACATCAATATGTAAATGATCTCTGTTATGGCTGGCAACCACACCCACAGGGTAACAGAAGGAAAAAAAAAAAGATAAATAATAATAATAATAATAATAATAATAATAATAATAATAATATTACATACAATAGCTTGCTGTGCCCTATAGCAGCTCACATGGATGTTTTTGGCCTGGAGTAAATTAGACAATCTATCAGCCTGTTCCGATTAGACTAGTTTTCTCTGAGGAGGCTGTGTATTTGAATTTCCTTATTGACAGGTTTGAAAATTTAGTTGTTTATTTTAATCAATTTTGATAACGTCCTTTAATTTACATTTAGCAGCAGCTACTTAATTATTTTATATACCAAATTTTATACATGCAACTGAATTTAACCCATATACATACATACAGTATTGTCTTATTTCAATGGGTTTTGAAATGTGCAACTCAGGAGCCCAATTCAAATTGTGTAAAATCAACAGGAATCCCAATCCTATTTTTAATCACAGTCTTGTTAATAACTGTATCCACAATGACATTTAGAATATAACTCCATATAACTAATAACAACATAATAAATAAGGTATTAAGTATTTGTGACTTGTGTAAAGTTTATTTTGGCTAAATGTCATACCTATTTAATAAATCATAAAAATGGTCAAACCGGGAGGATGAAAAAAAGAGAACATAAGGAAGAGAGAATGAGAGAGAAACCGTGTGCCCGGCAGATCTCTAGAGAATCTCACCCTGCTGAAAATGAAACAGCCTCAGACAAATGGCTTTCCTCCAGAGGAGAGGATGAAAAGAGTAAACCTGCAGTTTTTACAATGTCATGCCCTTCCAAACAGCATCTCGCATGAGAGCAGCTCTTTTGTGTGCTTGTGTTTGTAAGAGTGGATGTTTGGATCAGATAACAATTTGCTAAGACTATTGTTGATCAATGTGATTTCTGCAATCTGACCCCACACATGTAAAGATGAAGAAAAAAAAAAAAAAAAAAAAAAACTGTGCACAAATTGGGTTTCTTTGAGAAGCTTTGTCAGATAACGGCAATTTGTACTAATATACAGAGACAGTTCACCCAAATATGACTTTTTTAATGTGACAGAATTTGTGTCATTTAATGTGCTTCAGAGTTGTTTTTCCATAGTGTGTGACATTTGTTTATATTCTTATCTGTAAATTCACAAGAGTATTACCATTTTTCAAAAAGGTTTATCCTGGCTGTAAGCGAGACCCTATTAAACATCAAAGACTTCATTAAATCACTGAGTGCATTTGTGCATTAACCACAGAGTGCAACAGAAAAAGGGAGCGTAATAATCTGAAGTAAAATATTCATTTTCATAAAATATTTGTTGAGGTTTAACATTTACTATATTTTATTGAAATCCTTCATGTAATGAACATTCTACTGCTTACATGTTCATTATTTTGTGACTATGTTTTACTTATTTTTAAATATTTAAAACAGTCGAGTACATTTTTTTCAGGATTCTCGAATGAAGGTCAGCATTTATCTAAAATAAAAAAAGCTTTTGTAACATTATACACAATACCATTCAAAGGCTTGGAGTCAGTATAATTTTTTTTCTTGGGGGGGGGGGGGGATTATATAAAGTAATACTTTTATTCAGAAAGGATTCTTTCAATTGATAAAAGTAATGATAAAGACATTTATAATGTTTACATAATTGTAATATTACAAAATATTTATATCTATGCTGTTCTTCTGAACTTTCTATTCATCAAAGAAACCTGGAAAAAAATCTACTTAGCTGTTTTCATAATAATAATAATAATAATAATAATAATAATAATAATATTTTTTGAAGAGCAAGTCAGAATATTAGAATGATTTCTGAAGGATCATGTGAATGGAGTAATGATGCAACGTTTTTTTTTTTTTGCTGTTTTTGCTGTTCTTTGGATCAAATAAATCCAGGCTTGGTCTCTTGGCAAGCAAACAAACAAAAAACATTAAAAATCTTACTGTTCAAAAACTGGTAGTGTACATAATTTAATTTAATAATAAATTAATTACCCAAATTTTATTTATATGATGAAGAAAAATAAGACCGTATTTTTGAGCCTGGTTGACTTTCTTCTTACAGGATAAATGTTGTGACAGACTAAGAAACTTATTTTTAAATGCAAGTACCTTTTCTAAATATATGTAGTGAGCCATTATGTTGGGATTTGTTTTTGTCAAAAATATAATTAATATTTTATCATCTGAATGATAGTATTAACAGAATGCATGAGTATTTTAGTTTAATGGAGAATTGTCATTCAATCCACCATTCCTGTGGAACTCCAATTATGATATTCTGCATTTAATAAACTTTGTTAAACAAGGTAATTGCTGGGCAGCTATGTAGAATCCACAGCACATACAAAATATGATTGGCTCTCATGAGAGATGCTGGAACCTTTGAATTAGTCAGATACGGTTAGAGAGTGTGTACTGAAGATCGAGATGGCCCTATGATACGTGACTAACATGCCTTTTAATTATTCCGTATGAAATGCAAATATAGGTAAAAATGTCAAAGGTGTAATTGGCTGGAAATATGCGCTGATGTTTAATTTAACAGCATGGCACGAACATCATTAAGCAGATGTTCTTGTTAGTGCTTCATCTTGTCCTGTACTGGATCAGTCACAGAATTAATTTGTTGGCCCAGTAAAATTTCCATCACAAACTTCTTGTTGTTGGCTTGTCTGATTGTCTTGTAATGCTGCTGTTCTGTCAACCAACACCTGTTAACCCATTAAAGGTGGGGTATGTATTTTCAAAAACGCTTTAGAAAATGAGTCGGGGCTGAGTACCAAAACAAACTTGTAGCCAATCAGCAGTAAGGGGCGTGTCTACTCATGACGCGGGGGAGAGAGCGCGCTCAGTGCACAGGACGGACATTAGCCGAGCTGAGCGACGACAGAATGATAGAGATGACGGATTAAAAAAAACAAAAATTAAAAAAAAATAAATAAATAAATTTAAAAAAAAAAAAAAAAAAAAAAAAAGGAGGAAACCGTCTGCAGAACAAAAGAAGGCTTACACCGTGTCTACACTGGACGCGACAGTTGCCTTGTCGCGGTCTGTCTACACTGGACGCGACAAAGCGACCGTTGAAAATGATTTGAAACTGCTGGCAGCAGTTTACTGTCATGATCCAGTGCAGATAGCATTATTAGTGATTATAATGAGTTGTATAGTATGTTGTGGCGCCGCACCGCTCGCGTCCAGTGTAAAACGATAAGGCAAGAAGTAGGACCAGTGTAAATATCGGATCAGCTTTCCAGCGCTGGAGAGAACTCAAGGAGCGGGAAGGCCTGGGATCGGACAACGAGGTTGCTTAGTTTCTTCTCGATCGGTGAGTAACACTGGTTTTGCTTTGTTTCACAGAACTAATCATCGCCTGGGGTAGGGGCGTGTTTGTTTTGGTGACTTCAAATATCAACATTGGCTACCAGAAATTGCTTACCCCAGCTTTAAAACAACCCTAACAAATAATATGGTCCCACTAATTCATTGCTCTAGTTTAAACCTCTTCCTGTCAGCCAGAGTTCTTTTTAAAACACACTTGTATAATAAAAATGTGTGCCAATAGCAGATTCTCTGCTGGAGCAAAACCCTCTGAAAACAGGTGCGCAATATGCTGATACCATATCACAGCAGCGTTCTGTCTATAAGCTTTGCATAACCAAACCATTTGAGAGAATGAACTCATGAACGGACTAAATATTAATATCACTATAAATTCCCTTTTCATTTGAGGTGTAACGTAAGGCTTACATAAGAAAATGTTTGAAATGCATACGTAACTCTCTGTAAAGAATCTCTCTATGAATCGTCATTATTGTTTTGGGTTCTCACGGGTTGGTATGTGGTGTGTGTTGGTATGTGATTTCATGCGCAAGATAAGCTGTCTGCGATTCTTGATTACTGAAAATGACACTGTATTTTATGTAAAATTTACTTGACTATACCAAATTAAGAAAAAAAAAAATTGTATCTGATATTTTTATGAAGCAAAGCAATTTTTAAAAGTCCACTGAAAACACATCTTACTTTTTTTTGGCATAGACAAAGTATGATACACATTACTGGGCAACATGCTTCCACAAACTAATCAAAGCGAACATTTCTGAGAAGTTTTACTGTTCCATTTGTTTTCCCCATGCTTGTCCAATTCTGCATTTGACACTTGCCACTTTTGTGTTTATATACAAGGGCTGTGCAAATAATCGAACGCGATGATCATGCGCATCTCGTCAGTAAAGCCGGTTCTGTGATTAGTAGTAAATCTCCATCACCTGTTTTCAGATGGAGCGGCATTTAATACACAGAGCCGTAGTTCACTGACAAGCTATGCAATATCGCGTTCATAATCGCAGGTGATATATCGCCAATAATGAATGCGATACTGTGTAGCAGTGATCGACCGATATTGATTTTTTATAACCGATACCAATTATTTGCATGTTTATGTGCTCGATAACCGATACGCAGAACCGATATTTATTTACTGTTATAAAGTAAATAAATAACTAAGTGAAGTAAGTCCATACTTCACTTTGGTTTTTCCTCCTTTCAGTCATCTTAAAAAAAAAAAAAAAAAAAAAAAAAAGGTTGAAAATTAACAGTCTTTGATGCTAAATTTAATCTTAATATTTGTTGTAAATTTAATCATATTACAACAATAAAAACATTTTATTTATAACAAGCATCAGCGGCAACACTGATTTTAACAATAAGCAAAATAAATGTAGAATGTCTCATTTTCAAATGGAGAAAATAAATAAAGGACAGGAGTCATAACTTCATTTTAAACTACAGTTTTAGGTTTATAAGCTGTTTAATAGGTTAAAGAGTGAAGAATAATTCACTGGATAATGTTAATTCACTGAATAATATTCTCTGGAATATTGAAATATAACAAACAAAACATTGTGTTTTATTGCATTTCTCAACTGGTATTTTATATCAGAATTATTAATATGTTTTTGTCATTCTAGATTATGAAATGCCTGCTGACAGTGCGGTTTATCTATGCACTTACACAGAACTATAGCCTACTCAAATTGCGATCGCTCGTGGAGATAATTAATTTCCATAGCGATGTATTTATTTAGATGTTTATTAATGAAATAATGGTTATATGGTAAATGTTAATATGATTTAGCGTGTTTTAAACAAATGAATATTGTTAAAAGTTACATGCGGTGGCCGTGCTGAAGCATTTCCTGAGCATCAACCGCTGAGTGAACAGCAATATGAAAGCGGCTTCACGAGACTAAAGATGAGCATATACAACAGCGAGAGAATTACATTCAGCGCTTTTATTTCCAACATGCGCTCATTCATGGCTGTATTATTTAATTCATGCAAAGTTACATCTTTATTTGGAGAAGACTTGACGAATTAGCCTACGTGACTCTGACTTCACGAGACTAATGATGAGCATAGACAGCAGAGAGAGAATTAAATTCAGCACAACATGCGTTCATTCATGGCTGCATATTATTTAAATCAGGCAAAGTTATGTCTTTATTGGGACAGGCTGACAGATTATCTTACGTGACTCTGTGAGTTCGTCTCTATTTCTTAGAGCCAAGCTATATAAACTGCATATCAGGCATTTATGTAATACATCTAATTTGTGCATTAATGGCTGTTATGTTAAATAAAGTTTACTAACTACAGCAAATCAAGTACCTGTGCACACGTTGTTGTTGTCTCGTCTCCCCTCAAATGCACTGCAATGGCGATCCTGTGCGCAATTCTCAAAACACCCACAAGATGGCTCCGTTTATCGGTGAATCGGATATTATAAAACCGATATCCGATTATGGTAAAATGCTTAAATATCGGGAAAAATATCGGTAAATCGATATATCGGTCGATCTCTACTGCGTAGCTTGTCAGTGAACTACGGCTTTGTGTATTAAATGCCGCTCCATCTAAAAACAGGTCTTAGGGCAACTTTGATGACCTTTATATATCAGGAAAGGGGATCGGGAAAGGTCCATGAGCTGAGACGCCCAAAGCACAACTGCACCATACACTGGCGTGCTGCCCAAGAGGCTATAAGCACAGACTGAATAGTAATAATTTTAAATACTTCCAGATTCGCCAAGTTGAAATCTGTCATGGTCATTTAGTTCTCGACACAATTGTTATTGAGCCAAATATGGCTTTAGAGCTGCAGTAAAAGACATTAGCTGATTATCTGATGGGGAAAAAAAAAGGAAAAATTGGGAACTGGTAAAACATCTACTATAATATAATGAAAGTTTAATGATATTAATGTTGCTTGCAAAGCATGTATGCTCAATGCAGTTTACAGCATCTTCCAGTCTGGCAGGGTGGGGGATGAGTTTTAGAATTAGGGATCTCATTACCTTGGCATGCAGATGTGTGCGTTTGCCCAAATAGATGTTAACTGCTGCCCTAAACTGAGGCTTAAACATTTCTCATTACAGACAACAGTAATTAGCAGTCATCCCTCCCAGTGTTTCACGAGTAACCGTCACTAACCGCCTTTCTCATGTAAAACGCTCCAGTCATCAATCCCTGGGATCTGTAACAAACATGTCAGGACAAGCATCTAGCACTGATTCAGATGAAGAGTGAGTGACGAAATGCTACAGTAAATGCGAGAAAAAAAAAAAGCAGTGTGAATGAAAATATCCTCTCACCGGCTCTGAAACATATTACACAGTCTGATAAGCCAATTTAAAGGGCTGTTGAGGAAGAACTAAATGCAAGTTGTTTTGTTCTTCACGTTAAATGACTGCCCTTTTCCCTCAAACCCCGTCGTTGACCTGCCGTCCGCCATGCAGGCGTGGAAGCAGAACAGCCCCCGTCTGGCATTTTGCTTGGCCATTAAATTTTAAAACAGAGTCAGTCTACAGAGAGAACTCGTCCCTGCGGGGTGCCGTGCTTATTCTACAGCTTGGCAGACTTTTCTCCACCCCTTCCCCCAAAATCTCCCTCTCTGCATCCCATCCCCGATTACAGACCACCAATCCACCAGCTGAGTACAAGAACGAGTGAAGAGAAGGAGAGATAAAGTGCTGAAGGTTTCGTTCTGTATACTCAGTCTACTGGTCTATTTTTGAACAAGCACAAGCAAGGGCTTTAAAGGCATACATATATAGTTCATTCAAAAAATGAAAATTATGTCATTTAATCATCTTCAAGTTGTCAAACCTGCATGAATGTCTTTCAGTTGTTGAACACAAAAGATGTTTTGAAGAACATTGGTAACCAAACAAACTTCATCCAAGACAGCAGCAGACAGAGTCAAGGGGAATATTATTATAAAATTAAGCACATTTCAGGCTAATTTAAATTAAACTTATCTAATGTGTATGTGTAATGTTATTTAGTTTTGTGTGGCTAGAATGAATGGACAGTTCTTGCCAATGAAGAACATTTTCCAAGTTTTTTTGTTTTTGTTTTTTTCCCTCCCTATACCTAATTTTTTTTTTTTTTTTTTTTTTTTTTTTTTTTTCCGATGAGATATAATTTTGGAAATAGATTATGTCCCATTGAGTTAACCAATCTGTATACACTCAAACAAAACTCCTCTTAGCTGTACTAAATAAAATGATGTAACAAGTTATTTAGTACACCTTAATGTTACCTCTAAAATGTGAATAGGTCACCTTATGAAACACCTGTGAGAGACACTTGCAAAAAGGCTGAGGTGGTGAGCAGACGTTCGTTTCTTGTTGTGCAGTTGGACCACCATACACTAGACAGACTACATCTTCATTTAGAAGGTGTGAGTTTTATTAGCTGACAGGATTGCAAAAGTGTGGGAGGCACCAGTGACCACCAGAGCAGAAAAAGAACTTGGCATTCATTTTCTGCAAGGGCATCATCCTTGAATTTAAACAACCACCAAAACACCCCCCTCAAAAAAAAAAAAAAAAAAAAAAAAAAAAAAAAGAGACTGTGTGCTTATGAAAACTGACTCATCCCATAAAGCAGCACACATGATGTTCTCTGCACATGATGTTCTTGAACCGGTCTTGGTTGTCTTTTTACTGAATAACCTCAACTGAAGGCTACAAAGTAGTTACAGTAGTTTTTGTTGTTTTAAGCATAAACCTCACTAAATTTAGTCTTTGCTAAAGGGTAAGAAAATAAACAATGCAAGATATTTTCTGAAAAGAAGTCTTAATATCTAATGCAATTTTGCTCCTTGTGTAAAAGTAATTCTTATTCAGTGTTTAAATTACCTAACATTACCAACCTAGCCTGCAAAAACTCATAACAATGGTAGAAAAGAGGGAAGGAAAAAAAAAAAAAAACAGACTTACAGCTTACACAGACACACATCAATGTCTAAAAGCTAACTTCTCCATGAAGGATCTGAACGGGGTTATTACTTTTATGGTTTACAACACACATTCAGCAAACAATGTGCAAATGCAGTGGCTTAAACATCATCTGCTAATTGGCAATTGACTGGCTGTGTTCGAAACCCTTTAATGCAGTTTTTATTTAATGCTATCTTACTTTATCAAAACCCTGCCCTCATTTGACTCCACAGTCCAGGGGGAAGCTTTCAGAAGTACTGTTTTGCCATTTTTTCTCCAGCTGAACTCACAAACTATGTCAGGTGCAGGGAGGAGCGTCTCGACAAGCAACCATTCTGGAGGCAAGCACTGCACCCTTGACTGCGTTAACCCCACAGGCCTGTCATGTCCTGTTGTCAAGCTGGCTGAGCAGGCAGAGCCTATGCTAACGTGGGGGCTGTTAACAAAGTACCATGCTCCTGGGTAAATTTGAGCAAGGTCATCTAAACCAGCCTCTACATCTATCGAACATGACCTCATGCATCATAGCTTCACAGACAGAAGATAAAATGCAGGGAACGTCGGCTTATGAAAGTGTGAATTAATAACCATCTCTGCAAAGAATGTGGGTCACATAATCTCCTCAACCTACTCAAGAAATCAGCAGAGAACAAAGCATAATGCAGCTTTAAAGGTTAAAATCTGGCTGCTTGAAAGAGGAAAATTTTACGGTTTATGTGAATAGTGTAAAATAAATACAACGGTTGGCTTCAGCATTTCATGGCAGGATTGTGGGCCTTTTAAAATAAAGGCCTTTCATATCATACGCAATTCATTATTTCTGGCCATCGTATTGCTTTCTAAAAATATTTATTCCTTTGGGACGAATTGCTTTCCACGTGACTTGCCACACCGTGAACTCAGCGGACAGAAAAGGGGAGCGTGTTGAGGGCCAACCTTACAACAGCGCTGAGGATTGGTTTCCACTGACAAAAACAGGCCGGTTTTCTCACACAGCTGAGAGGAAGGGCCGCTTTCCTGCCAGAAACCTCACAGTAGATTGGAAACTGAAGCAGCGGTGAATGGCGTCATGGTATTTTACAAAAATACAGAGTAAAAGAAGTGGGAGTGAGAAGTTTTGTGAGAGAAAAACTAGTTCTGCTTGAATTCATTCTCAGAAAATGAGGTGATTATGGATGGCTTAATTACAGTACAAAAATATGCACAACATAAAGAGAGAAGTACCAGAAAGCACTATAATATTGCTATGTTAAATTGACATACACCACAGGAGTACTCTGGAATTGTGAAAACACAAACAGTAAATACTACTGTACATGCACAGTGTAGGTATGTAACTAAATTTGTCAGAAAAATGGCAATAGCTTGGCTGCTTAAAATAATTTGTGTACTGTAGCTATCCTATTACCAAGGAACTTATTATTAAAATTAGCAATGCAGCACAACAACAATTCACACTGACGTTTGTTTATAAATTACATTTAAACAAGCTTTACAACCAAGAGAGGAAATAATCAAACACTCTCATAACACTCATCTTTTTTTATTGTACAGTACACAGGTCTGTGAAGTCCCAGAGACTAGATTCTAATTTTATTCATTGTATGTAGTTAACATGTTTCTGTTTAATGCTGACACACTAACTGAAGATAAATACATCGAAATATTGCTCACATAAATAGTTTCAATGTAGTAGTTACTTTTCGTTAGTAGATTTTAAAGAATCAAAGTACCTTTTTAGGAGTAGACTTCCTGTTGATTAGGAACTTTGAAATTGTGCGTTGCCAAACTATTTTAAAGAAGCTTCCTCAAACTTATATGTATAAATGATTAAATATATAATAATTATGATCTGATACCATCACTGTACTACCGCAGTAGTTTCTAGCACCGCAAGGTTCACAACAATGAAAGTCTAGCCTTATAAAACAACAAGAGCATCTTCCCTGAATTGGTATACACTAAGCATAGATGCCATCAATTATTTATGAGTTGGCGCACAACCACTCATTTCCTTCTGTTCCTGGAATATTAGTTTTTTTTTTATTTATTTTATTTTTTTTGTGTAAGGAATAGCCAAAGGCACTAAACCACCCTTCAGGGTCTCCCGGAAGCTCCTCTGGTGCTCTGAGAGTTCAGGTTATCCAGAGTACTCCCAGGGGGAAGGGATTTCCCATGCCAATGGTTCACAAGTTCAGCACAGAATGAACTATTTATGAGCACTGGAAAGCATGCAGGAACAGCTCAAAGAGAATAATGATGAGCGGAATCACAGATAGACAGAAGGAGAAGAGGTCCTAGAAGTGGACCGGAGGATTTGATAATAAATCACAGGGTACTTTGAACTGATATGTAATGACATTACAAACTTTATCTGGATGGCAGAAAGAGAGGCACTGCAGAAGAAGCAACAGAGAGTGAAAAACAAATAGAGAGACAAAAGAGGAGGGCGCCGAATGACAGGGACCACACACAACTAATCAGATTTTATAGATCGGGCTGATCTCCCCTTTGTTTAGCAAATGCCAGAGGGTGTCAGGACCTTGTGATAGATTAGAGGTCAGCAAGACACCGAATGTCTTCACAGGCCTTGTGTTCTTTTGTTGCTCTGGGCATTTACCAGCTGTGGTCAATGACAAGTGAAATTGAAATCGATCGTCCAATTGTAAATCAGTATTGAAAATTGGTCAGATAGTGGCCCTTATCACCATTGCCATGTCAAGATGCCAAGTAGCATGGTATTGTCAAGAGAAAATACACTGAAATGAGGGCAAAAACAATACAGTGTCTCATTAGATACATTATAACTGCGCTGATAGGAAACCACCCTATTCTGTGAGGCAGCTTTTGCGATACCTTCAAGCTCTTAAGGCGATAAACACAGCTTAAGAAGTAAAATTGTAATGACCATTAAGTTTTTAAATAATTCAAAAATCTTTAAAATATGCATTAAGGCAAGACAAATCCATCAGCTTTGGCTTATAAGGCTGCAATTAAACACTTCCCAATTGAGGTCCTTCAAGATTACAGGGGCAGGACTTCAAACTCGAGAATTGTGGCTTGCAAACTACGCAGCCAGGAATGGAAACAGAGAGGCAGGGAAAGTAGCACACCCTATAATTTACAGCGGCATTTTAGCCTATTTGCAGCCCACCAAACTGACAGGTTCTATTCCACTGGAGGAATTATCAAGGGCAATTCAAGAGCATACGTTATGATCTGGCTTTTATAACCCAGACGATATATTACAGGCCCAGGCAGTCTGTCAGAGAGAGATGGGTTAGTAGACAACACAAAAAAGCCTACCTGAAGCACTAAGGGTTCTGGATTGAAAGCCAAGGTCATCAACAGCTGCATCCTTTCTGTGTCCTTAAGGTTCTTGAGGAGGAAGCTTCCAGAGTCCTTTGTCTCAGCATACCTTCTTACTATTCTGTCCAGCAGTCTTTGGGACGGACAATGAACAAGGTCTGACCAGCCTTCCACAACGTCTGGGGTTAGGAGTCTGACATCCCCATTAAGTCGGGCAAACTCAGTCTTGTACATGGCTTGGATAAGATCGCAACGAGGTCGACCCGTTGCCCGCTTGCAAATCTTCTGGTCAATATCAGTAAGCTCTTGATTGGAGCCCAAACGCTTGAGTACAATCCTCCGCGTACCCTCACGAGGCTCCCCGTATTGGGCAAAGAAAACGTTTTTCACATTGAAGACATCCAGGAAGCGAAGGCGACCCCATGTCTCGAAGGATATTTGTCCATTCATGAACTTGCGACACCAACTGGTGCCAAAGCAGGCTGGGCACTTGTTGAGGTTGATGAACCTTCGGTCGGTGAGTTCATTCTTTTGGAAAGAGGCGAAGAGGTTGTGTGTGTTCATCAGCAGGATGACAAACAGCCCAATGACAAAGAGAAGCTTCAGACACCGGTACAAACGGCCAAGCTTGAGTGGGAGGAAGCGCAGCATGTTCGTGCACTAGCCAGGCAGGGCAGGGGTAAAGGGGGAAAGGGCAATGAATAGTGTCAGGGACAGGACTCAAAGGATCTCCATCACTAGTGCTGACTCATCACCTGGAGTTCCCATAGGGGGAAAAACTAGCAGAGTCCCCCCTTGCAAGTGCTTGCTGGGCTAAGACATTCTTGCATTGCTCTGGAGTGCACAGTGCCGATGAATATAAAAGCTGGCCTGCAAAGAAGCACACAAAAAAGAACAAACATTACATTAAGTTGCATTTTACCAGCACTACAGCATGGAACAAAGAACATGCCAATTTCCTACTACGGACAACTTCACACTATTTGAACAGCTACTTTCCATTTCTCCCAGCCTAAAATTTCTTCTTTCCCAGGGTATAAACATCTAAGCAAAACCAAGATTGTGTGTTGTTTTGAAATGTTTAACAAATTGGAAATGTTCAGGTCATTTGAGCGAATGCATTGCTTTCCGAACTGTAACGAGATGGATTTCTGCCAGACCAATAAACAGCGAGACACTCTGTACCAGACTGTGCTGGCTCATATTTCCCTCAGAATAGCTCCTAACAACTACGGATAAAAAAAAAAAAAAAGTTAGTTTAAAAAACTGAGGCAAAAGTGAGTGTTTTAAAAAGTGAACAAACATTAAGAAAAATATGGCACCTCTGAAACAAAGTATGTTACAGAAACAGTTTCCCATTCTGCTTGTCAAAAACAAAAGCAAATGATCTGTGATTGTTTCCATCACCTGCAAATAAAGTGAGACTCTTTCTTCTTTCAAATGGATGCGCTCCTCTGTGTATTACCAGAAGAGTTGTGCTGAGCGTAGTTTAACCTTTGATCAGAGTTGCCCTGGTAAGTTTTAATCTTTCTTTGAAGATTCCTCTTTGAAAAAGCCTGGTGTCACTAAGGTAATGTGGGGAGGTGAAACAGCGCCGTACAGAGCACCGTGTGCATGTATCTGACGCAGGGGTGTCACTGATACAGATAAAGCGCATCAGCAGTCATGCAAATGAGGCGGACATCTGCAAATGTTGCTGTCCTAATACACTCAGTCACTTTTATGGCGCTTTTCCACTGCGTGGTATGACTCGGCTCGGCACGACACGACATGGCTCAGTTCGGCTCGGTTTGCGTTTCTGCAGTTTAGTACCACTTTAGAGTGGGCGGGATTATTCACGTGTCGTTATAGTTGTAGAACCTTGGCTGAGGTGGTACTAAAAAAAGTACCAGGTACTGTACCCAGTGGAAACCCCCCCCAAAAGTGAGCCGTACTGAACCGTACCGTGCCGTACCATGCAGTGGAAAAGCGCCATTAGACTATGTTAAAACAGGCTATTACCACCCAAGTACAGTTTCCATGCAGAAAATCAGACCCATAGCACCAAATACTTTATATATGGCCGCTTACCATGCAAATGGGCCATTTTCAATTAAAGCTCATTACACCATGCTTATTAAAAGCAATGGCTTTCGAGGGCTGTGCTCATTAGTAGACGTTTCAGTGTGATTAGCGAGCATGTTGACGAATTTCTGTGCATTTTAATTGACCTAGTGAGATCAGAGTTGCTGGGGGGTGGAAGAGAGAATCGACACCAGAAATTATAACTCATATCAGTCCTGCAAAGGCCTTATCCGACAGTGGTGTTAAATGGCAAATCTCACTAAACCATGTCCTGGTCTTATTTCACATAGAAATAAAAAAAAAATAATAACAAATAAATAAATAAATAAATAAATAAATAAATAAATAAATAAATAAATAAATAATATTTGGAATATTTTTAGGACCATTAAGAGTTGCTTTTTGACAGCTGACAATTAAGAACAGTTTCCCTACAAATCTGCACTGCCCAGATGTTCAACTTTTTTTGCAATTCTCATTAGATTCTCATCAAAAGTTAATGTAACACTAATCAATGCAAAAGTTCTACTGCCGATGTGAAACATCTTAATGGTCCTAAAAATAGGCTACATTTTTATTAAGCAAAATGCCATACATTAAGCTTAAAAATCCCATGAAATTATCTGACAAGCTCAATGTTCTTTCCTGTGCTGAGTGGGACATATTGAAGCCCATACACTTTATTTTACATCACAGTTATGAATGAAAAGTACAATCATGTGTTTTGGACATGTAACATGGTTTTGTATGTTCCATGTGTAAGAACATTGGCTGGATATAACGGCAGTCTCCAAAGAGGACAAAACATAACTATAGGAAAAGACTGATTTATAGTACATAAATATAATAGCAATTAAGGTTTGAACATCTGGGAAATAATTCATTTGGAATGCAGCAAAAGCAAGAGGACTAACACAGATCTTGATAAGAAGAATGTGCATACTGCCTATTACAGAGGACTGATATACTGAACATTCATAAAACAACTGAACACGATATGATCTCTGTGTGCCATTTAACAGAATGACATCCTGGTTTTTCACTCACTGAGCAGAGACAAAGATAAACTGTGCACATTTCTCTTCGGGAAAAATGAGGCAGTCAAGAAAAGCCTTGGTCTACGTGATGCACTGGCGCTGGTTTGAGTACAGATTGGCAGAGCGAAAGCAAACAAGCTTCACTGCACACGCTGCCTGCTTCACACCGCACCAGATTAAGGAGTTCTCGCTCCAGCAGTCAGGTCCATGTCCACCCACAGTCACGGAAACTCAATCATAATATTTCAGGACGCAGGGGCCTCTTTTAAATGAATGACGTTGAAAGGTTTGGTGGGGAAAACGAAAGCATTTTGCAAAGGTTCCTGCTGATTCTTTCACTTTGACATTTATAGGGCTCATTTCAGACTTCAGTAGGATAAGCCTGTGGGGGTATGATTGAGATCAAGACTCATGCAAACCGAAAATGACAGCAGAATTAGATTTTACTTTTCTCAAACATCCTCACAAGCCCTTCCAAATGGTTTAAATCACTCCGGTAAATGATCAGCTTCTCATATTTCAAGATGAAGGCCACTAAAAGCCTTTAACACACTAGAACAATAATCCCAAACAGTGGGTATGTGTGCCCCAGGGGGTTCTTCTGCAGTTCCAGGGGGAGATGTATCTTGCCTTGTTAAACGCATAAAACAGAAGTTACAAATTAAAAAAAATAAAAAATAAAAAAATACAATAAATAAAGTTATTTTACTTTAATCGTTTTACATTGTTTACTTTATTCGTTGCATGTTATTCCAAATGTATGTAATGGACACGCTTCACAATCCCATTAACTCTTGATGGATAAAGTGATGTCCGGCTTCTCAGCCCTACATTTTCATTAATTTTGCACTAGCTCCATCAAATTACTTAAGGAAAATTATTTACATATGCGAAATCACATTTTAGGTAAGACGACAAAAACAATGGAAATGTGTGCATATATGCTATATAAAGACACTGAATAGTAGAGGTGCTCCGATTGATCGGCTACCGATCACTGTCGGCCGATAATCGGTTGGGGAAGTTTGATCGGCAGTCTCTAAAAGGCCGATCTCAAGCTGATGAGGCGCCTGCCGTGAGAGATTTGGCACGACGTGCAGCGCACCATCTCAGTCTCTGTCCGGCGCGGGTGAAATAATTATGACGCTAAAGGTGAGATACAATTCATATTTCTTCATTAAATAACTTATAAAGTAATTTGAAAACCTTATGTGAGACGTAATTTCACAAACAGCGTGAGTGAATCACAGCGCGCTCTCTCTCTCTTTCCTTCTCAAAATGCGCAAATGGCTTCAAATCACATCACGTCTGCACTATAAGCGAGCTGCAGGCTGCACAGTTGATACAGGAACTGTCACTTGCACAATCGAGGCAGGGTCGCGTCGTCACTAAAGTTTATAAATTGCATTTCTTTTTAATCCTTGCCAGTGTTTAAACCATTCAGCGCTCGCGCGCTCTCCTGGAGACGGTGCGCTCACGCACACTCGCAGCGCACACACTTAACGCCAAGTCCACACATCCATTTGCAGTGTGTATGCGCTGCGTATTTTTTCCGCGCTCATCATTAACGGTGTAGCGTTCACACTACAGGTGGGTGCGTTCCAGGAGCGGTGCGTCTGCAGCAGTGCAGAGATCGTTTCCACTGCTCGCACTGAATTAAAGTGACAGCGCATTGTTTGCAGTAAATATGAACATGGATTAACACGAAAATGTAGTAATAACACCATAAATGCATATAATTAAAGTCTACTGTGTTTCAAAGTCAACACATATGGTTTTTTGGCTAGGTTTAAAGGGAAAGAGCACTTTTAAACAATTCAATAATAGATGGCACTCGTGGAGGTAGAAAAAGTTCTTTATGAACCTCAGGATTGCTTGTAATAAAGAATTAAATGCAAAAGGAAAGGCAGTAGAGCTGACTGTTTCTGTCAATGGTAAGTTTATGATAATGTAAGAAAAGTAGTTTAAATGTTTTGTCACTTGAACAACTTAATATATAAATCTAGAAGTAAATGCAAAAGTAAAAAGCATTGAATAATGTGTTGCTTTGCTTATATTTATTGTGTTTAAACACGTCTATGAAAGATTGTATTACTGTACTGTGTAAAAAAATAATCACAATGCTGAAAAAAGCATTTTCAGTGACAATGTTTGGATTTGAAATCAAAATAATGGATAAATGTTGTGTTTGTGGTAAACAGCCATGGATCAGTTGCGGACTCCTGTGTGAAAGTACAGTCATTGCTGCTTCTGCACCGCACATGGACTGCATACACCCTGTAAACGGAGTAGGCCTATGTGTGAACCTGGCGTTAGAAGGCCACCTCATATACAGCTCACAAAATCAGGCTTGTAAACATCTATTTTTGAAAAATGTCTAAAAAAAAAAAAAAATGCCCCCTTCACCCCTCAAATTAAGAGTCACCTAAGAGGGGAATTCCCCCATTTTCAAAAATGAAATTTAGGCCCTGAATAAATGTCTAAAAATCCCGATTGGAGTATCACTATAAATAATTATACATGATAAAAAGAAGGCTTTAAAAAGATCGGTATCGGTGATAGGTATCGGCAGATACTGCTTTCTGTGATCGGGAATCGGCCTCAAAAATCTTGATCGGAGCACCCCTACTGAATAGAGGTAGGTTACAAGTTAAGTTGCTAAGTTGTTTTGAATCACAATTAACTTGTTTCTGGTTTGGTGTTAATTAAGCTAGTTTTGTGCCTTACTAATAGGTCTATGGAGGTGTACAAGACAAATACAGCTTGAGAAACGATGCAGAAAACCAGATCGGCCCATTTACAAACAGACAAATTTACTCTAACTTCACTGATGAAATGTTTTCATTTCCAACAACCTCATTCTGCCCACAAGCCTCTGTTTTGAATTACCGCTCCATTACTCATAAAGTATCTCCTCCCTCTCACCCACCGTTCAGGCGGTGAAGAAAAGTAGGAAACCCAGGCCTGAGGGCCACCAAATGCCACTTAACACCAAAAAGCAGCCCAGAATGTGCCAAAACAAAGGTTGCACAGAATCTTAGAAGAGTCAGCGCAAAGGAACAAACTGGCTCTAAAGAGTAACTCTGAGTATGGAGAAGGGATAATGAATGAGCCAGCACTGGATTTTGCTCCCAATATATGCAACATTTTGAATGATTGCGTTTATTTGGTACTTGAACTCAGTGTAAAAACATAATTGACACTTTACTTCTTTAACTCACATAACTGGTTATATTGTGAATGATTCATCAGTGCATATTATTTCAAATAAAATGAATGCCTATCTTCAGAATCACAATGTAATAATTTGAAACTTTTGTGGCTGATGTCACAAATCCCTCTTACTTTTTAAATCCTTCCTCTGAAACCACCTGGACCCATTAAGGTATGGACTGCCCTCTTTTTTCACAATCCAATAAAAAAGATAGTTCGCCCAAAAATTTAAATTTTGTCATTAGTTACTTACACTCATGTTGTTTCAAACCTGTAAGACCTTTGATCATCTTCGGAACACAAATTAGCTTTCTGACACTGCATAGACAACAATGGAACGACCTCGGTCAAGGCCCAGAAAGGAAGTAAGGACATCGTTAAAATAATACATGCATTAAAATGTCCATCTGATGTTCAGTCTTAATTTTATGAAGCTTTGAGAATATTTTGTGCATAAAGAAATCAAAAGTAACAAATTTACTGAACACTTTCCGTGTCAGTCTTCGACGCACGCTCACAACAGTACTACAAAGTATGCATGTGCATTCCTCTGCTTGTAAACAAGGCGCAACACATCTGGATTCTACGTCAGAATGCTGGCTCCAAACCCGTAAAAGCTTTGTTTGTCTTTGGAACACAATTTAAGATATCTTGGATGAAAACCGGGAGGCTTGTGAATAATCCATTGACTGCCAAACAATCTGCACTGTCAAGACCCAGAAAAGTATGAAAGACATCGTCAGAATAGTGAATCTGCCATCAGTGGTGAACAAAAGCCTTTAAAATTACTTAAAATACATATATAATAGCGATGAGGCAATAATAATTAGTTCAAAAAGTATCAAAAGCAAGAAATCATATGGTTTTATTGAACAAAATTGTTAAAATACATAATGTATTATAAACAATAGAGTAATGTAAAACAATACATTACGCATTACAACAAAGGCCTGCAGGGGGCGCCAACGGCCTTACGATTGTTTTTACACATTAATGTGTGATCAAATCCTTGTTTAATATTGACCAAGCACCATTTAATTCAAATGTCCACTTAATCTTTAATATTTGGCCATTTCTTTAGGACAGAAATGCTATAGCCACTGTAATTAAATGAATATGTGGACATCAAAACATGTACACTCAGAGTGAGGGGTTGAGCTTTTATTTTGAAACCGTGATGTATTCTCCTGTGTTTGCGTAGATTTATAAATTATTTACCTTACAAATATGATGAAATGGCGCACATTGCATTCCCAGATGAACATTATAATAAACCCAAACTCACAACAACATGCTGAGATGGAGTTTGAGACGCTCCACACATGTAAATGATAACAGTTCCTGTGGAACTACTGTGAGACACACTTACTTAACCTACACATATGTAAATAATTAAAGCGCATATACTGTATTAGAACTGCATCGCATATAATTAATTAAATCGTAGCGTTTGTGGATTCACAATTATGCTTAATTATGATTTTTAAATGGGTTTAATATATCATGCACCCTTGGAAACAGTCTAATAACGTGTTTTATGGATTCTCGTCCGTGAAATGTGCCACTTCTGGTATTCAGCCAGTTAGTCGACGCGAGCAAAATGACGTTGAGGGTTTTTAAAAATCGAATAGTCAAATAAAATTGACGAATCGCGACAGCCCTAGCTGACATGCATGCAAGGTCAAAAAACACTTTCATTGTCTTATATGCATTTATTTTTACCTTATATGCTCAATGACTCCCAAACGATTCGTTCAACGATTCATTATTACAAACCCCTCCTTTGCGTGACGCTAATCTGCAGTGATTGGTCCGATTGGTCTCATTTTCATTTCATCATGTCTGTAATGCCTGAAAAAAGTAGCGTTTGTGAGCGCAGCACTGCTTTGTGTACAGCCGTTACAGGAAAACTGCTATTTTTTTACCGCTCCAAAAGCGGCACTTAGTGGCAAAGAATGAATTTGCATTTTCATTCAGACCTGAAACGGCTTGGAATTCGTTTTAAAAGCGACTTGTTTCAATTATTCAGAGTCGACACTTTCTTTTGAGAGACAATAACTTTATACACTGTGCACTTTCAGATTTATAACTTGGCAGGATGTTTTCATTCACTTAGAGCTGTGTTACACACTGCATGACAAGTAATTTTCAAAAAATCCATAATAGGGGCACTTTAAAATCAAGTCCTGTCCTACTTTTTTATTTTTTATTTATTTATTTTTTTCCTGAATATATCTTAGGTTCATTCTCAGGAAAGAAACATAAGATTATGCAAAACTGATTGCAAACGTCACTACATGTTGAATGAGTTTCCTACATACTAGTGTCAGAATAATTCCTTGTTTTGCAAGTTGAAACAAGCAAAACATTAGTGTTAAAACAGATGTGTGAAGACAGATGTGCTGCTCCTCTTTGTCAGCGAAGCGCCATTTTGGAGAGCATCCGATGGACACAAAATGCGTATGCTATTCTCTGTCATGAGTAACGCATGGATACCTATTGTACGTTTATTTACGCTTTGATTAGAACGGAAACCACGTATTCATGCATTACTGATGACAGAGAATAGCATACGCACTTTATGTCCATCGGATGCTCTGCAAAATGGCGCTACGCTAACACAGAGAGACAGAGAGGAGACGAATTGCTGAATAAATGTTATTTTTATTTTCTTTGCGTACAAAAAGTATTCTCGTCGCTTCATAAAATTCAGATTGAACCACTGATGGCAGAGGGACTATTTTGACGATGTCTTTTTTTATACTTTTCTGTGCCTTGACAGTGTAATTTACTTGGCAGTCAATGGGACAGTCACAAGACTCCCGGTTTTCATTCAAAATAACTTAAATTGTGTTCCGAAGACGAACTAAGCTTTTACGGGTTTGGAACGACATGGGGGTAAGTGATTAATGACAAAATTTTCACACGTTTAAGTTTAAAGTTTTTAATATTCCAGCAGACCATTCCAGCAGTTTAAACACCTTTATAATGACCATGTCAATTGATCTATAGCAGATGATGGGTGCCACCATGTTAATTCGTGCTGAATCCGAGCTGTGTGATTTAAAACACGTAAATTCATCCTCTCCTCCCGAAATACAAAGAGAGGAATAGAGTAAACTTTGTTACCTACACTATGTGTATGATATCAATAAAACATGTCATCAAATTATATTTGTAAGTATCGTTATTGCCGCTTCCCTATACATCAGTGTACATTTTACAAACTATAAATATTTTGCTAATGCTTATGTGTATTTAAATGTCTGAATAGTTGTGATAATATGACAAGCACTCTGCATCCGTCTCTGGTTCCGCACGAGCCAAAGCGCAAAAGCATTATTTTATTAATTTTTTTCAGCAATTTCAGAATTCAGCAGTTGATCACGTGACACACTGAACGATCTAATCACACTGGTGTGATCGTAAGCTCCATTTCACAATGGCTGCATCTGAAAAATGAAAAAGCTGCCTTCAGCAGACACATTCCAATGTAGGAAGCCATCAAGACACGTCTGAATTTAAAGTTAGCTTCACTTCCTGTCTCATGAAATAATCTGATCGATTTTTGAAGGCAGCATAGATGTATCCTTCGCTGCCTTTGATATCCCACAATCCTGTGCGTTCCATTCCGTGACGGTTGAGCTAAAAAATAAAGATGGCGTCTGAAAGTTGCATTTGGTGGTTAGTTTGTGTGTAAATATATATTTCTGATTAACTTTTTTGCACTTTTGATGTTATTTCTAGCGAGAAATTAGTATTAAAGTAATTAAATATTCATTTAGTTATCACCAAATCTCGTTCTATTTTGTTGTACATCATTAAACCATTACGCTGCCTCAGAAGCCTGTCCGAAATCAGTTTCGTGAGGTGCCTTCGTGCAAAAACGCTGCCTGAAAAGTCATTGCCTCATAAGGCAGCGAGGCAGCAAATCAGCTGCCTAAGTTTTCAGATGCAGCCATTGTTTATTGCAATGAAACAACTTAAAAAAAAAATGATTTGGTGATTCAGACTCAAAAATCTTGACTGAAGTTGCTCTGCCATATGCATGGATGGTTTGCAATAAGATCAATAACATCATGTAATCAAATAACATTTTAATTTCATGCCAGCTATAAACATTTGGAATGTCCTTGGTAACAATGGCTGTTTAGCTGAAATGATGGTTTCTCTGGCTTAAGAGGAAATAAATATCACCTTTTTTCAATCCAATTCAGAACAAACACATAGGCTAAATAGAGCTATATATTTAATATCGCCAAACGGCTAAAGATACAAATTTTTTAGCCAGGCCCCTAATTCTTAACACTTTGAATCCAAGTTTGAGACTGTATTGAGTGGATTTTGTTAACTTTATTCCAATTATATTAAGCATTTCACAATGGCCT
This sequence comes from Spinibarbus caldwelli, assembly GCA_039654775.1. NCBI lineage: Eukaryota > Metazoa > Chordata > Actinopteri > Cypriniformes > Cyprinidae > Spinibarbus > Spinibarbus caldwelli. The sequence continues at coordinate 22,587,646 of CM077262.1, read as the reverse complement.
TGTCATTAGCTTTGCACATGCTGAGCTGCAGGCGCCCGGGTGAAGAACTGCAGTTGCCAAGGTTATCGACTGCAGGAGTCAATAATGTTTGATCACAAAAACAGTCATCCACAACTGAGCCGCCTCAGTCTAGCAACCCGCGCAGACAACGATGAATGGAAACAAATTTTCTTTCACACACTAACAAATAAAAACACTGTAAATTACTGATTAACTGCATTCCCATTCAAAGTTGACACCTGAACCTTAAACTCAGTGATGTGGTTATGACGCATCTATAGCTTCTCTAAAAGCTTTCGATCTGTTATTTTGAAATGACTCCCAGAGAAATAACACATATCCCACTGTATGCAAGTTATTTAGGCAAATGAGTGCATTGTACAGAGACAATTGAACAAATGCTTCAGTCAAATCCAACACAATGTTCGCCTTGTGTTCACAATTACTATGCAACCAGACGCTCTTTCTGTCAGCCGCCAACATGATGTCTTAACTTCATTAGGAGGGTGAATGAAAACTCACATTTACAAACTTCATAGTATACATAGCCTAGATTATCTTAATAACAGTAAAATTGTCAGAAAAGGCTTGATGTCTTGCTTTTCATACTATTGGTGGTTATGCAAGATGCATATCTTGAAAAATAAGGCTTAATACTATGTCAACACTTGATAGTGAGTTTGATGTTGTGAGCTGCGGTTTATCATACAGGTGTGGCTTTCTCACTTACACTCTGCGTCCTGACAAATGAATGATCAAGTTACAGCATAACTTCACAGACAGAGGTGGCAAAGAGGCAAACAATAACATCTGTAAGGTCTCTTTTTAATTAAAATAAAACCATATGGGGTTCTTGGAAATAATAATAATTGCGTAGACGATCAAATACTAATACGAACTAAGATGAAACATGCTAAATAGCATTTTTATGCAGTATTTTGTTTGACAGCCTTGTTTATTAACCTAATATAATTTGCAAGACTACTCTTAAAAAGGAATCTGTCGCTCCGCAGGACCAATCAAAACTAACTAAGGTGAAAGAAATGAAGACCAGTTACAGCAACTAAAACAACTTCATACAATTATCCTAAAATCTATACAGTCGTGTGCCTTTTAATAGGATAAACACACAGTTAGCCATACACCTAAAAAGTATCGGCTAGATCAATAAGTGTATGGGTGTTAATGCTTAGTAAATCACATTATAATCCAGAGATCTTGCAAACTGCTCTGAGGTCAGCAGCTGAATCCTATCATGTTATTTCAAGTGTCAGATCAGTGCCAAGAAATCTGAAACCTACTTCATGATCTCCTGAGCTGTGCTGTTTCAGAATACAAGATGAGCGCAAGACATGATACATCAGTTTGTCTGTGTTATAACTTGTCTTTGCAATTAGACTTGAAATGAGTTTTACAGATACCTCTCACACATACATGTAATTTCATGAAACGTATTTTCATTCTTTGTAGAAACAAAAAAGTTTTTAGCAATGCGGGTTCCCAAATCTTTTAACCAATTTTCATGACTTTTCAGCCGTTTGTAATTAATGCGATTATTGGTTGTAGAAATGTTTTATTGAGATTGAACGGTTCTAAACAACATGTATTCATAAAAGAGACACTAAAATAATCATAAACAGAAAATTTCCGAGTCTTTTCCCAGATATGTCGAGGTTTTCGATAAACTGAAGATAGACAGTAAACACGGTGTCTAGAAACAGAGTTTATGCAACTAAGAAACGACCACCAAACCTGAACTGACTGGACGAAAGACGTTTCAACAGTACAGAGAGAGAGAGAGAAAAGCTGCCAACAAACCTGCGAGAGTTTCTTCAGTCAGTCCAGCAGGAGTGAGTCTCCGGCTCGGTTACTCGGAGTCATTGTTCAGGCTGGAGCGCTCGCGCTGCTGTTACTCTGTAGCGCGAGACGCTCCGAAAAAAAGAACCACGAGAAACATTGTATCCCAGACGCTCAGCGGCTCACATACTCACATCAGACAAACTCAGACGCTCTTTCCATTTGATCAGCCAGTTAGCAACCTAGCCAGAAACATAAACACTGGTCAAGCCTCTAATTCTAAATCTCTTATATGAATCAGTCGTTTATATGTGCAAGACTTCTGGAGCAGTACTCTCGTTCTTATCCCGATCTGTCGAGAACAGGAGTTTGATCGAGCGCGGTCTCCACACACACTCCTGCTGCTGATCTCCAGCACTAACGACGATCCACAACGACCGACTCTTTCCAACACCGAGCAGCCAGTATTTACGACGTCCTTCATCGCTTTACGTTATTGGTTTGAGGGCGTTGTCATGGCGCCCGCTCCCGCCTCCCGTTAAGCGCAGCACTGTCCTCGTTTTCCATGAATATAGCTTTGCTCTAGAAACCGAATAAATTATTTAAAAACATATAATCAAAAGCGCAAAAACGTAAAATAAATAAATGAATACAAATAAAATAATAAATATGTATAATGAAGTGCAATTTATAGTTTAATCAATATAGAAAAATATTTTTTTCCCGATAAAGAAAGAAAAAAAGAAAGAAAGAAAGAAAGAAAGAGAGAAAGAAAGAAAGAAAGAAAGAAAGAAAGAAAGAAAGAAAGAAAGAAAGAGAAAAAAGCAAGCAAGCAAGCAAGAAAGAAAGAAAGAAAAAGAAAAAAGCAAGCAAGAAAGAAAGAAAGAAAGAAAAATAAAAAAGCAAGAAAGAATGAAAAGAAAAGAAAAGAAAAGAAAAGAAGGTTTTTTTAATGTTTATATATATATATATATATATATATATATATATATATATATATAATTATTATTATTATTATTATTATTATTATATATAATATAATATAATATAATATATATTATTATTATTATTATTATTTTTATTATTATTATTATTTTTTTTTTTTTTTTTGCTTAGAACCGAGAGCTTCGTTGGCAAACGGCCTAACCGAGTGGCACTTCTGAAATCCATTTCCTCACAAATGTCTGTAAAAGCATGTGGCCATATTCCTAAAGGACGACTGTGGGCCAAAGCCTGGAGAGCCAGAGGCTGATCTGGGCTCGTTCCCAAAAACACACAATCATCTGCTGAAACAGGGGAAAAGGAGAAGAACCTGCAGTCAATTATTAATGACATTACAGGCAACAAGCATATTTTGTTCCTGTATAACGCAGTTAAATCCACTTAAACTTAAAGGCATATTTAGACAAATATTTTGCTTGAAATTACACACAGGAATAACAGGAACATACTGTTTTAATACATCCACTATAAATGTCCCTTCAGTAAAAAACGCTTAGGTCTACCTTTGGAATGCAAGCAATGATAATGTGTTTGTATATTGTATACAGACCGTGGTTCCGCTTTAATTAAAGTTCATGTTGAAATAATCATGAACGACAGAGACATAATTACAGCAACAAGGTTTTGAGATGCTAACTAAAGTAAAATCATTCTACAGTCCTGATGAAGGAAACTGTTTGCATGTGCTGTCACCTAGTGGTACATGAATAAAAAAATCCTTACATTTTTATGTAGGCGTACATCTATGTTGTCTAAAAATGTTGACACACAACATTTTATCAGATAGATAGATAGATAGATAGATAGATAGATAGATAGATAGATTTAAAATATATGAACAAAAACATTTAAAATATTTGAACTTTGAATGTAATATTTTTTAGCAATAACAGTTACACTAGTTGAATCATAATCAAGTTCTTTACATTTGATTTAGTATGTTAATCAACAAATTAAAATAAGTATAGTTTTTAAAGCACAACAGAAGATTAAAATAAAATGATTTTGAATGTGCTTTAAAGTACAACTTCTTGACGTTATTAAAAATGCACTTTTTAAAATATATATTCACGTGTGTTAAGAAACATATTGCACATAGTCATGAAAGTTTATTCTTTTATACATTGATTTGAAGTCCACTACAAATGTGCATTTAATATAAATACAATTAAGAGCCCTTCTTTTTCGGAAGGGGCAGAATAGCTAGTTATGACAGAAACGACACCAGAACTGATCTATAAATCAAATGATTTAAATCCCATTTCACATAATGAATACTGAATTGTTTACTCTCATTTCACTTTATTCAGAGTGCCATAGTACTTAGAATGTAATAATAATTTTATGTTTTTCCATAATTAAAAATTGAAAGCCTGGGACTAGGACAAGGGTTAAATAATAAAATAAAATGCATTTGAAATAAAAGGCAAATCACGAAATCATAAAAACCTTCCAAGTTTTAGTGTGACCTTCATATAACAGAATAAATAAATAAAAATAAATTAATAATAAGAAGAAGAAAGAAAGAAAGAAAGCTGCTAGTTTTAATTAAAATCATTCCCTGGGGCATAAATGTGCCCAAAGCTGAAAACAAACTCAAACATGACTATAAGGCAAATATTCTTATTTTCTATCATAAAATAAATATCCGGTTCACCAATCAACACAGAATAATTCCACATCATCTTCACTTTCTTCAATAAAAATGTAAATGTTTCCCATTCAGAGCCCTTCAGAATCCAGCAGTGTTACAGTCGTGATGTAAGCTCATTCTCACAGCTTAAGGTGCTTTGCTCACTTCCCTTCCGCTGGCCTCTCTAACAAGGACTGAGTGTTCAGGTCAGCTGGTTCAAAGCGCTCTCAAAGACAGCACCAATTACTCTGAACGAATGCTTAGCCCCAGAAAGCACGCTTCATTTAAGCTTTTATTGTTGGAGACTGAGGATGAACAATGAACTTGGCGTATTCTAAATGACAGCATTAAAATCTTCATTAATTCTCTGCTTTTCTGTTTTCTGATGGGGGAATGCTTGTGAAGAGTGGACAGTTAGGTGTGCTTTTTTCAGCACTGAAGTCATTAGGCCTGAAGACAGGAAGAGAGGGGTTTTATTGCACCAACAACTTCACTGGATTCAGTTTTTGCAGGGCACAATATTTGGTAACTTATTACATTTACCTCTGCTTGATTTGCAAGGACAATTAAACAAGCCTCTCATAATCTGGTGTGTGGTTTGTAAAACCATATGTTTCTTAACCTGTGAAACACATGTATTACAGCTGTACAGCACACATATACAACTTTTTTTTCAGTATGAGAACCTTGTTAAAAAGAAGCATACCTAAAAACAATTACTTATTATGGAAATAATATGCAAGATTATACTTAAGTGCAAACTGAATGTAAAATAAAAATGTAGGTGTCATTGTTACAGTGTAATTATAGATTTATTGTACTGAGTAATATTATTTAACAACATGTTCTGCACTGTACTATAGGATGTTGGTTATGATTAGGGTTTGGTTTAAATTTAGTTGCATGTAATTATTCATAATTTACTGTTTTTACTAAATGTAATGAGTAAAAAGGAGACTATAAAACAAATTGTTACCAAAATGTATTATAGTTTACTTTTATTTTAAATGTACTTAGCTCTTTAATTCATTGGTATTTTACTTTTTAAAAATGTAATTGTATAATTGCTTCTATTATTATTATTATTATTATTTTTTTTTTCAAATATGGTTACTGGCTAAAGTATACTGCCAAATGTATTTGAGCTAAACTAAAATGTACTTTCATGTAGCTAATTTCTATTCAAACTTGTATGCCAGGTATTTAAAAATATTTAATAATAAGATATTTGAATGATGATGTTGAAATTTAGTACTTAATTACTTAACGTAATATTGCATAATATGTTACTATTAAATTGATAATAAATTACTTTATGTGCTTTAGTGAACACATCATAATAAGTAAGTGCATTACTTTAAAGCACGACAAAATATTATTAACACATCACTATATAAAATGTAGTTTAAAGTAGAACTTTTACTTTGGCAAATAATATTGATTTTAAGGCTGGATTATCTCATGGCTGACTTTTTCGTAAAGAAAGTCACATTTGAATGAATCGGTTGAATGAATGACTGAAGGACTCACTCACTCATTAAGACAGTAGCCATCTACTGTCAGTTTTAGATTTATATTTAAACTACCATTTCTTTTTTTTAACCATTTCATATTTCAATATTCAATTACAAAACAAACAAACTTAATATCATTTATTAATTTTATTTATCTATGCAATGCTGAATCAACATATTTCTTTATAAAGATACTTTTTTGTAATTTCTGTTTAGCGCTTTCCTCATTTAACACAATAATGACTATAAATTATATTTCGGGTGGTAATTTTTCAGGCAAAATTTATGTGATTAATTTGCGATTAATTAGATTTATTAATGTAATCATCATGTAATTAATTAGATTAACACTTTAAATCACCCGACAGCCCTACTGTAAGTGCAGTTTTTTTTTGAAAATAGATTTTTTTTTTTTTTTTTTATCATTTGAAGAACACTAAGTGCACATTCAGTTAACAATTAATCACACTTATTTTTCATCCGGGAACCAGTGGTATCAGTGACAAACAGCTTTTAACAAAAGAGTTGTGTTTGCCTTCTAAGAAAAAAAAAAAGAAAAAAAAAAGACCACGGGTTTGGAATAACATGCATCGTGGGCACAGAACAGAATTTTCAGTAATGGGGAAACTGTTCCTTTAGGAATGATTGTTTATCCTGTTTATTGGTCATTGGAATGGTTTATGTTGGGCTTTGTGCCATATGGATCATAGTAATTGTGAAAAGTAATTTATGTCCAATTGAATAACGTTTGAGTGCTAATATTATCCATTTTACGCCTCTGGCAGCTGTTGTCTCTTTAGAGACGGCTGACTGCACACAGCCCTGAAGGAAATAGGATGCTACATGTCCAGATTAGCTTTTCTCCCCACAGGGAAATCCCTAACCCCTAATCAGACGGCCCACTCACGCATGCCGTGCCAGTTTCATTTAACCACATCAAATTATTTCTCTGTATAATCATTTCTAGCAAAGTGCAATGGGCTTTGCGAAAGGCTCGTATTTTGCTCGTGCCAGGATCCACACACTCAAAGAAACAATGTTATCTGTCATTTAAATCAAGAATTAAACAAAGTTAAGGATCTGGAAAAAAACATTTAAAAACGAAACATGATGCAAACTAAATAAGAAACTATTGTGCACTGTTTAATCAAATTAGCAAATTTGTGCCATCGATTATATGAACTCCTTCGTATAGATTGTCTGATATTTCTTCTGTTGAAGCACAATATTCTTATTAGATCATTCGCAAATCCTGTTGGACAACATGCAACTTTTCATTCAGCTCGTTTTGCTGTTAAAAGTTGCATTATTATTTTTATGTATTTGTTTTTAACCTAGAAGAGAAGAGAAGAGAAGAGAAGAGAAGAGAAGAGAAGAGAAGAGAAGAGAAGAGAAGAGGAGAAGAGAAGAGAAGAGAAGAGAATGCTGTCCTTTTGAATGTACTATTCATCAAAGAATCCTGATTTTTTTTTTATTATTATTTTTTTTAATCATGATTTCCCAAACATATTAACTTGTTTTTTTTTTTTTTGTTTTTTTTTATTTATTTATTTTTTTTTCTTATAGTGTTGAACATATTAGCATATTGTGATTTCTGAAGGATCATGTGACACTGAAGACTGAAGTCATGGCTGCTGAAAATTCAACTTTGCCATCACAGGAATAAATTACATATTAAATTATATTCAAATAGAAAACAATTACTTTAAATTGTAAAAAAATAAAATAAAATTAATTAATTTAAAAAAGAAATACAATATCAATATTATTTCTATTGTACATTATATATATATATATATATATATATATATATATATATATATATATATATATATATATATAATCTGACTTTCACTTCAAGGTTTTAATTGTGTGTTTATTTATTTGTTTGTTTGTTTGTTTATTCATTCATTCATGTCCAACCTTTTTTTTTTCAGTGAGACAAAATAAGATATTTCATACAATGTCATATGATTTTCTTTCTTAGTGCAAGGAATGTTTGTGTGTGTGTGTGTGTGTGTGTGTTTGTGTGTGTGTGTGTGTGTGTGTGTGTGTTAGTGTGTGATGTAAGGACAAATTCATTTATTTTGTCAATGTATTTGTTTAATATTTGTTTAATTTAATTTTACTGCAATTCAAAGAGTACTGAAGTGTAAAAAGCACCATTTTTTATCAAATTAATAAGTCATAAGGGACATTACTCCCTTTAGGGACTTACTGTACATTTGAAGTTGTTCATCCTTCTTTGAAATAACAAGCTTTCTCTAGAACTCTGATAATATCTGACAAATGCCACCCAGAATAGAAAACATACACAAGGTCACCTGTCAAAATTGCACAAAAGACCACAAATTGCAATGCCTCTGATGAGATAAGAGGGAAAAAGAGGTTGTGGCAGGCCAAAAATTGACTAAGCTGTGAGAAATGACTTTGGATTGCTATCATTCATGTACTGTAACATTTCTCATATGTGACAATCTTTCTTCTCCACCTCAAATTGTTTGTATGGACCTGTCAGTCATCACTGCAATGACAAAGCAAAGCTGACAAAAGCTGAAAAAAAAACTGACAAAGCAATATCATGGACAGAGGACTTGTATTTAAGCAAGGGTTTGAAGTTAAAAATATTATCACAAACACAGAGATTTTGGCTTGATTGGATGTTAAAAGGCTGGAGTCGTGTGGATTACTTGTAAATTATTATGATGTTTTTATCAGCTGTTTGGACTCTCATTCTGACGGCACCCATTCACTGCAGAGGATCCATTAGAGAGCAAGAGATGTAATGCTAAATTTCGCCAAACCTGTTCCAATGAAGAAACATACTCATCTACATTTAATCATCTACAATTATATGGTAATGCATACTTTTTCTTTCAAAAACCATACATTTGACAGTATTTTACACTAAAATTATATATACAGTCAGTAATGCAATGTTAAACCATTTTCAGTTTTTTTTTTTTTTTTTACAGCATATGTTAAATAACATACAGTTATTAATGACCCATTTTTTTTGCTGTAGCCTAGTATTTCTTTTTTTTCTATAAAACATTTTTAGATTGAACCTATGCATGTTTTTGATTATTTATATATTATTTGTGCTCAACATGTATTTTGTTCCATGCTAAACAATTAACCAAAACAGAATAGCATTGATAAAGACAGTTAGGCAAATATGAGTACACTCTAAAAAAAAAAAAAAATGGTTCTTCAGCGGTTCTTTGGGGTGGTTAAGGTGCTATACACTGCTGTACATAAAGATGTCACACTTCACGGGGAGCAAGGAGCGAGGACACGAGGAGTACTGGAAATACACAGTCTTTAATGATCAACACACATAGGAGTCACAGGAACACAGGAATGACGATTAAGGACCGACAAACATGAACTGAATGGACTGGGGCTTTAAAGGACAGGACAATCAGGGGAGGAAGACGAGACACTCCTGGAATCAAATTAACAATTAACACGAGGGAGAAACACACACAGACAGGTCCATAGTCCTGACATAACGCCCCCTCCCGGAAGGTGCGTCCTAGCACCGTAGTAACATCCAAAGGGGAGGGGTGGGCGGGAACTAAGGAGGAGGCTCAGGCGGAGGACGAACCTCCGGGAGGGGGCCGGCTGACAGAGACCAGGGAGGCACCGAAGGAGGGAGGAGCCAGGGAAGAGACAGGAGGAGTAGGAGGAGTCCAGCAGGACCCAGACCACAGCCACGATGTCAGCCCACGGTGGAGCCGACAGAGGAAGGAGCCATGGAGGAGGAATGGCCGCCGGCTCCAGGGGGTCGACCAACGGTGGCGGAGCAGGTGGTGGAGGAGCCCAAGGCAGAGACGGAGAGCCGACGAGCCAGGGGGATGCCGAGGATCCGGGGGGCCAGGGTGGAGCCAAGGGCTCTGGTGACCAAGGCGGAGGCGGAGCTCCAGAGAGCCGCGGCAGAGCCGGAGCGACTGAGGACCAAGGTGGAGCTGGCGGGAGGAAGGAGCCCAATGGAGCCAGTGGGATGGAGTGACGAGGCGCAGCCAGAGGAGAGGAGTCCCGAGGCGATGGCGGGTCGACGCCCGACCAAGGCAGAGCCGGAGGGATGAGGGAGCCCGGTGGAGCTGGTGGATTGATGAATGACGGTGGAGGCGAAGGAGCTAGGAGCCGAGGTGGAGTAGCTGGGTCTATGGGCCGAGGCCTCGGAGGCTGGAGGCAGAGGTGAGGGGTTCTCCAGCCACGGCGATGGAGGATGGCAGACCCGCGGCGCTCGCACCGCATTGATGGAGGGCTGAGGGCGAGCAGAGGGGCTGCCAGACGACAGTGGTGGAGGAGGCAGGAGCGGGTGGGAGGGCGGGCATTTGAGAGCCTCCGGGCTTCCAGGGCTTAACTCTGGAACGGGAGCCGACACTGGGGGGCGCTCTGGAGGCGCGGGTTCTGGAGGACGCTTTTGGGGAGCGGGCACAGGGGGGCGCTCTGGAGGAGCAGACACTGGAGGGCGCTTGCGAGGAGCGGGCACAGGAGGGCGCTCGGGAGGAGCGGAGCTGGCTGGGACCAGCGGAGACGAAGAGAGGAGAGGGGAAACTTCGACCTCCAGATCATTTTCCCAGTCCAACAGATCCCCTTCTAAGTCCAGCAGCCCCAGATGTACTATCAGCTCACCCTCAGCCGCAGTGCAGTGCGCGGAGCTCCACTCGGCTGGCTCCCTCGTGATGGGCACTGTCGCCGGCTCTCGCACCTGGTCTGACGGGTGGAGCTCAACGTCCAGGGCGATCCATTGCTCAGTCGCTCGGCTTGGCGCTGGCTCGTCGATCACAGCAGGAAATGGCTCTCCGTCATCGGTGGGCTCGGGCTGGTGCTCCGCACCGCGGGGAGTTGGTGGGCTGGGCTCTGGGTCAGGAGTGGATCTGGCGAGATCATCCACAGGGTAGATGGTGAGTGGCGATCCATTTCTTGCCAGAATCCACTCCATGAAGGCGGCGAAATCCTCTTGAGGACCATCTTCGGATGACAGCGCTCTGCTCACGGTGTTCAGGCTTGCATCATAGAAGGAGCAGAACGCGTCGTCCGTGTAGCTGGTGGCGTTAGCTAGTAACGAGAGCAGTCTTGTATGGTCCTCGAGAGATCGGTCCCCCTGCTCCAGCAGGAGGAGGAGGAATTCGGGCCAGACGAGGGGATCCATGGGTCAACACAACGGAAACAAAAACACTGATAGAAAATGGTAAACAAAGAGGGTGGACACGGAGGTAACTGTATTGGTCGGTCCTTCTGTCACACTTCACGGGGAGCAAGGAGCGAGGAGACGAGGAGTACTGGAAATACACAGTCTTTAATGAGCAACACACGTAGGAACACAGGAATGACGATTAAGGACCGACAAACATGAACTGAATGGACTGGGGCTTTAAAGCACAGGACAATCAGGGGAGGAAGACGAGACACACCTGGAATCAAATTAACAATTAACACGAGGGAGAAACACTCACAGACAGGTCCATAGTCCTGACAAAAGAAGCCATTAAGCCAGCCATTAAGTTTTTTAACTGTGTTTGCACTTGGATGGGATTAATGCAGAACACAAATTCCAAGTATGGGTTACCATACTTGCCCACACCTCACTTCATTATACTCCAAATTTTGTAATTGCAGTAAATTAAACTTAATTTACTAATTGTACATCAGATATTAATTTATTATTTATATATATATATATATATATATATATATATATATATATACACACACACACACACACACACACACACACACACACACAAACAGACACACACAATATTTCTTTTTTTTCTATTTAATGAACACACACAAAATAAAATGTCTCTGTAACTCATTTACACATACCATATTAAAGTAAAATCAGTAAAAGAGTTAAAGCTCTGGTGTTGAATTATCCACAACCAGTTATCCAGTACAGCAGGTGGCGATAATGCTCTTAAGGAGTTATTCGCCATTAAACAAGAAGAAGGTGTTACATCCGGGACATTTACACTTTGCGCGCCTAAATGGGCTGAAATTTTTCTCATGGTCGCCATTTTCTTTGACCCGCGAATCGCGACGCGGAGCAAACGAGGACGGAAAATACAGACATTAAGTGTTTTATGTTATTCACACAGTATTCATTTTACAACATCACATTCTTTTAGAATGATATTTCTGTGCTGTGTGTGCGATGAGGAGGTTGCTTTTTAACAGGAAAACACTGAAAGTAAGTGTTTTATCATTTACAATATGTATTTTATAACATATTGATTTATAGTGATATTTATATGCTGTGCGCGTTTAAACTGCCAAAACTTTTCTCTCAGACGACATTTCCTTCGACTAGGTAGTCAAACTTTCCTTGATAGGTTGATGCTGGAGGAAATTAACAAAGCATCAGGGAACATCTACGTGTAATGAAGGAGAAAACAGAGAAGCTTAGACCAAACGTAGAGCTCCTCAAAGAAAGGATGGCGCTGATAAAATGCTATTGGACAAATCGTGTATCCAAATATAGCACAGAGGAGACTCTCTGAGTTCCTGTGTTTCAGACTGGCCAAAATGCTCAGTGCAGTAGTGTGTTAATTGCCTCTTTATTTTATTGTATGAGTTATGACTATATTTTAATACATATCTTTCCTCCTTTGCCTTCCTCTTAACATAAGCTCCTTTCGGTTCTGTGAGACCACGCCAATGTTCATGTGGACCAACAAATTCTCACACAGCTCTCTGTAATGACACACCGAGTCCTTCAAGTTTTGCGGAGTCCCCTGAACGAGAAGTTCAGGTGCATGATTGATGACTGTGAAGATGACAGACTGAAAAAAGGTAATTAAATCATTACTGCTTAGTTTTTCATTGTGCCAGTGACTGACACCCTACCTCTCTGCCTGAGATCATACCTGTCTTTTTTCCTGTATTTATCTGTCTTACACACAGTAATGGATGTAAAAAAAAAAAAAAAAAAAAAAAAAAAAAAAAAAAAAAAAAAACGGGTAAAAGCATCCACCATGTTATGTTAATCTAATGAAGTTATTTTGTTTAAAGGCTTACAGTTGGAAGCAGCTATTCTGCTCTTGTTTGCTCTGTTCAAGGAGGACCCGGGGTTTCTGTTTGAAGTTGAGGTGAGCCATGAACAGTTGACTACAGTGTGTGAAACACAATCTAATCAAAGCACTACACTTATTGCACATTTTGTTATTCAGATGATTTCAATGCAAATATTAGTTTTTTGTTTGTTGGTCTAAACAAACTATGCTATCAAACTGAAGAGAAATTTTGTTCATTTTCAGTTCATGGCCAAAAGTATTTGAGCAGTTCTTTGACAGTAGTTAAAAGTAATTTAACTCATAAGGTTTGCCTTGCAAATAAATGCTATTATTCCCTCTCCCCCTGGGCCATTCTCAGACCAGCCCATCCCAACACCTAAGTTGAAGCTTAAAGGCTGTAGGGAGGGTCATCTCGTGCAGTATGACCACATTGTGCTCACGTTAGATGGACAGGTAATCACAGAGGAGAGCGAGGACATCTCGACGGCACTGGGACTCCTCCTGTAGCAGCGGTTCTCAATTCCAGTCCTGGCAACCTGCCCCCACATGTTGTACATGTCTCACTTATTTAACGCACCTGATTCAGATCATGAGCTAGTTAGAAAAGAGCTCCTTGAATGAACTGTGCTCTGACTGACATGGTCCCTACACAGTGTCCCTACACGGAACATTCCTTCACAGATTTACACTACTTCCTGTCACTGTAAGTCAATATTCTATATTTCTGGGCCGCTGACCGCTGACACAGAGAGACAGAGAGGAGACAAATTATTGAATAAAGTCGTTATTTTTATTTTCTTTGAGTACAAAAAGTATTCTCGTCGCATCATAAAATTCAGATTGAACCACTGATGACTATTTTGACGATGTTTTTTATACTTTTCTGTGCCTTGACAGTGTAATTTACTTGGCAGTCAATGGGACAGTCACAAGACTCCCGGTTTTCATCCAAAATATCTTAAATTGTGTTCTGAGGACAAACGAAGCTTTTACGGGTTTGGAACGACATGGGGGTAAGTGATTAATGACAAAATTTTCATTTTGGGGTGGAGTAACCCTTTAATGTTAAAAAGACTAGATTTTCCAAATAAAGTAAAGAACTAATGCAGGCCTAAGACTGTAGGCGAAAAAGTTACCTGATTACAGGGCTACAGTATATTTATGTAAACCAGGAATCTCTCTTCTTCAAAAATGCACATATTTCAAGCTTGTTGCATTATTTTGTATGTGTATAAAACAACAACTCCCTGTATATTGTGATGTTGTATATGTATATTCCCTGGCTTGTCAGTGCTCATTTTATTTGCTGCTGAAAGAAATAAATTAAAAGGTTTTGAAAGTGTGATGTATTTTGTTTCTCAGATTTTTAATCTTTAAAGCCGCAATTTGGTAAGAAACGATTAGTTATCATTCATCTTTTAAGTAAAAGTGTCATTTAGAACCATATTGGCTCATCTATGGTAGTCATATATGGCACCTCTAATGGTTCGGTATAACACAATTTGACAAATGTGCTATAAAGCTTCTTATCTTTAAGAATATGTGCCATATAGTACCAAACAAGGTGTCCCTATGATTAAAAGCCAAAGAACCACCGTTGAACACCATTTTTGAGAAAAAGTGCTATATGGCACCTCTTTTGGTTCTAAATAGCACCATTTGACAAAGTGCTATATGGCACCTCTAATGGTTCTATATAGCACCATTTGAAAAAGGTGCTATATAGCACCTTTAAGAATAGGTGATATATAGCACCAAAAGTGGTTCCCCTTTGATTACGAGCCAAAGAACCACTTTTTTTTTTTTTTTTTTTTAGAGTGTAGGCTATAATTTGTTTTGTCTCTTTGCAGTGCTTGATGTTGAGTTTCACAACAACATTCATTATTATATCATTATTATATCAATAACTTTAGGGTTCATGCTGTCATGATAGACATATAGATGCTTGGGAACTTCATTTACATCTCCCACTAGATGGCGGTAGTAACCTGCAAGTAACTAGTGAGCCACTTGGACTAATTGAAATTAAAGCATGTATCTTCTTATAAGTCTTCGTTTGTGAGTAATGTATGAGAAAGCAGTGATGTTGGAAATATCGCAAATCTGAATAATTGGTCATTTAAATACAACGTTTTGGCAGACTTTGGCTTTTGGTCTTTAGTGCATATCAGGGAACTATTGATGTAATTATCGTCCTCTCTTCTTGGCTAACACTCCGAAACTCGGGGTCAGAACCTTGGTTGAGACCAAAATGAACACGGATTGGCATGAAAATGTAGTAATTTGACCTTATATAGCCTACTACAAGTCTGTGTTTTACAATCAACACATGACTTTAAGCCAGGGGTATCAAACTCAGTTCCTGGAGGGCCGCAGCCCTGCAGAGTTTTGTTCCAACTCTGCTCCAACACACAAACCATCTAGTTTATCTGGATCAGGTGTGTTTAATTAAGGTTGCATCTAAACTCTGCAGGGCTCCAGCTCTGCAGGAACTGAGTTTGACACCCCTGCCTTATGCCCAGGTTAAAGTAAAGAAAACCACACCTCACATTTAGTAAAACAAGGTGACATAATGGATAGTAGCCTACTCCCTGCTGAAAAAAAAAAAAAAAAAAAAAAAAACAATAGACACCATTACAACTTTTGTTGATTTGTAATGGTATTGGTAGTGGAAACCATTAGAATTTTCTGTGATGGCTTCTATGTTGTTGTTGTTGTTGTTGTTGTTGTTTGTTTTTTTGTTTGTTTTTGTTTTGTTTTATTTTTTTATTTTTTTTTCCCCAGAAGGGCTGTGTGAAGAAAGATGTAAAACATCAGAAGACACCAACCTTGGATCGACATACAAAACTGGCATATAGGCCTATTATTCCTACTTTGTAATATTAGCCTTATAGCCTATTGTAATCATTATAAGCACACGTTGTAATTGCTGTCTCACACATTCGTTGTGTTTGCCTAACTGATCGTTAACTAAACACATAACATATCCTATTATAGCTGATATTACTGACATTTGAGCATTACTTTGACACATTCATCTCTGACTGATAACAGAATACCTTCTTATTGTAACACTGAAGCAAGCATTTTAAATTTGCTTTGAAACAGTACGTATTGTGAAATGTACGAATTAGAAAGAACAATCTTTATCTCAACACCTGAAGCAACGTTCGTGATAGATTTTAAGAGGAAATTTTTGAAATTCTATACCTCAAAATCAGTTTGTATGTTATACTCAGGCAGAGGGACCAAGATGGGTCTTGCACATGTTGTCCAGTTGAGTCCCACCTAGTGGCAAGTGCAATCTTATATGAAATCCATGTGGGCAGTTAACATGGGGCCATTATGGAACCCGCGGTCAATCCTACATGGACATTTTCAGCCCATTTCAAACTCATATGGGCCCCACATACAAATGTTGGCTGGGGAGTGAGCATGCTCTGAATAATTGTCATCACTCTAATACTGTTGAAGAAGTTTGGTGTGACACAATTGCCCCCTGTTCCAATTCACCGGTTACAATGGCCAACAGAGGAGTGAATGTAAACTTCACTGCCAGATATCCTGTCACTGCATACAGTCTTGCAAATCAATCATTTCTGTGTTTATACACAGTACACTGATGTATAATTCATGAGTTAAATATTGATGTCCTGTACTGTGGTCCTGGGGAGCACTGCTGTGAAACTTATATCGTTTGGACTGCATTCTTTTACAATCTTTTTGGTCTAAATATAGGATGTAATGATTTTTCTAGATAGTTTCTGTTTCCACTGCAGCTGTGCAATAGACTTATGTTCCTCATAAGAACAATTTATCATCATTACGAGAGATCTTTGGGGTCTGACAGATTCCTGAAACATTAATGTGAAGAGACCACCAGGAAGTGGGAAAAGGAGAAACAGTGAGAGTGCTAGAATGGATTTGAACATGGATATGTTTAAAAATAATTGTCAAGACCAAGGTCGAAAAGCCCCTAATGGGACATGTCGATGGAGAAAAAAATAAAAAATAAAAATAAATAAATAAAAATAAAAATAAATTAAATGGGAGGGGGAAAAAAAGTATATTTCAATGATTTTATGTTTGCACACAAATGTTTTCAGTTCTCTTAAGAAACTCACAAAACGTTTGCATTTAGGGGCTCCACAGAAATTAGCAGCTTAGAATGTATTATAGGCTACAAATACAACTGAAGATCTTATACAAGTGAGATACATGATTTTAAACACATTTTCAGAAAGTAAAGCATGAATAAAGCAATACATATGAGTGAACATCTAGAACAGGCTTCTCAAATGATGTCTGTCATTAGGAGCTTCAACCACAGAGTGAATGAACACCAATCAGTGATGAGTCTTTAAAAGGATGTTTTCAGAGCATCTCACAGCATCTGTGCAATCTTACCTGCAGTAAATCATGCTGGTTCCTCTCGCTCTGAACCTGCTGAATCAGCAACTTCACTTTCATGTTGAAGGATTTCAAATTCTTTGTAGGGTTGCTTCAAGAGAGCAACCATTGTACATTTTTGTTGAGTTTTATTTCCTTTCTTTTATATTTATTAATTTATATACATTTAGCATTCAATCATTCAATTATATCATTTAATCATATAATCATTTATAATAATCATTTGAACATTTATATACTCAATTTATTGATTGATTGATTCATTCATTCATCAGTCATTTTATATTATTTTATTTATATTATTTCATTGTTGTTTCACGGTCTTTGTGAGTAATAGATAAGAGAATGTTTCCATTTCAAGGTTTTTAATGTCATTATTGAAGCAGTAATTTTCCTTTGCTTTTGCTTTGATATACAGTAATAACACTTGTTGGATTTGTGCTGTTGAGATAAATTCTGTATCGAAACATACGCAGTTATGCTTATTTAATGAAACTTATTTTACCATCACTTTGTCTTCTGCTTTCTGCTTTTCCCGTTGTTTTTTTTTTTTTTTTTTTTGACATTCTACCCTATTCTGTGACAATAATTCCACGCACACACTACAAGATTTTAGCACTGTTTTTCCATTCGTCGACAGTTTGAGATGGAGATCACCAAACAGAAGCCCCAAATCTGAGGCAAATCTGTGTTCACTGATATGAGTGATGATAGGTTTATCAAAGATGTGATGTGAGAGAAGCGCCGAAGCCGGTTTAACAGGTTAAATATTTAGACCTGTCTTCGATCCAAGTCTTGTAGTGTGAAATGTGTTTTTACTGGAACAGACATCAGTACTGACAGACAGTTGTGTAGTGTGAAAAGCAATCCAAAGACTTTGTGTATGAGAAGCATACATGGCATGTTGGAGCAATGCCAAGATCAGCGTTGTTTTCTTTAGGGTTGGGCTAGTCTTTAGAGCTGCTCTCGCTGGGCATATACAACTCCTTTTTCTTTCTTTCACTCTGCGAGAAAGCAACTCTTACTGGCCGAAGACAATATAGCCATTCATTACAGATGTAGCTTTAACAGGAATATGAGACAAAATAATAATCCATGCTCCAGATGTTCTTCATTATGACCTTTGGGTTGGAAACACCCAACATACACAAATACTGTATTTTCTCTTTTGAGAGTATAGAGCTGGCATTTTATTATATATATATTTTTTTTTCTTCTTGGCATTATCTCAAAGTGGAATCACCATTTCATTTGTGTTGAGGCAGCATGATGTGCATTGGCTTGCTCATAAGCTCTGGAGAATTTAAGTTGTGAGTATTTAAGGAATTTTCTGAATCAAAAAACAACAAAACCAAACCCACAAGAGAGATTGATTCTTCTGTCTTTGCACATAACAGACGGCTCCAATTTAGAAGAATGTTGCAAGCAACATTATTTCACCGACAAAACATAATTGTTACTGAATGAATCCACATTTTTGAAAAAGTCTGACGGATTGACTCATTCAAAAGTTAGTTAATGAATGTGTTAATGAATGATTCACACACTCGCTAATTAAGACCGAATTAATTCAGAATAACATGCCTTATACTAAAATACATTTGAAATATATTTACTTCCGATAAATTCAAAAGATCACCGATATTATTCAAAGATCATACAGTCCTCATCAACAGTGATATTAAAACACGTTTTAGGCTTAATATTAAGAATTGTGCACTGCACAAGTGATACTTGGAATAAAGATTGATTATAGTTTTATATCATTATGTCTCAAGCAGTATGTCAGTAAATATGTAAATAAATTTGAACTATATTCAGTATTAAATAAATATATTGTAAATATATTACTAGGGAAGACATTACTTATTTAATTGGATTGGTAACAGCATTTCAAATTCTTAATTTAAACATAAATTAGAATAAGACAGTGTGTCTTATTATTCTATTTTAATTTATTGATTCAATTTAATAATTTGACACAAAACAGGATGGATTCGTATTTAATAGGGTTAGTAAAAAATGGTAAAATGTAATAATATGTTTTAAAGAAAGCCATGGGAAGTGAATTTTAGGGGCCAAACATTGCCCCTTAATGAAAAAGTTAATTTCTGTCACTGGTCTAGCCCCACCATGAGACATCATTGCAAGTCAAGGCTATTTATATGACCAGTGCGGATATGAGAATAAGGGTAACTTGTCTTAGTCACTTACTTTAGTTCTTTAATTTTCTATATCATCAGCTGAATGGAGTCTCTTATAGAAGCTTTCATTCTCTTTATTCTCTGCATTCCTTTATTGGTAAGACTCAAATTTCCCAGACTGTCCCTCTGGACATGCAGCAGAAAGAGATCTGGAGAATGAGTCATTTGCAGTCTGTAGCCAGCATTTAGTCATGAGCTCCTGCTAAACTAGAGCTGATATGAGTAGAAAATGCTTTATTCAGCACATACTTCAAAAGATAGCAGCCCTGCAGTGCAAATACAGTCTAACAACATGAGGTTAATGATTAAAAGAGCATTATAAATAACAACAACATTCCCTTAATTAATTATGCTCAATGGTTAATATGTGTCTTATTTTGTATATTATTTTGTATATTTGTACACCACGTGATTTAGTAGTATAAATAGTGTGTTCACACTTAAAACTTGGCAAAGGGTATTATGGGGATTGATTTGAACCTTCAAAACAAAGGTATGCTAGGTAGTGCCAACCACCGGGTTGCAAGCTGGAGTTACCACTGGAGGACCAGCGGGGACGATAATTTCCCCAATGCCACCAACTCCACACGGACCAAAGACAAGTGATATAGTGCTTTAAAAGATGGATTTAGATGACTTCAAAACGCATACAGGAAAGGTTTCCAGCCGTCTCGTAAAATACTCGATCGTTATGAATGAAATTATTAATTTGATATTTGCCTGTCGTGGGACAGGGATCATTTAAACAGTCCACACATTTGCCATATATATATATTTTTTTTTTTCTGTCGCTCGACCATGTCATGTGTAGTCAGTCCCTTACGAAAATTAACCATGGTTTTATTGTAGTAAAGTAGTAATGTTTTCTGTTTGTTTGTTTTTTTTTGGGGTGGGGGCGTGTTTAGTACCATTTGTATAATCACAGTTTTACTACAAATACCATGGTTAAACTATGTGTAGTGTAGCAAAACCATGGTTAATTTGTGGTTACCATGGTTTAACTATAGCAACCATGTTTTTTGGTTTAATTTGTAGCTATGCCCACATGAAAAAATACTATAGTAATTTATAGTAAATACTGTAGTGTTTTTGGGCCATACTATAATAAAGCACTTGAAATAATTTGTTGTGGTAATTCTATCATTTCTGTGGTAATATAAAAATTACAGTAATATAAACAAATTTCTTTATCCAATACTGTACTAAGTTTTCTACAACTATAGGGTATATTATACTACAATACACTACACTTTACTGTGGTAAAAACTAAAGTATACTACAGTATGTATTACAGTTTATCAGTTCACTATAGTTAATACTACAGTATGCTGTAGTATTCATTAACAAAGTGTTGTAAATACTATAATATATACAATATAATACACTTTAGTATAGTGGTTCAAAAACACTATAGTATGTACTATAAATTACTATAGTATGTTTTCATGTGGATGATTTTCGTAAGGGATGCTCAGTAACCACAACATATACCACGCTTCACCTTAAATGTAGTTTTACTGTGGTATTTGTACGTATGGTAACCACAGCACTTGTCATTTTACCATAGTTACTGTCTACTCTTTGTATTGAAAGCACTGTATAACACAGCACTTACCATGGTTTACCACAGTGACTGTATTTTTAATGTGGTATTTGTAGTTAAAGCACAGAAACAACAGCAATTAAAATGCTTTTACCACAGTAACTGTGTATTTACTGTATACTATTTGGAAAGCACAGTAACCACAATGCTTTTTGTGAAGTGATTATAATTCAGTATTTTTTCTGTCTTGCAGTTACTTCAGATCACATACTCCACAACAACCTGTAATCCAACAGCTCTCTTTCTCTCTTTCTCTCAAAGCTTTTCCTTTCCTATTTTTCCAAGCTGTAATCCATGATTCATTTACACATAGTTTTGCTCTCTCTCTTTCTGTGGTTCATCATGGCCTTTTTTTAAAACTCAGAATCAAATTCTGACCAATTCTGTCAGAAAGCTGCTAGAATTAACAGGGAACTTGAACTCGAAGCTCTCAGAAGCTGACAAGCAGGCAGAACAAGTCCTTCAAAGGTTCAACCTTTCACAGGTAATATTGAACACATTTAGTTATAACCAATTTGCTTTAATGAACGCATCCTTATGTTATGTGTTAATAATAACTTTCCTTACAGTCCTTCCTCTCAAATATTTTGGTCACAGATCATTTTAACACACTGTCTCATCATGTATATGTTTCTCTTCGTTTCAGCTGAAAGGGAAGACCAAAGGAAGGCCTGTCATGGGATTTGAATTTGACCATCTTGTGCGTTTACGGAGAAGACCAAGAGCTTCAAAGGCAAACACTTCCAGTGGTATGTCTGTGTTGGTCTGAGCACCCTGACTGAACATTACTGCAGTTACATTTTGCACAGCATGTGATATTTCCTAAACTTTGCTTTACATATCCCACGGCCCCATCAGGAAGAACCCCCAGAAAATTCTCATGTTGAAGTAGTAATAATTCATACAATTTACCAAGTCAGCAAATTCATATGACATTGTACGAGTGTACTCATACAAAATTCTACGACTTTTACATTCTACGACTGCTGACATTGGCCATTGCCTCAACTCTCATGCAGATTGTGCTCATAGTAAATAGTCAGAGTGTTTATATCATAAAGTTTATTTTAAGTCCATTGTAGTGTTTATTAACCTTTACAAATTGGCACAGCGTCTTCACATTCCAACAGTACGTGATATCTGTCCACACCTCACAGTCTGCTTTCTTTCCATGTTGATCTGTCTAAGAAGCAAGAGTCTGGAAATGCTAGTTTAACTTGTTATGTGACAAATCATATCTGCAATTAATTTGGCCAAATCAGATCACATAAAGCTGTTCACACTAAGACCAATAACTATAATGGTAAATATTTTAGCATTCACACCAACAGACAATAATGGTCTGTTTAATGTTATAAACGTTACAGTTACAGTATATTTTTGTTTGCTATTTGCTGTTGTCAAGGTTTTTATTGTTCATCATGTGATAAATTATCTTTGTTCCTGTCTTGCAGGATTTCTCACAGACTACTTAGTCCTTCTCCATCGGCTCTCCACAATATCAGCCCTTCCAAAAGCTTTCACATCGCTCTCTCTCTCGTGTAGCACTTCTGCTTTCAGGGCTTTACTGCCAACTTTCAGTCTTAGCATGTCTACTTGTTTTCATTTCTACTTTACAGTCAACACTCCCATCTCTACTTTGAGCACTCCTGACACTATATAAATAAATATATATATAATATACATACATACATACATACATACATATATATATATATATATATATATATATATACACACACACACACACACATATATATATATATATATATATATATATCATAATTGTTAACCATTTTAATTGGTCCTGCACTTAGTCACAATAGAAGCAAACAATGATTACAGGAGAATAATAATCGTAAAATATTAAAATATTCTTCTTAATCTTTTTTTGACTATTTGTTCATTAAAGGGAAGAAAATATATATATATATATATATTTTTATTTTTTTTTTTTTTTATTTTTTTTTTTTCACCTGGAGCCTCAAAACTCCTGGTTTGTAAAATGTTATTTGGCATCTTATGACATTTTCTGTAAACAAATTCTCTTTTTATGTTTTTTTTTTTTTTTTAAGGGGTTTTTATTGCATATTTTTTAGTTACATATATATTTCCATGTACCCATTAATTACTTTATCAATCAGTCATTGTTTTAAGTTGTTATGTTTCACTATAACTGCTTTTTTGCTTTTGATTTTTTTCCATAGTGGCACAAACTGGAGAGAGAGTGCTGTTCTGGGCACTATGTTTGTCTTGGAAAAGTTTGACATATCAATAAACTTTGGGAAATTTGTAGTGTGTGTGTGTTATTTATTATTATTTATATATATATATATATATATATATATATATATATATACACACACATTCCCGTAGGTCAACTGGCAGAGCTAAGAATAGCAAGTTTGTAGGGTCCATTTCCAGGAAACATAAAAGTGATTAATTGTACTTTTAATACACTATACATACACTGTAAATGTTACAGAAGCAAAGTTGAATAGTAGAAAAATACTGCATGTTTGAATATTTATCAGAGGTGTTGTTTTTGTAAGCAAATGAAACATTTTGACATTTATTATTTATTTTTCACACAGTATATGAACACTTTTGAGTTTAAATATTGTACATTAATTAATATTAGTGTAAACAATGTATACAATGGGAACCATTAAACTCTTGTTTGGAAAAACAAACAAACAAAAAACACTAATCAACAAATTTATTGCTGCATCAGGTTAACCACACGATGCAATCTGTTGTTGCAGTTTTATATTGAGTGGAGACAAATAAATCTTGAACTGATTCTCTGTCCATTCACCACAAGAACCCAGAAAATCCTGTCATAGATGACCATATATGGACAAGTAAGTGTGCCGCCTCTGCTCAACTGGGTTGCCATTGTCTTTGAAGTTCTCTTGGCACTCGCAGAAGTCGCTGTGATTGGACTATCTT
The DNA here is from genome assembly GCA_039654775.1 of Spinibarbus caldwelli. Classification (NCBI taxonomy): domain Eukaryota; kingdom Metazoa; phylum Chordata; class Actinopteri; order Cypriniformes; family Cyprinidae; genus Spinibarbus; species Spinibarbus caldwelli. The sequence goes on along the minus strand of CM077262.1, from coordinate 22,563,503 downwards.
TTAACTCAAATTAAAAAAAAAAAAAAAAAAAAAAAACGCTTAATGTTGCAAAGTACGTTTTGCTGTTATTATTACATCAGTAATACCTTCAGTTAACAATGCAGTGTTGCTATGTCGTGAGAAATTGCCACTTTACTGAGATCGTAACCCTAACCCTGAGCATAACTTTATTGAACTACAAATACCAGCATCATGTTTTTCGCATTTTGATTTTTTTTTTTTTTTTGCTCTTCCAGGGGACTCTACTGGGCCCCTGGGGATGGAAGGGCAGTAAAACATACACAGATCTATTCTCAATATCACAAAAAAATATTGTGCTGAGTCACATTTTTTAGATTTAGTCTTTTCAACAACTTGCCAATATATAAGTTGCAAGTAAACAAAGACACCAATTTAAACAACTAATACATACTATGACACTTCATTGTACTATCACACAATGTCAATGTGTCATTCAGTAAGACAAGTACAGACAGTGTGTGGTTTATGATGCAAAAGCCATAAATTTCATGCAATTCAAAGAACCATGATATAAAACACCTAATTTGTATCTCTGTGTCAAAAAATGTCCCATCTTTGTCCTGTTCAGGTGCTAAACATCACTAATGTCCATGATCATCTTGCTTATAATACAGTACATGATTTATGTTGATCTCTCCCCAGTGCATCACCCTCAGTTGTGCATGTAGTGCCTGTAGCAATATAGTCCATGCAGTCTATTCTAATGCATCTTTCAGCATTCCCTTCATACCGGAGTCATTAATATGACCACATGTTCATATCTTAATTAAAACAATCATAGTAATTATATGTATTGTTTACAAAATTAAATGGTGTATTTACCAAACACCATCCCTAATACAGAATATTCACCATACTTTATTATCCAATACCACGTGCAATACTTTACTGGAGGATACTGCATAAAGACAGCTAAAGTAGCATATAAAGACAAATCATATTCAAGAGAAATAAAAATGAGTTATTTAAAACCCTATTATTTTAATCAGATGAAGCCACCCAAATGCATGCATGGTGAAATGTGTTGAGCATCATAGAATCACATTCAGTTTCCTTCTCATCATCAGAGCTCTCCTGGTTTTCTTCCTCTTGCTTGCTTGTCCATGTCCCTATCATAAACTTATTCTTCCATGACTTAAACAATTTGCAGTTGTTATCCCGCACCCTACAATAAAACTGATGAACAAAAGACATGACCAATTCAAATCAAATCACTTTATTGTCACAATACCATGAACGCAAGTGTACAGGTGGTCAAAGTCTTTTGTGCAAACTGCAGCATGACAATATGGATTACAAGTATTGAATATATATATGCAACACACATATATAAGGAACTCAATACAGGTAGAGCACAACATATGGTACATATTATACTATACAGAGAGCGTGCAATGAAAACAATAATAAACACAATAATCACAGTACACCTATACTTTTACAGTGCAGTACGGTATGAATTAGTGCAAACAGATTGTCAGGGTGCAGAATAATTGTGAGTCAGAGTCCAGTCAGTGTAAGTGATAGAGTGCAGTGCATATGAAGTTGGTGTGCTGTTATTGGTATGAGTTCAGTTCAGTCTGATTGTCTGTGGAAAGAACTTGTCTTGCAGTCTGCTGGTGAAGGATCTGTGATAACATCTGCCTGATGGTAACGGTGAGAGCAGTCCATGGCTTGGGTGGCTGGAGTCTCTGACGGTCTTCCTCACACAACACCTGGTGTAGATGTCCTGGAGGGACAAAACATGTATTTAGGGTGTGGTAAATCAATAAACAATATATAGTATTTTTTATTTATAATTGTTGCACTGGACTTGCCATCGATTCTTGTTGGAGGTTGTTGGAGGTATGGGCTAAAAGAATCCCTCCACCACTATCTCTCAGTTATGAAGTTTTCTTTTATGGGCCGTAACATCTGAGTTGTTGCAGTAGAGCTGTTCATGAATGCAGTCTTCACAGCAGTTACCTGATGGGTTCAGGCAGCAGTGCAGCACTTGGTGGCCATTGAAGTGACATCTTCATCCTCTTTCAAACAAACAGATAAAACAATAACTTTAGAGAAATAATATTGGTGAATTCAGGTGCAGGTGTCAGAACTGACCATATTCAGTCATTTCCTGCCCAAATCCCAGAGATGATGCATAGCTGATTTGCTCATTCTAGGAGCTATAAAAAGATGCATGTGTGAAAAACTATAACTGCTGACTTTTGAGAGATCAACATCAATGCTGTACCACACATAACTGCATTGAATACAGACATACCAGTGGAAATGTGCAACTTTCCAGCTTTCTCTTTTCTGTTTGGGCATAAGAAGGCCATGTTCATTCCTCATTCATCAGGACTGGTTTGACCGGCTTGCTGTGACTGATTTTCTTTGCGTTTTTGGTCTTCAGCTGTAAAACAAAAAAAATATCTATTGACCCCATATTTAATCATTATTGTTGTTTAAACATAAATTAAGTAATTATAATAATAAACTTCAAGCTCAAGTTCCCTGGCAACTCTAGTAGGCTCCTGAGTTCATCTGTATACATCAGATTCAGAAACTGAGAAAAGGCCATCATGCAAACTCTCAGTTTCTACCTTACAGCAGAGTATCAAAGAATGTGTAAGTGAGTGAGGGAGTAAAGGAATAAGATGAAGATGAATAGTCAGAGAAAGGCAGAATTTTGTGTGTAAGTTTAACAGAACGAGAGGAAAGCAGCATTAGAAAAAGCTGTATCTTCAACAGCAAGCTAAATTAATATTAATTTTATTAAACATGATTACATGCTGCCATATTGCTGTAAGCAGTTTAAAGGCCTCTTCACACCAAGGATGAGTCTATACCGCAGCTATTTAACATTTAATGACAAAGAGGAAGAATATCGTTGGAATCTCTTTCAGAACAATTTCAGAATCCACCAGATTTTAAAGAGCTTGAGCATTCAAATGGCAGACAACATAACCACAACGCATGCTTATAATAAACAGAATATTACTGTCTGTTGGTGTGGATGCTAAAATACTTCTCATTATAGTTATTGCTCTTGGTGTGAACAGCTTTAAGTGATCTGATTTGGCCAAATTAATTGCAGATCTGATTTGTCACATAACAAGTTAAACTAGCATTTCCAGACTCTTGCTTCTTAGACAGATCAACATGGAAAGAAAGCAGACTGTGAGGTGTGGACAGATATCACGTACTGTTGGGATGTGAAGACGCTGTGCCAATTTGTAAAGGTTAATAAACACTACAATGGACTTAAAATAAACTTTATGATATAAACACTCTGACTATTTACTATGAGCACAATCTGCATGAGAGTTGAGGCAATGGCCAATGTCAGCAGTCGTAGAATGTAAAAGTCGTAGAATTTTGTATGAGTACACTCGTACAATGTCATATGAATTTGCTGACTTGGTAAATTGTATGAATTATTACTACTTCAACATGAGAATTTTCTGGGGGTTCTTCCTGATGGGGCCGTGGGATATGTAAAGCAAAGTTTAGGAAATATCACATGCTGTGCAAAATGTAACTGCAGTAATGTTCAGTCAGGGTGCTCAGACCAACACAGACATACCACTGGAAGTGTTTGCCTTTGAAGCTCTTGGTCTTCTCCGTAAACGCATAAGATGGTCAAATTCAAATCCCATGACAGGCCTTCCTTTGGTCTTCCCTTTCAGCTGAAACGAAGAGAAACATACACATGATGAGACAGTGTGTTAAAATGATCTGTGACCAAAATATTTGAGAGGAAGGACTGTAAGGAAAGTTATTATTGACACATAAAATAAGGATGCGTTCATTAAAGCAAATTGGTTATAACTAAATGTGTTCAATATTACCTGTGAAAGGTTGAACCTTTGAAGGACTTGTTCTGCCTGCTTGTCAGCTTCTGGGAGCTTCGAGTTCAAGTTCCCTGTTAATTCTAGCAGCTTTCTGACAGAATTGGTCAGAATTTGATTCTGAGTTTTAAAAATAGGCCATTATGAACCACAGAAAGAGAGAGAGGAAAACTATGTGTAAATGAATCATGGATTACAGCTTGGAAAAATAGGAAAGGAAAAGCTGTGAGAGAGAGAGAGCAAGAGAGAGAGAGAGTAAGAGAGAGAGAGAGAGAGAGAGAGAGAGAGAGTAAAAGAGAGAGAGAGAGAACTACAAGTGATGGCTTCTTAAAAGAGCTGTTGGATTACAGGTTGTTGTGGAGTATGTGATCTGACGTAACTGCAAGACAGAAAAAAATATTGAATTATAATCACTTCACAAAAAGCATTGTGGTTACTGTGCTTTCCAAATAGTATACAGTAAAAACACAGTTACTGTGGTAAAAGCATTTTAATTGTTGTTGTTTCTGTGCTTTAACTACAAATACCACATTAAAAATACAGTCACTGTGGTAAACTATGGTAAGTGCTGTGTTATACTGTGCTTTCAATACAAAGAGTAGACAGTAACTATGGTAAAATGACAAGTGCTGTGGTTACCATACGTACAAATACCACAGTAAAACTACATTTAAGGTGAAGTGTGGTATGTGTTGTGGTTACTGAGCATCCCTTACGAAAATTATCCACATGAAAAAATACTATAGTAATTTATAGTACATACTATAGTGTTTTTGAACCACTATAGTAAAGTGTATTATATTGTATATATTATAGTATTTACAACACTTTGTTAATGAATACTACAGCATACTGTAGTATTAACTATAGTGAACTGATAAACTGTAATACATACTGTAGTATACTTTAGTTTTTACTACAGTAAAGTGTAGTGTTTTGTAGTATAATATACCCTATAGTTGTAGAAAACTTAGTACAGTATTGGATAAAGAAATTTGTTTATATTACTGTAACTGTTATATTACCACAGAAATGATAGAATTATCACAACAAATTATTTCAAGTACTTTACTATAGTATGGCCCAAAAACACTACAGTATTTACTATAAATTACTATAGTATTTTTTTCATGTGGGCATAGCTACAAATTAAACCAAAAAACATGGTTGCTATAGTTAAACCATGGTAACCACAAATTAACCATGGTTTTGCTACACTAAACATAGTTTAACCATGGTATTTGTAGTAAAACTGTGATTATACAAATGGTACTAAACACGCCCCCACCCCAAAAAAAAAAAAAAAAAAATACTACTTTACTACAATAAAACCATGGTTAATTTTCGTAAGGGATTGACTACACATGCCATGGTCGAGTGACAGTTACTCTGGTAAAAAAAAAAAAAAAAGGCAAATGTGTGGACTGTTTAAACGATCCCTTTCCCACGACAGGCAAATATCAAATTAATAGTTTCATTCATAAATACGGGACGATCGAGTATTTTACGAGACGGCTGGAAACCTTTCCTGTATGCGTTCTGAAGTCATCTAAATCCATCTTTAAACGCACTATATCACTTGTCTTTGGTCCGTGTGGAGTTGGTGGCATTGGGGAAATTATCGTCCCTGCTGGTCCTCCAGTGGTAACTCCAGCTTCATATATGCGTGACATTTTCACACCTAGAGGAGGCAAAGCGTGACACTCACACGCATCCTCGAGTGGCCCAGCGTGTCTGTTACACGCTTTGGCGTGATACCGGGTTGGTAGTGCACACACGTCAAATGCTGTCATCTGCCTTCACGGTCAGTAGAGTGTACTTTGACTCAACAGTGCGTGAGACCGAGTGGAACGTGGAAAATGAAGTACATCTGGGCTTTTTAATGTACTAAAGCTAGCAGCAACCTTTTAAAAAAAAAAAAAAAATAAATAAATAAATAAAAAAGGTTATTTCCTTCAAAAGGAAGATGTCAAATGTTTCAGTGTAGTAAAAAAAAAATAATAATAATAATAAAAAAATAAATAAAAAATAAACAAAAATTAAATACAATCACAAATGAAATGGAAGTAGCAAAGAAACACTACACAGTAAATTATTTTATTTTATTTTATTTTTATTTATTTATTTTTTTTTATTTAGCATATAGTCTTTCCAACAACACCCTAGCAATTGCCTATAGAAGTGCAAAACCAATAGCAACCACCTAAAACACCTTTGCTCTTTTCTCTTTTATAAGCTGCTTTGGATAAACATGTCTGTTAAATGCATAAATGCACTTCAGTTCTAAAAAGAAGCAAAAATTTAGGACATTTATAGTTAGTCACACTTAAAAAGTCTGGATGTCATTAGATACAAATTATCAATGTAAATATCATTCATTTTAAAGAAAGATAGTACACCCTAGAAAAAAAAAAAAACATACTAAACTGGTATACTTGAAGTCTGCTAAATTGGAACAACTAATTATATACTTAATGCACTTTAATTGTGCTGAAGTAGTGCTGAAGTTTAATTAAGGATATGCTTAAGTATATTTGATTGTGCTAAAGTGGAACTTTTACAAGTATACTTTAGGTACACTTTAAATGTTTTGCATTTAAAGACCGATAATTCAAAGATCATACAGTCCTCATTAATAATGGCATTTAGGCTTAATAATAATAAATATTCATTGTACACAAATAGTACTCCAAATAAAGTTGAATTATAATTTTTATATCAGTAAGTCTCGAGCGATATGTCAGTAAATATGTTAATAGATTTGAACAAAAATATGAAATAAATATATTTTAAATATATTACTTTTTTACTAGGGCAAGCACACTTTAAAAACAAAACATTTCACAAAAAGAAGTCTGTTATTTTCGAAACAATAAAACAACAATCATCTTCAGTAATCATCTAACTGTCCGAGACCTTTATGGGGCCACAGTTGAAATGGTTATCATTTTCACCTAACACTCTGAAAGAAACAAAATGCTTAATTTATTTCCATTCCATTCTTTTTAAAGTCTTCCTCTGCGGATGTTACTTCTCTCCTCTCCAGTCCGATGTTTCTCTAGAGCACAGCACAGCAGTATTCACACCGCCAGTGTGTCTGGGAGAACGGCGCAGTGTCACAATAAGAGCAGCGCACCATGACCACCGTCTTTCTGCCCACGCTGATCAGGCTTTGTGTATCACCTCTGTGGCTCCACATGAATGGGAATCCTCTTCTACTGTGTGAAAAGAAAGATACTTTACTCGTACCCTCTCTTCTCCTGCCTTTCTAGCATTACAGGAGTAGTCTAAAGCTCTTGCACAAAGGACAGCCCTATTTCACTGCGTTCCGGGGTGTAAAAGCATGCCATTCCTGTTATCCTTGGAAATATTTTTCAGAATTTTGTGAAACCATTGATCAAAGGCAGGATGAATCTACATCGAAATCATATTCTTGATCATATGCATAATAAGTATCCCATGAAAAATAATTTGTTGCAATCTGCCAGAGAAAACACATTTATATTGAAGATACATTCTGAAACAACGTTTCATATGTTTTCCTGATAGGCCTACATTTTTATAAGATGTTTTTTCCTGAAAAAACAATATAAAATATGCTATATCTGGAAGTCACAGATTTTTAGAACTTTACTTTTTGTTATCAAGAGGATTGCTTCTCATTCTCTTGTTAGCATGACTGTCGTTTTTTATTACAATATAGGAAATCACCACCAGGGATGAAAAGTAATTGTAATTCCATGGGCCGCTGCATGGAAAACATCCTTCAACCAGCTGATTATTTGGAAATTTGTGGCAAGGACGCGATTCATCTTATGTAACATTACAGTCTGAAATGCATAAACTGCAAACAGTGAGGTTATAAACCATTATTATGGTTCTATCAGAGGCACTCAAATGTAATATTTCTGAAATAATGATCTCCTCTCACCTCTGCATGCCGTTACTGTGGAAACAGATAAGTTCCTGATGGATCCAGGATGGTGTTGCCCTGGTAACGCTGCCATAATGCTGCTGAAGAAAGCAGGGAAGCTCAAAGTAGTTTTTTTTTTTTTTTTTTTTTATCCATAAATGGAGCTTTCTAGTCATTCTAAAAGTTGCTTTCTAGTCATTCCTAGTGACACATAAAAGGCAAGTGCTTAGTTATAAGCATCTTAAATGTAGAAGTAACTTGCTTTTTGTTGTTGGGTTGGGAGGGAAATATTCTTTGTCGTTTTTTGCCAGTGCATCAGTGTAGGTTTATGCAAAATGCATAGCAGTGGAGCCCTTCAGTTACAGGTCACTCTAAAGTCTTTACAAATGACCATGTATGATAATTTCACTACATTAGATGTCTGGCAGACACTCTTCGTCAACCATGAAAAATGCTTTGTGGAATGTAGTGAACAATGATTATCAAAATGATTTTGGCTCACATTTTGGCTCACATTTAACAAAAACCCACCAATTCACTCAACAATCATCTCAACAATCATCTCAACAATTTAGAATACTTCATAAGACCAAAAAAAAAAAAAAAAAAAAAAAAAAAAAAAAAAAAACATTTTTAGTGAATTGTTGGCCTTCTGGAAAGTATGTTCATTTACTGTATATGTACTCAATACTTGGTAGGGGCTCTTTTTGCTTTAATTACTGCCTCAATTCGGCGTGGCATGGAGGTGATCAGTTTGTGGCACTGCTGAGGTGGTATGGAGGCCCAGGTTTCTTTGACAGTGGCCTTCATCTGCATTTTATGGTCTCTTGTTTCTCATTTTCCTCTTGACAATACCCCATAGATTCTCTATGGGGTTCAGGTCTGGTGAGTTTGCTGGCCAGTCAAGCACACCAACACCATGGTCATTTAACCAACTTTTGGTGCTTTTGGCAGTGTGGGCAGGTGCCAAATCCTGCTGGAAAATGAAATCAGCATCTTTAAAAAGCTGGTCAGCAAAAGGAAGCATGAAGTGCTCCAAAATTTCTTGGTAAACGGGTGCAGTGACTTTGGTTTTCAAAAAACACAATGGACCAACACCAGCAGATGACATTGCACCCCAAATCATCACAGACTGTGGAAACTTAACACTGGACTTCAAGCAACTTGGACTATGAGCTTCTCCACCCTTCCTCCAGACTCTAGGACCTTGGTTTCCAAATGAAATACAAAACTTGCTCTGGTCTGAAAAGAGGACTTTGGACCACTGGGCAACAGTCCAGTTCTTCTTCTCCTTAGCCCAGGTAAGACACCTCTGACGTTGTCTGTGGTTCAGGAGTGGCTTAACAAGAGGAATACGACAACTGTAGCCAAATTCCTTGACACGTCTGTGTGTGGTGGCTCTTGATGCCTTGACCCCAGCCTCAGACCATTCCTTGTGAAGTTCACTCAAATTCTTGAATCGATTTTGTTTGACAATCCTCATAAGGCTGCGGTTCTCTCGGTTGGTTGTGCATCTTTTTCTTCCACACTTTTTCCTTCCACTCAAATTTCTGTTAACATGCTTGGATACAGCACTCTGTGAACAGCCAGCTTCTTTGGCAATGAATGTTTGTGGCTTACCCTCCTTGTGAAGGGTGTCAATGATTGTCTTCTGGACAACTGTCAGATCAGCAGTCTTCCCCATGATTGTGTAGCCCAGTGAACCAAACTGAGAGACCATTTTGAAAGCTCAGGAAACCTTTGCAGGTGTTTTGAGTTGATTAGCTGATTGGCATGTCACCATATTCTAATTTATTGAGATAGTGAATTGGTGGGTTTTTGTTAAATGTAAGCCAAAATCATCACAATTAAATGAACCAAAGTCTTAAACTACTTTAGTTTGTGTGCATTGAATTTATTTAATACATGAGTTTCACAAGTTGAGTTGATTTACTGAAATAAATTAACTTTTCCACGACATTCTAATTTATTGAGATGCACCTGTAGTATGGGACATCCCATATACAAACTGACAATTGTTTTTTTCTACTTATTAGAAATGGGGTCTTTATACCCCTCTAAATCGAATAATGTCCCATATCTCAAAAATGCTGCAGTAAAATGCATTCATATGAGGTGTGCATGTAGTTTGGGGCGTCCCTTATAAGAACTGACTATTGTTTTTTTTTTTTCTACTTATTAGAAATGGGGTCTTTATAGTCCTCTAAAATGCAATAATGTCCCATATTTCAAAAATGCTGCATTAAATTGGTTTCGTATGAGGTGTGCATATAGTGTGGGATGTCCTCTATAAGAACTATTGTTTTTCTACTTATTAGAAATGGGGTCTTCATAGCCCTCTAAAGTGTAATAATGTCCCATATCTCAAACGCTGAAGTAAAATGGTTTCATATCACGTGTGCATATAGTATGGGTTGTCCCATATACAAACTGACCATTGATTTTTTCTACTTACTAGAAATGGGGTCTTTATAGTCCTTTAAAATAATGTCCCATATCTCGAAAACGCTGCAGGAAAATGATTTCATATGAGCTGTGCATATAGTATGGGACATCCCATATACAAACTGATAATTGTTTTGTTTTTCTACTTATTAGAAATGGGGTCTTTATACCCCTCTAAATTGAATAATGTCCCATATCTCGAAAATGCTGCAGTAAAATGGATTCATATGAGGTGTGCATATAGTATGGGATGTCCCATATACAAACTGACAATAGTTTTTTTTTTTTTTTCTACTTATTAAAAATGGGGTCTGAATACCCCTCTAAATTGAATAATGTCCCATATCTCGAAAATGCTGTAGTAAAATGATTTCAAATGAGGTGTTTATATAGTATGGGACGTCCCCTATAAGAACTGACCATTGTTTTTTTTTTTCTTTTTTTTTTTCTACTTATTAGAAATAGGCTCTTTATACCCCTCTAAATTGAATAATGTCCCATATCTCGAAAATGCTGCAGTAAAATGATTTCATATGAGGTGTGCATATAGTATGGGACATCTCCTATAAGAACTGACTATTGTTTTTTTTTTTGTTGTTGTTGTTGTTTTTTTTTTTTTTTTTTCTACTTATTAGAAATGGGGTCTTTATAGTCCTCTAATATGTAATAATGTCCCATATCTCAAAAATGCTGCAGTAAAATGGTTTTGTATGAGGTGTGCATATAGTGTGGGATGTCCTCTATAAGAACTGACCGTTAATTTCTTCTACTTATTAGAAATGGGGTCTTAATACCCTCTAAATCGAATAATGTCCTAAATTTCGTTTTCTACGAATCTTGCAATGATTTGAAAGGTAGAAAAAAATTAGTAACACAGAACCGCCAAAGACACCAATAAATAACACGAATATTAAAGCAGATGTACAAAACATAAATAAATAAAATCCCGAAAAATTTCATTATATCTCAATTCTGGGCGTCTAGATGAAAAGCGCTCTGAAAGGGCGTTCCCTCTGTGTTGGTCCTGCAATTACTGTAATACGCGCGCACCATAATTTCAATCGCGGCTGGCTTGACCGTGTTTTTTTGAACTGCGGCTGGCTTGACCGCAGTGGTCAAAAAGACATGTCAAGCATTTCAGTTTCTTTCTTTTTTCATATTGCTAAACAATGAGTGATAACCAAGCTATAGTTTTGCATTATGCATATAATTTCGAATTAGTTACACACAGATAAAATGCAGTGAATTATCCAAAATAATTATTTAAGAGGATGTTCAACAAACGTATACATATTTAATAGGTTTTGAAGCAAAATCTCTCTCTCTCTCTCTCTCTCTCTCTCTCTCTCTCACACACACACACACACACACACAAACAAACACTTTTAACAATACATAGCTTCAAAGTAGCTTTAAAAAGAAGGCATGTTTCTTTTAATATGAAGAGAAATCTGCAGTGTCAGAAATGACTGTCGATGTAATGTCCATATTGCAGAAATGTACAGTTTTATAATGGAGGTCTGTCAAGTCAAGTGAGGTTACCTTTATTTATATAGTGCTTTATACAATACTGATTTTGTCAAAGGAGCTTCACAGTGTTAAATACGGAAATAGTGTGTCAAAAATGCAAACAAAGTTCAGTTCTGCTGTAAAGTAGCTCTAAAATGAGGACAATAGTCAACGGTCAATTTCTCAGTTAAAGTCAGTTCATCGTTAATTCAGTGATGTCATCGTCCAGCTCAGTTCAGTTGTGCCGATGGCTGTCGAGGTGAAGAGGTCTTTGCAGGGGATCTGTTTGTAGTGGTAGGGCACATCTAGTTGGCATGGTCTCCACTGACATTCAGAGAGTCGTGTGGTTGTTGTGGTCGTCTCTAGGTGCTAATCCACCATCTGGTCTGGATACAGACTGGATCTGGTTAGTTAACATCATTCAGTTAAGCACAAACATGTTAAGGCAATGATTTACATATTGTGATCATAAGGATTACAATATAAGCATCATTTTGCAGTTTTGCATGTTGATTCAGAGTTGGGATCATCTGAAGTCCTTGCAGGGGTTGCTGTCATCTCTTCACAGGTGTTAGGGTCATCTAAAATCTTCACAAAGGCTGAATCCAAATGTTAGTGAGGTTGTTACCACTGAAATGACGATAACTGGCATAACTGAAAGACATGTTACATATAAAGAGGCCCACACTCATTATTTATGAAACTGTCAGACTTTTGTGTCATATTTTTAGTTCAAGAAGTTTGCAATAAAGTAAATATTGAAGGTTTTCCTATTCTAATTAATGTTTGGGAGAGAGGTATCATATTCGTGTAAGATGCCAAATGATTATGAGGTTAGTGGTGTATGCTGTCTTTTGCAATATTAGCCATGTAATAATTCATCACAGCATCATGCTCTGCCTCAGTCAGTCATGAAAAGGTTGTGGCTGCTGAGTGATTATCACAGGACTTTCATACAAAATACAGTATGGAAACTAGAAAAAGAATCTGAGTCAGTAAGAAAGATCCTACAGCATGGTTCACTTTTAAGAAACACCTGTCAAACACTTTGTCACCTAAAAAAAATGTAAACATGCCATACATGTGACATGTATCGCTCATACAAATTGTGGAAAAATTCCTTCCTGTGTTCATCACACATACAGTATTAAAGAGCTTTGAATCCATAACATGTTTTCTACAGTCGGACACACAAGTAGTCTGCCACGAGACGAGCAGAATGAAAAGCAGGAGTCATGAACTTAGAATTTACTTTAGACAAAGTGTTCTCTACATGTTCAATGAAAGACAACAGATTCACAACATTTAAATTCAAGCACCTACCTGAGCATAATGTACAGTACAATACAGAAACACTATTAAGCATATAAATTCAGTTAATTTAATTGATTATATGATTATAAGAAACTGAATACAGAATTGTTCTAAACAGAGTTCTAAGCCAATGCAAAATGTTGATTTCAGATCAGTCATAAATCCAGGAAGAGGATACAGAGACACCAGAGCTGGTTATCCAAGCAAGAGATCTCAGCTAATGAAATCAGAAGAGTAAAATCACACAAACTCAAGCCAAAGTAGCCCATCTCATGTTTTTTTCTTCATATATATATATATGCCCTCCAAAAGTATTGGAACAGTAAAGACAAAATTGCTCTGTTGGCTGTGGAGTCAAGACATTTACAAATATGATTAAAAGATGAATATGAGACAAAACTATAGAATGTCACATTTTATTATTGGGTGATTCAACACATAGATGTTTTACCAGCTAAGAAGTTCAGCACTTTTAGAGTTTCATCCCTCTATCTGATGTGAGCATAAGTATTGGAACAGTTGCCTCACAGGTCTTTCTAAGTGATCAGCTGTGTCCTGTTGCATTCATTCTTCAGATATTAAAAGCAGGGAATGTGTCGTATCAGTTATATCCATTACTTCTGCATTCTGAATCTTGCATTCGATGATGACACACACAAACCAGGATGAAGATGAGGGAGCTGCCTTTGAGAGAAAAGCAAGCAATTTGGATGCGAAAAGAAAAGAGGAAGAAAATTAGAGCTATAACAAAAACAATGGGCATGGAGAAATCAAGAGTTTGGAAACCACAAGCGACACCAGCAACCAACAACTACCTGATCGGCTGAGAAAACAACAGTAGTTGATGACGCAAATCATAAAAGCTGTGAAAATGAACCCTAAAAGACGTGTCTGTAAAATCACCAACAACTTCTAGAAAGCTGGGGTAATGCTCTGACAATCTACTGTCCTCAGGAGACTTTGACACAGAATTACAGATGCTACACAGCAAGATGCAAACCTCTGACCAGCACCAAAAATAGAAAGGCAAGATTAGAGTTTGCAAAAAAGCACAAAGGTGAGCCAGTAGAGTTTTGGAAGTGTGTTTATGGACCAATGAGACAAAGATGAACCATTATCTAAGTGATGGGAAAGCAAAAATGTGGAGAAAAAAGGGAACTGCTAAAGATCCCAAGCATACAGCCTCATCTGTAAGGCATGATGGAGGTGTTGTCATGGCATTGGCATGTATGGCTGTCTCTGGAACAGGCCCTCTCAACTTTACTGATGACTTAATGTATGATGACAGTAGCAGAATGAATTTGGAAAGATACAAAACCATCTTGCCTACCAATATTCAAGAAAATGCCACCAGATTCATTGGGAAGTGCTTCATATTGCATCAGGACAATGACCCAAAACACCCGGCCAGTTCAGTCAAGGAATTTATAAGGGCAAAGAAATGGAAAGTCTTAGATTGCCCAAGTCAATCTCCAGATTTAAATCCAATTGAACATGAATTTCACCAGCTGAAGAGGAAAGGCAGAAACTCCCCAAAACAAGCAACAATTGGAACTGGCTGCATTAAAGGCTGGGAAAAAGCATTTCAAAGCATAAAACCAAGAGTCTGGTGATGTCTATGGGTTGCAGACTCACTGCTCTGATTGTGCGCAAGGGATCTGCAACTAAATAATAGCTTTTAATCTTTTATATCTGCCTTATGTTCAACTGTCCCAATACTTATGCTCACATCAATGAGTGGGATGAACTCTAAAAGTTCTGTTCTTTTTATTTGGTAAAACATGTACAGTGGTGTGAAAAATTGTTGGCCCCCTTCCTGATTTTTTATTTTTTTGCATGTTTGTCACACTTTAATGTTTCAGATCATCAAACAAATTTAAATATTAATCAAAGATAACACAAGTAAACACAACATGTAGTTTTTAAATGAAGTTTTTTATTATGAAGGGAAAACAAAATCCAAACCCACATGGCCCTGTGTGAAAAAATGCTTGCCCCCTAAACCTAATAACTGGTTGGGCCACCCACAAACTGATTCATGGGCTGAGATGGGATAGACTGACAGCTCAAAACTAGCTGTATTAACTGAAGCTGAACTGGTAGGCATTTCAGTGACTGAAACTGGGCAAACAGATAATTCAAAATCAGACACATTGGTAGAGACGAAACGGAGAGACAGTTCACAATCAGCCACCATGGCCGTTTCAGAACGGGGCGAGAGTTCAGAGATAGCCTCCTTGGCCGGTTCAGAGCGGGACAAATGTTCAAAAGCGGCCTCCGTGGCCGTGACAGGGCAAGATGAGGAATCAAAGATGGCCTTCTTTACCAGGACGGGGCAGGGCGAGAGTTCACAGACGGCCTCCTTAGCCGTGACAGGACAGGACGAGAGTTCACAGACGGCCTTCATAGCCGTGACAGGGCAGGATGAGAGCTGGTGAATGGGTACCACTGACACCTCCGGAGGTTCTGCAGCAGTAGCCGCCACCTCTGGAGGTTCTACAGCAGTAACCCTCTCCTTGATCACAACATGACAGGCTGAAAGTACATTGCTGGATGCTACCACCACACCAGGAACTGAAGCGAGCACCGCCGCTCCAGGAGGTTCTGCAGCATGTGCCGCCACCTCTGGAGAAGCTGCAGCGGGTGCCGTCGCCTCGGAGAACACAGCAGCGTGCGTCACTACCCCGAGAGGTTCTGCAGCTTCAGCCACCAACTCTGGAGACATTTCAGTGGATGCCGCCACCTCAGGCAGTTCGGTGGTGTACGCAGCCGAAACGCAACATAAAGCGATCCCTATCATGGGAAGTACTTCAGGCAAGGGGATAAGTTCAGGAACAGGAGGGTTAGAGTGAATGGGTTTAGGGATACAAGCTGCGTGTACAGGCACCAGCGGTGCATCCCTCACACTGGAAATCAGACTGGTAAATAGGAGCACTGACCTTGAATATCTGGGTGTGACGGACAGGACATCACAAGACTCTGGATGATCGGCTGTGACGTGACGTGGTTCTGGATGGTCAGTGGTGATGTGAAGAGATTCTGGAAGATCAGCGGAGACGTGACGAGACTCTGGTAGATCAGCTGAGACGTGACAAGACTCTGGCAGATCAGCTGAGACGTGATGAGACTCTGGCAGATCAACTGAGATGTGACGAGACTGGTAGATCAGCTGAGATGTGACGAGGCTTTGGCAGATCAGCTGAGACGTGACGAGACTCTGGCAGATCAGCTGAAACGTGACGAGACTCTGGCAGACCAGCTGAAATGTGACTTGACGCGTGACGATCAACGGTGACTTGACTGGACTCACGATGATCAATTATGACGTGACTTGGCTCTTTAACATCAACTGTGACTGGACTTGGTTCTTTAACATCAACTGTGACTTCAATTGACTCCTGACTGGCAGCAGTGACATGAAGGGGTGTTTTTGTGGCCGCCATTTTATAAATGGGCTCCAGCGTGGCTGCTATCACACAACTGAGTGTGGTGTCGCGTTCCTCTGCGACACCCACAGTGAACGCTGAACCAACAGTCAATAAAGCATAGTCCATAATATCACTTAGAGATGAACGGGGACGTTCAAGGGTTAATCGCGATTTGAGTGCCTGGTTAATACCCTCACAAAAGAAATCTATGAGCACACAGTCCGGCAGATCAGAAAAATATGCGAGATCTAAATACTCTTGTACATACTCCTCGAGCGATCGCAAGCCCTGCTCGAGGGTTAATAACAGTCTAGCAATATCCATACCTGGCCATTGTCCACTTGAAAAGCCGCTGGATCCTTTTGTGACCGAGTATTCTGTTACGGAGCCGACGAGATGAGAGACGTGTGGATCCATGTGCAAGGCTTTTATTAAACAGAGACGTGGTCACAACACAAGCAAGGTTCAGACAATGGCAAACAGGTATAACACAGGCAAGACAAAGAGTAGTCCTAGGGCAAGCGTGGGTCTTCGATCGGCGAACAATATCCAACTGGGCAAGGCAGAGAGATAATCCAGGTACACGAGCGGTAGTCCAAGAGAGGTGTAAACAGAGTCCAAAATGGCAAGGCAAGGGTTAATCCAAACAGACGATAAATCCAGGGCAGGCTGCTGACAGACGAGACGAGATAAACCAGGCAAGAATCAGAAAACACGAGGAAACAGGCAAGGCAAGACTAGACTAGACTATGAACTAAGAACTAAGAACTAAGAACTATGAACTATGAACTATGAACTAAGAACTAAGAACTAAGAACTAAGAACTAAGAACTATGAACTATGAACTATGAACTAAGAACTAAGAACTAAGAACTAAGAACTATGAACTATGAACTATGAACTATGAACTAAGAACTAAGAACTAAGAACTATGAACTATGAACTATGAACTAAGAACTAAGAACTATGAACTATGAACTATGAACTATGAACTATGAACTATGAACTAAGAACTAAGAACTAAGAACTAAGAACTAAGAACTATGAACTATGAACTATGAACTAAGAACTAAGAACTATGAACTAAGAACTAGAAACTAGAAACTAGAAACTATAACTGGCAACTGGCAACTGGCAACTGGCTCCGTAGAGTAGCTATCACTAGGTGAGCAATAAGTGCTAGACAATACTCGGCCCTGACAGAGAGGAAGTCCATAGCTTATGTAAGATGTGTGATTGGCTGCAGCTGAGTGTAATGAGTGCAATGGATTGTGGGGACTGAAGTCCAGTGTAAGTGTAACAGTCTGTGCAGTGTGAGAGTCAATATGATAACAGAGCGACCTCTTGTGGAGAGTGAGCAGAAGGGCAGGCACAGGATTCGTAACTATATATATATATATATATATATATATATATATATATATATATATATATATATATATATATATATATAGATATATATATGATTAAGAACAATGGTAAACTACAGATCAATGAACAGGCTTGTCAATAAAAACATTAAGGACTTTGCGATTCATGTTTGCTTTAGGTAGCCTACCACTAATTTTAATTTTTATATCTGTTAATTAGAACAAATAAAAGCACATTACAGACACAATGTGATACAGTAATATTGAAAAGAAAATACTTACGTTTTTACTTAAGTTTGTTGAAGAGTTTGATCATCCATTGAAACGAATGTCCCATGTTAACGTGGGCGTGGTTTGTGAGCGTGAAATGGGAGCATGGTAAACTTCCCTAAATCAGCGTGAAATACGCAGGTACGGATACAGCGTAATCAAAACGCTTTATTATGCATGATACCAATGTATACAACTAGTGAAACACGTTTTTTAATCTATGACCGGTGGAATATCGCAGTGACGAATCTGTCACCGTCTAACATCTGCTGGAAATTCAGGTAAACGTACTTGCGTGCATGTGCGCATCCACAGTTAACATGATCCCCAGTTGATCCGTAACACCTGAACTGTCCTCTCCTATGCAGGATGTGAACAGACTTTTTAATTGTTTGTCTACTCTGAATCTTATTGCTCCATTAAAACCCAAACGTATTGTTACTAAACCCCAGCCATGGCTTAATGATTCAACTTGTTTGCTCAGAAAGGCTTGCAGAAGAGCAGCGCGAAAATGGTGCAAGGATAAGTTACAGGTCTCATATTACATGTGGAGAGATTCCTTATATGCATATCAGAGAGCTGTTCAGGCTGCCAAGTCCAAATATCTAACTGAGTTTATTGGTGACAATTTACACAGACCTAAGACTCTGTTTATTGATTCTGTGATCAGTCCCCCGTCAACATTTTTCCTGATGCTTCCATATCACTGTGTGAACAATTCTGTACATTCTTTATTGAGAAAACCGTTCAATCAAGATCTAACCTGCCCATGGGGAATTCTGTTCAACATGAGAGGTCAAGTGGTCCGATGCTGTGGAGTGATTTTCAGCCTGTTTCATTTGAATCCTGTAAAGGCATTGTTGAATGTCTAAGATCAGCTTCATCTTCTCAAGATATCATTCCATCTAGATTTCTAAAACATATTTTCAATACTGTTGGACATGATCTTTTAACTATTTTTTTAATACTAGTCTAATTAATGGGGCTATTCCTGACTGCCTAAAAACAGCTATAGTAACTCCATTATTAAAGAAGCCCAATCCTGATTCTTTGAATTTAAATAATTTTAGGCCTATGTCAAACTTGCCATTTCTTTCTGATTCTTGAGGAAATTGTGTTGACCCAGCTGCAGTCCCATTTAATGTCGAATAATATTTTTGAAAAATTCCAATCAGGTTTTAAGTCTCAAAACAGCACGGAAACTGCACTTTTAAAAGTTGTAAATTATATTTGACCAGAAACAGATAAAGAGAATGCTGTGGCTTTGGTGCTTTTAGACTTAAGCTCTGCATTTTATATGGTTGACCACAATATCTTGATTTCCAGGTTGGAGAGCTGCATTGGGTTACAGGGCAAGGTGCTGAAATGGTTTCAATCTTTTTTTTTTTTGTTTTGTTTTTTAACTAACAGAAGTTTTAGTGTTTCCATTGGCCAACATAGTTCGTCCTCATGCCCACTTGCTTGTGCGGTGCCACAGGGTTCAATTCTTGCCCCAGTTTTATTTTCTATATTTTCGATGGGTACTATCTTTAAGAAATATGGAGTGTCCTTCCACCTATGCACGGATGATACTCAGCTGCTTTTTTCCCTTGTAGCATAAAAGTAAAGAATTCTTAGGACCTCTGTTGGATTGTCTAAACGAATTACAAATATGGTTAAAGCAGAACCTTTTAATACTGAACGAGAACAAAACCAAAATAATTTTGTTTGGTTTAAAGTCTAATATGAAGACTGTGCCCTTCATTTTAAAGAGAGACAATATAAAACAATACATAAACTGCATACACATATACACAAACCTAAAACAAGTAACTATAGGAACATTACAAAAAAAAAAAAAAAAAAAAAAAAAAACCAAGCACATCAACAGTACATTTAACAAGGAACAAGACAAAGAATGCTAAAAGCTTAGAAGGCTTACATACACACAGGGTAATAAAACAATCAGCAGGTAACAAGGGATACACGAAACATGAGTACAAACCAAGACAAAAGCACAGAGAAATAGAAACTATTTTAGTCATAGTGTTGCAATCACTTCTGGGACTTCAAGTTCATTGTTGTGTAATCAAGAATCCATTAAGGTTATTTTATGTGCTCGCTCAGTCCCTGAGTCCCTATCTTCATGAGTAAGTCAATGCTACATTTACATACAAAATAATCTGTTTGTAATTCTGATTAATGGTTTAATTCGAGTGAAATGGAACCTTCCAAGCAGATGTCAGCCACACCATACATAATATATATAAATAATATATATTTTCCTAAATAAATTATTTATTTGCTAGAAAAACAATTTGGTTTGGCACAGATTTCCCAAAACTAAGTTTCACTGAGGTGGTTCAACTTTTGTATTGTCAGTATGATTGACCACGCAGCTGAGTTACACAAAATCAAAATGACCTAACAGACTGAACATAGAATTTAGGTTAAATAAAAAATAACCCATCATTTTTATAGTGTACCCAGCACCTGGGTAAAGATAATAATAATAGCCCAGAAAAATTACCTAATAAATATTTTCAGATTAACATAAGTGTTCCACAATTTGTATTTTTAAGAATAAAATCTAATAAATTTTAATTTTGCGCCAGGCATATTTCCATCACACAAAATGACAGATGTGAGTTTAGCTGACTGATGACCAACTCCTTCGGGTGAGATTTTGAAGTGCACATCCGGTGGATCCAATGAGGCCACAAGAGAGGAGTTATCCAACTTATTTTGCAATGCGTAAGTAAGACAGAGATAGTCTTAATATTGGGAGATACCAGGGTCAGCTTCTCTACCATTGGAGAAAGCTTAAAAGCTAGACTTTAGATTCATTAGCTGCTATAGGTAAATAACTAGAAGAATAACAAACTAAGCAAGCAAGCATGTGTTTATAATTATAACCAGTTTTTATAATTATGACAACAAATTAAATAATGACAATAAATGCCAGTTTGCAGTTTCAAGCAGAATAACAAGCTCTTTGTTATTGTATGTTGTATAGCTTTGTATGAAAGCGGATTTCAAGTTACAAATGGCCACACCTGCTGTTACGCCAAAAATAAGGTACATAGAATTTTTTTTTGTTGCTGTTTGTTTTTTGTGTTCAAATGCCTTGCCTTGAAAGTAGACAGAGGAATGCGGCTGAAGTCAAGGGAGGAGTAAAATAAATGCAGTCAAGGCAAACGGTTCTCACTCTCACACCCAGGACATCAAAGACGGATGTCACAAAATAATCATTTATAAGAAAACAAAAGGTCAGGATTGTTTAAACCAATGAGCATCAAGCTGTGTCATCAGCCAGTCATTATCATACCTTTATCATTCTGTGACTAGAAGTGTGACCAGTTTCACAGGATATTTTTTATTTAATTTTTTGCAGGGTGCATATTCTTCACTTGTAAACTGAAATGACATAGACTTAGCCGTGGTCATACCATCCATGATGGATTCAAATCTACCAGGTAATCAGTAGTTCATGGGCATTATTACAAAGTGATATTATAGTTTAAAGTTTTATAGGATTTGGCTATTGATATTTTCTGTGTTTCAGTTCACAGGTTGAGAAAATATGTATTACTACTTGAATGTTTTGTTTGGATTACATTCTGCCTGGTAAGTTCATAATATTTATATACACTTAAAAAGCTAACTTTTTTAATCAACCTTTTATTTCTCCCTGACAACAAGAGAGGTTTGCATACCATTTAGAATTGAATTGGGAAATATTCAAATTCAGTTCCTCAGTCTGAATCATACATAAGCAAACAACATGCATAATTTGAATTTAAGAAATTACAAAATTTATTGAACAGGGGTCTTATTTATACATCTCTTCACTTGGACCCATTGTGCGAGCTGTCTCTTTAATACCGTGTGGTTTAATACATGTTGCTGCTGATTGGGTCGACATTTTTGACACACTCACCAAACAAGAGAAAACGTATCTTAAATCCCGTTGCACACCGTTTCCAGGAAACATGTCGTTCAACCTGGAAACCGTAGCAAAACGTTGGGCACTGGTCTGAGCTTGAACGTGCCCCTGTATACCTCGATCATGACTTCTCAGGAAGCCTCCTCACTCCTCGATCCTCGATACGATCACCTCCTCACAGTGCAATTAGAGAACTGTGATGTCCTACAAGATGGCTGAGCTCGACCGGTATGGAGGACGGAGGAGCGAGGAAACGAGGAGGGAAAAACATTAAGGAAATATGAGATACGGACTATAAATGCTATTTGTTACATACACATTAATTTTTATTACTAAAAATAATTCAATATCCTTGTTACGTTTTAGAATAAATATATCAAACTATCCATAAAAACTGTTCTCAGATAAACATTTTAGAACAGAGTTATTCTCATTCATTTCCAAATAATATTTCAATTGTTTTGCACATTTCAAATCAAATTAAATTTATGCAGTTTTGCTGATAAGGTGAACATCTTTTAGCCATTTTTAGTGGAAACAGATAGGCCTATATTTAGTTGTCTGACTCGGTGCATGACTGACACAGTATTTTAAAGCTGGGCACACACTGTGAAATTTTTAATAGTCATGTCACACCGTGGGATCTCAGTTGTCATTAAAGTCAGAGTGTACGACAGTCAAGATGTGTTAAAAACGGGGGCATGCAAGAAAACTTGTCCGAAGATTTACATTGTCAACCCATACACGTTCAGTGACTGCGAGCTGCATTGCATGCGGGGCTGAAATGTTGGCTATCTTGAAAAGTATATGAATGGCGGCAATAGCGACGTATTTAAAAAGAATAGTGTAAGCAGCACTAAACACTCACATGAAAACAGCAAGGCAACATATCAAGTCAAGTCAAGTCAAGTTGAGCTTTATTGTCATTCTGCTACATGCGGGGGCATACAGTGGAACGAGATGTCGTGCCTCACAGGACCACGGTGCTACATAAATACAGGCATACAGCAATGAAGTAAAACAATATAAACTTATACACAAACTATCCTACTGATAGATTTTGACTATTATAAATATACTATCTATATAAAATTTTTTTTTTACCTATACATAAACTAAAACATACAAACTATACAAACTATACAGACTATACGAATGCTTCCGATAAATACTGTACATGTGCAAAGAGAGACAATGTGAGTTCAAGCAGCTGGCTGGGGAACAGTGCAGGATGATTTGTAGTGCATGAGCATGTAAACATACATATATTACTGATATCACTGAGTCTTTTTGTGGGATTTGTGTACTCACAGCAGTGTGTGTGAAAAGTGACTAGTGCGCATAGAGGAAGAGAGTGTGCTACTATAGGTGGTTTGTACAGGCCCACTCACCTGTAGCACCCTTCGATTGCACAAACAAAGTTCCATAAGTTCCAGATGGTCCATGTTCCAGGATGTAGGGGGTTTGTATGGGGTTTCAGAGAGGGGCGGGGTGATTTGAGTTCAGGGCTCTCACAGCCTGGGGGAAAAAGCTGTTGAGCAGTCTGGCAGAGCGGGCTCTGATGCTCCGGTACCGTCTACCTGATGGTAGGAGCTGGAAGAGACTGTGGGAGGGGTGTGTGGAGTCCTTTACGATACTGTTGGCTTTGCTGGAGCATCGTGTGAGGAAAATGTCCAGGATGGAGGGGAGAGGGGCACCAATGATCCTTGCAGCTGTGTTCACTGTCCGCTGGAGGGTCTTGCGGTCTGCTGCAGTACAGTTCCCGTACCAGACAGTGATGCAGCTGGTCAGCACACTCTCAATGGTGCCCCTGTAGAAAGTGGTGAGGATGGGTGGAGGGAGACTTGCTCTTTTCAGCCGACGGAGAAAGTGTAGGCGCTGGTGTGCCTTCTTGGAGAGTGACATGGTGTTGGTGGTCCAGGTGAGGTCCTCTGTGATGTGCACCCCCAGGAATTTAGTGTTGCTGACTCTCTCCACAGGCGAGCTGTCGATGGTCAGTGGGGGGTGATCAGCGGAGTTTCTCCTGAAGTCCATCACAACCTCTTTTGTCTTACTCACATTGAGGGACAGGTTGTTAGCACCACACCATTCAGCCAGCTGTGCCACTTCCTCTCTGTAGTGCGTTTCATCGTTGTTGCTGATGAGACCTACCACTGTTGTGTCATCAGCGAACTTGATGATGTGGTTGGAGCTGAACTTGGCAGTGCAGTCGTGGGTCAGCAGCGTGAAGAGCAGCGGGCTGAGCACACAGCCTTGTGGGGCACCTGTGCTCAGTGTGGTAGTGCTCGAGGTGTTGTGGCCGACACGGACTGACTGAGGTCTTCCGGTTAGAAAGTCCAGAATCCAATTACAGAGGGAATTGTTAAGGCCCAGTAGGTTTAGTTTATTTGTGAGCTGTTGTGGGATTATTGTGTTGAATGCTGAGCTGAAGTCAATGAACAGCATTCTAACATAAGAGTCTTTATTTTCTAGGTGGGTAAGAGCCAGGTGGAGGGTGGAGGAAATTGCATCGTCTGTGGAGCGGTTTGGACGGTATGCAAACTGGAGCGGATCGAGTGTGTTGGGGAGGCTGGTTTTGATGTTGTGCATGACTAACCTCTCAAAGCACTTCATTATGATTGGAGTCAGTGCTATGGGACGGTAGTCATTTAGACAGGACACAGGTGATTTCTTTGGTACCGGTATGATTGTTGTGGATTTGAGACATGTGGGGACGACTGCCTGGCTCAGCGAGGTGTTGAAGATATCTGTTAGGACATCTGTCAGCTGTACAGCACAGTCTTTCAGTACACGGCCAGGTATGTTGTCGGGACCCGCAGCCTTGCGTGGGTTAATCCTAGATAGGGTCTTCCTTACGTCGGCTGGAGACAGACAGAGCGCCTGGTCGTTGGGAGGTGTGGGCAGTTTTTGTGCAGGTGTGTCATTCTGCATTTCAAACCGTGAATAAAAGTGGTTGAGTGTATCTGGGAGGGATGTGTCATCATCACAGGCCTGTGGCGGGGGCTTGTAGTCTGTGATGGTCTGAATGGCTTGCCACAGACTCCGTGTGTCTCTGCTGTCTGTGAAGTGATTGTTGATTTTTTGAGCATATGACCGTTTTGCATTTTTGATGCTGCGGGACAGATTGGCTCTTGCTGTTTTGAGGGCTGCTTTATCTCCTGATCTGAAAGCTTCATCTCTGGTCTTTAGCAGCCCACGAACCTCTGCTGTCATCCATGGCTTCTGATTGGCGCGTGTGGTGATGGTCTTTGTGACTGTCACATCATCTGTGCACTTTTTGATGTAAGCAGTCACAGTTTCAGTGTACTCCTGCAGGTCTGTGTGGTTGTTGTAGGTGGCTGCCTCTTTAAACATGTTCCAGTCTGTGTCCTGGAAGCAGTCCTGCAGTGCAGAGGTAGCATTGTTTGGCCATACTGTGATCTGCTTTTGAACCGGTTTGGTGAGTTTGAGAAGTGGGCTATATGCTGGGATTAGCATAACAGAGATGTGGTCCGAGTACCCGAGGTGGGGGCGGGGTTCGGCTTTGTATGCGTTCTTAACTGTTGTGTAAACAAAGTCCAGTGTGTTGTTTCCCCTTGTTGCAAAGTTCACATGTTGGTAGAACTTTGGCAAAACTGTCTTTAAGTTTGCGTGGTTGAAGTCACCGGCTATGATGAAAAAGCCGTCGGGGTTATTTGTTTGTTGTTCGCTGATGGCGCTGTACAGTTCACGAAGCGCGTCCTTAGCGTTTGCACACGGTGGAATGTAAACCGCGACAATAACAATGGCCGTGAACTCCCGCGGCAGATAGAACGGTCGACACTTCACAACCATAAACTCCACCAGTGATGAACAGTGTTTAGATACTACCGCAGCATTGTTACACCATTTTTTGTTGACGTAAACACACAAGCCACCCCCGCGAGTCTTACCAGACAGTGATGAATCTCTATCCGCTCGGTAGCAGGTTAGGCCGTGCAGCTGAATGGCGGAGTCCGGGATGTTGTCGTTTAGCCATGTTTCAGTGAAAACAAACACACAACAATCCCTTGCCTCATGCTGTGTAGATCGACTGAGTTGAATTAAGTCCAGTTTGTTTTCCAGAGAGCGAACGTTTGAGAGCATGAGTGTTGGAAGAGCCGGTCTTGTGGGGTTAGCCCTCAGCCTAGCTCGTATACCTCCGCGCTTACCGCGCTTCTGTCCTCTCTCACACCGCTTGCGACGCCGCCTTGTGCGGGTAGCGTCAGTAGGCGAGGCCGCGGTCTCGAGGTCCGGCTCCAGCAGTAAACAAAGGCCTCGTAGCTTTTCAGTAGCTGCCGGCGAGAGTTTGTGTTTGTATGTGTTGTTGATATCCAAAAGGCTTTGGCGATCATAGATGTATCTCGGAGTGATCTCCCGATGAATTAGCGGTAAATTGACACTATTTGGAGACGAACAGACGACATTAAAAGACATAAAAGCACCGTCTTTGGGATCTGGAGAAGCCGCTGCGTGTGACCGCGCCGCCATCTTGGAAATGTGATTTCTGAATCATGAATCATATGAATTCTGTGCAGAGGTGAGCGCCAGAGTTTATGGCGGTTAGAAGAAATCTCTAGCATTAATTCTGATCATGGGCTGTCTTGAAAAATGAAAACTGTTTGACATTCGTCGTAAGAGAAGTCACACTTCAGGACTGTGTGCCAAATCTTCTGACTCTGCCAGAATTTCATCGGAGGTCAAATTTTATCGCAACGGCCATTAATCGGCTGTCGGTGAACTTGTCAAACCAGTGATCAAAGAAAGATTTTAGCCTAGGATTATATTCAAACGAAAGGAAAGGTCATAGCGCCAAACACTAGTCCGAAAGACCAATGGTATAAGGTGCGTAGATCCAAAAATACAAAGGTTAGCACATGGCACTGAGGAAGGGTTAATACCCGAAAACGTTCTGCACTTTTGCACATTTTGTGACCTCTGAATAATGAATGATACAAGTCTTTTTGGACTGTTTGGATGAGTGCGGATCTCCTTTATCCTTGAGCATATATATATATATATTCCTATGCCCTTTTTGTGCAATGTAACATTTATAAATGAGACCCCTGGTCTAAGCATTGTTTTTAATTTTCACAGTAATACAGCCACTGGATTTTATCAAGACTTATAAAGTTATCTGAATGCATATAATGATTTAAGATATTAAGTGTTTTCTGGAAAAAATAAATAAATAAATAAATTTTGTTAGTTTTTGCTTAAAACGAGAAAAAAAAAAATTGCCAGTGTGGTAAGAAAAATAATCTTGTTTTCCCTTTGTATTAAGATGATCTTTCTTACCTTATTGCCAGATCATTGTTCTTGTTTTAAGCAAAAGGATGGCAGATGTGTCAATGTGTTTGGAGTGGCCAAATGTGGCATCTACGTATATACAGTATATCTATCTATAATCTAATATGACCTAATCTAAGAACCTTAACTAATGTATTGTATATAATGATTAATTGTGTATGATTTATATCACGATCCTTTTCCAGACTGTATGGCGAATGAATTTTTTCCAAATTACAAAATTTCATCCCCCTGCCCCTAAATCAGTTCGTCAAAATAATAATTTATTAACAATATCAGTGTCTGACATGGGGATCAGTGATGAGGAGTGGGAAAGACTACAGAAGGCTCTCGACTGGCCTGGTCCAGATCAACTAATCACTCAGCTGAATCTGAGCACAAGTCCAGTCCACTCAACATTCTCTATTGTGGAACCCAAAAAGAGTTACAAAGTGGGAGAAAACATCTCCGTTATTATCACAGCCAGAGACCACAACAAGAACCTGAAAAGATATGGAGGTGATTTTTTCAAAGCAAAGCTTTTCAATTCAAAGCTAAAGGTGGGTTTAGGTACATTTGGGTCATTTATAATAATTTTATTGCAGTATTTTTTTGGCATTACAGTTAACCTTTTTCATTCTTCTTGAAGGCAAGTGTGTACGGGGAGGTTGTGGATCATCACAATGGGACTTACTCAGTTGTTCTTCTTCTTCCCTGGGAAGGTCAGGCACAAGTTTTTGTACGTCTTGAGCACTCCAGTGAGGTTGTGCAGATTCTTAAAAAATACAGGGAGTCTTCATTCCCACGCAGCCACTATAATGGCCACTTCGAAGGGCTAGGACCAGATAAAAACAAAATAAGGGAAGTAGTACAATGTAATATTAAGTGGGGTGCAGAAGGAAGCTGGAGGAAAGGTAACTGCTGCTGTGAGTATAATGATATAAAAACAGGAACGGTGTGGCAGTGTGAGAGACCCAAGAAACTTTCCTGTGACAAACTGGTTTATCACTCAAAAGGAAGTTTGGAAAACCCATTAAATCCCTTTGAGAAGCAGTTTTTTGCAAAGTAAGTAGGAAATGAGTCAAAAAAATTCTAGAAGAATTGTGTAACTGTAGAAAAAGCATAGACAATCTCTCTCTCTCTCTCTCTCTCTCTCTCCCCCTCCCTCCCTCCCTCCCTCACTCCACAGGATTTTAACAAATGTTCCTATTGCTGGAGACATACAAATCATCAATATCCTTCCCAGCACTGCAGGCATTGGTATGTTCACATATGATCTTTGTAGGAATAAATAGAAGTAGAAAGGAAATTGATTTTATTTTTTATTTTATATATATATATATATATATATATATATATATATATATATATATATATATATATATATCCTATTTTATTATATATATATCCTATGATTTTATTTTTTATTATATATATATATATATATATATATATATATATATATATATATATATATATATATAATATATATTTTTTATTTTTTATTTTTATTTTTTTCAAAAAGCGCCTAGCGACCAAACTTTTTAGGGTTTGCCCAAACCTTATTTAGTTTCTGAGACTCGGCGGTACTGCTGCGCGAGCGCGAGGTCTGTCTTTCCCGCTGCACGCACACCTCTCTCTCTCTCTCTCTCTCTCTCTCTCTCTCTCTCTCTCTCTCTCTCTCTCTCTCTCTCTCTCTGCGTCTGCTCTGTTCGGCGCGCGGATGAGAGGAACAGCGCTTTCAGTTAAAACAGATATTATGTTGCTTCTCTAATTTAACATGCAAGTATAGCCGAAATCACAGCACAGCTATTGTCTTTATCTTATGTGTAGCCTATTTGATTTCATCAGACGATGGCTGGATTATAAATCAGGATTTTTGTGCAGATTAACATCTTGGAAGGGAGAGCTGGTTATTTAGTCCTATGGGTCACGTTTCAGTCACTATTTCATTTTCATTCCGTTGTCTGACAACAGAAACAGTAAAATATATCAATGAAAACAGTTTTATTGAGAATTTAGCTGCATCAAAATACAGTATGTGGGCACAAAGAGGCAAACAAATGTAATAATAAATAATAAATGTACATTTTGCATGTTCAGAAGAAGTGAGATGCCCTGTCATGCAGAAATGTAAACAGGTTTGTGTAAGTAAATTGCTCAGTGCAAAGAAAGAGAAGTAATGGGAATCTGGTATTTCTTTTTTCAAGTGTCTAATAGACATGAGCAAGTTCTTTGAAACACATCTATGATCTTTGAAACATGTCTAGTCTTCAGGCTCTGTTAACTATGGTTTCACTAATAATAAACATGTATTGCATAAAGCATCCATATTTGTCATTGCCCATGTTGATTAGAGTATTTAAAACATGAAAAGTATTAATTTAAGGTACATTTAGAACAGATAAAAATGTGCGATTAAATTGATTAATCGTGAGTTAACTCATGACAATCATGCGATTAAATATTTTAATCGATTGACAGCCCTTATATATATATATATATATATATATATATATATATATATATATATATATATATATATATTATTTATTTATTTATTTATTTATTTATTTATTTATTTATTTATTTTTTCATTTAGCAAACAGAACAGCGTGATTTCTTAAATTCGCTTTAATTCTGTTGGCAATTTTTTCCAAACAGGAAATGGTCAAAACATACACAAACATATATCATCTGAAATCAAATGTAGTTACAGGAGAATTAACTGAATTTGAATAATTACTGCACAGTCCTTTCAGATAAATATTTCTTTGCTTTAGGCACAACGGAGAGATGCCGATCTGGATTGACAACACCAGTTCCTGCAGGGTTCTATTTGAAAGATGTTTGGAAGTCTTTTGTATGCAACACTCAACAGTTCAATTCTACACAAATGTGGAAATGTCTCAAAAATAAGATTGTCTACATGATGGGAGACTCCACCACAAGGCAGTGGTTTGAGTTTTTTGGAAAAAAAGTGCCAGGCAAGTTGATCAGTGATATAAATGGCTTTAATTTGGGGGTCAGGACTTTTTTGTCTCTCTCTTTAAAAAACATTTCCTTGTTATTTAAGACTTGATATTATGAATGTATAACATAAATTAAATAAGACATTCACAGATGCCCCACAAAGTATTTTGACACTTAATCCAAAGAGGTATAAATGTCTTGGTATTAGATGGTTGAAACTGAAGCATTCCTCAAAATATCTTGTTCCAGAAAAGACAAATTATGTACGTAATGCATAATATAATAATACTAATATAACATAATAATACATACTACATGTGTTTGGGTGAGCATGAGTAAGTGATGTGACAGACTCATTTTATTTATTAAGTGCCCATATACTTCTTGGGACTGCTGTAGACAATAACCAAAAGCTACTTTGTAAAGCTGTTTAAGAAATGAATAAGCAATGAGTCTAATGGAAATTTTTGCTTATGTTTATTAGGCATAAAAAGAATGAACCTCCACACTGCCCGTTTCGCTGGACCCCTGATGGCTGTGGAGTTGATAAATAATATCATTATTCACTGGAGGCCTCATGGTGTTCCTTTGCGATTTAATACAATGCCTATGACCAACCTGCATTATATCGCCAATGAAATTGATGAAATAGCTGGTGGTCCTCATGTAGTCGTCGTCTTTACACTCTTTGCCCACCTGGTGTTTCATCCAATAACATTTTATGTTCATAAATTGGCCAAAATCCGTCAGTCTGTTGTAGCGCTGCTGAGTCGTGCACCACAGACTACTGTCATCATCAAGTCTGGAAATACTGCAGGACTAAAGGTACACTTGGTCACTTCAAATACTACTCTTTCAAATACTTTTCCATCTTGTTTTCTTATGATAATATTTATGGTCAAAAGGAAAATATGATGCATTTGTTCTGTTGTTTTAATATTGAAAGTCTAGTAATACTGAGGTGTGTCTGTATATTTAGGCAACACATAATATATATTTTTTTTGTACTAATACACAAATTTATTTTAATTTAAAACAATAATTTACAATTAGCATAAAATTCCTTAGTTTAAAACGATAATTTATCGTAAATAAATAAATAAATGACATCATTTACAAAAAAAAAAAAAAAAAAAAAAAAAAAAAATATATATATATATATATATATATATATATATATATATATATATATATATATAAATAAAAGTATATATATATCATGGAAGCAGTCAGTCTCAAAAAAAAAACCGGGGAAAAGTGGATGAATGAATAACTTTTAACTTTTTTTTAGATAAAAGGAATAGCTTTACTGTCTTCAGCAGCAACACCAGTGGCTAAAGTTACAGCGGGAACTGCCATCTGTTGTGCCTCTCCTGAGCCCATTGAGTTTTAACAGACCCCTTAAAACATGTGGTGGGTTTGGTGGGGGGTAACTGAGAATAGATGGAGGAAAGTCACGGGAAAGTCGCGATATGATTGGATATGGATACGGTTATGTTCAGCTGTGATTGGTTCATACAATAAATCCCTGTCTTGTGTACAATAAAGAAAAATAATAAAAATATTTAAAAGTTAACTATTCAAAAGAATAGCTGAACATAAGTTCTCAAGTAAAATATATTGTTTAAATTGCTACTGTCTTGAGTTATAATTTTGGAATAAATGTAAAATGCCTAAAATCATTACATTGATGAGATTTGGCTTTAATAAACATAATATTGATTACATTGTTAATGTAAAAATCTAAATATAGATTAATTGTTTCTCTATTTCTCTCTCTCTCTCTCTCTCTCAAGTTCAAGTTGCTTTATTGGCATGACATTTGTGTTACAGTATTGCCAAAGCATTTGAATACAGAATAAAATAAAGAATATGATTACACCATCAAAGTAAAAAAGGAGACAATAAATGAGAGAAATAAATAATAAATGAGAGAAAATAAATAGATAAATACAATAAAATAAAAATAACAGCAGACAGCATTTATATTAATAATAATAATAATAATAATTACAATTATATACAATATAATATAATAACAACAATATACTATATTTAATTTAATATAAAACAATATACTCTCTCTCTCTCTCTCTCTCTCTCTCTCTCTCTGTCTCTTCTGCGTATTTTACCAAAAAACAAAATGTGAATAGGACATGCATTTACGTTTGAGTAAAAAAAAAAAAAATGTGAAAAATGTGAGGACAGACAAGGATCTTATTCCATGTCTGACAGTATCTTTTGTTATTGATCTATGTCATTACAGGACATTTTTCAAAGTGATTGGTATGCGATGCAAGAGAACACAGTGATGAAAGAGATGTTCAGAGATATTGATGGAGTAATCTACTTCGATGTCTGGCAGATGACTTCCTGTCACTATCTTATTGAAAATGTTCACCCAGGACCTGTTGTCATTGCTAATGAAATCAGCATGTTTCTCTCATATGTCTGTCCTGCCTAATACATCCAAACAATATTTGCTTTTTCATCTACTTCATACATAAAAAAGGCTATTTTGACCCTCCTTAACAAAATAACTGGAGCCCAGAACTTTTTTTTTTTTTTTTTAATTAACTGAAACGTAATAATATTAATTGTTGTGTGAACATACCATTTTGTAAATAAAGTGTTTTGTATGTTGCAATAATCTGTACAGTAAATGCCTTTTATGTTACCAAAATATGTTGTTTCAGCATACCCCAAACACGGTTTTGAGTAATGTAGTATAAATATGATATTTTGTATGAAGTAGATTGCAAATTTTATTATTGCTGTAATACCGTGTTCAATTTAATGAACTTCTGAAGCAGACTTTTAATTTCAGAGATCTAGTCAGCATGCAATTCAGGGTTTAATGTGCTAACTCTGTCCTCTCCTCCAGCAGCATGAGTTCTGCTATGATTGGCATGGTTCAGTTCTTTTTGCAGGAGAGGTCTTTTCATGCAAGTTATGGGGGCCGATTGTAGGTGGTGACCATTTGGAGGTTCCAAACTCTTAAATAAGCACTTTAGCTCTTACACACTCTCAAAAAAAAAAACAGTTATTCACTATACACTAGAGTTCCAGCAGTCATATACTTAGGGCTGCACGATTATGACAAAAATCATAAATGTCAATTATTTCCTTGAGATTGTAATTGCGATTATTAATAAAGATTATTTTGAACAGATTTATGCCATTGTTTGAAGCTGCATGCCATATTTTTATTAAAAAAAATATATATATTTAAAAAAGGCTGAAAACACTCTTCCTGAACTTTTATTGCGTTTCTATAACATTGAGCCTCAAACGTCAACTATACATTGGTTTGGTTTCTTCTTTAAACAAAAGAAGGTAAAATTATGCATGGTATAATAAAGTTATACTAAAACTAAAAGAAAAAAAAAAGAAAAAATGGTTTACGAAAGCTATATATATCAGACGAAATTTCAGATTACAGTAACATTTTACAGTACAATTTATATTATCAGGGCTCCAGAATACCATTCGAGAGCAGTGGCACTGGCACCTGATTTGGTAGCACTGAACATGTAATATTACAAGTTTTGTCTCTTAGAAATGCACATTAGAACAGGAGCTTGAGTTCAGAGTAGCAGGAGCTTAAATTGGGATGCAGATGTACATTTGACAGTACCATTGTGAAAACTGTAACAGCCTCATCTTTTATACATAACCAAAAGTACAGCACCTCATTACCATGTTAAAAAAGTAGCCTAACTGTATGGTTTATATGGTGTTTGCATTAAAAAACAGTAGCCTAAAGACGTTCAGTCAATTACAAATCCACATCAACTGGTAGAATAATTAACAAAATAATGTAATTATATTCCATTACTCCTTTAACATATTTAGTATATTAATAATATAATAATACTCAATATGAATATCCTACTTTTCTGCCACCGTACCATTGTTAACCGTAGTGTTACTACAGTAAAACTATGGTAAATGTGGGTGCTTTGTGGATTGAAATGTCTTCTAACTGGATCGTTGTTGCACCGTTTCTGCTGCTTTCTGCAATAGTGTTGATGAGAATAACACCTCCAATTTATTTGGCTTTAAACTAGTTTAAATTAAAGAGACGTGATTTGTACTGGAGAACTGCGCTGAAAGGTCAGTATGGCGCGCAGTTCAAATGAGTACCGCTATTTTGTTCTGCTTTTGACACGTTTGGCGTTTAACATATCTATCATGCACAACAGAGTGACAACGACTATCAGTTAGACAAAATGTATTTTATCCAATGGAAACACCTCTTAAGCACACAGAATAATGCAAATGGGGATTTTTAATTGTTTATTTTTGTAATCGCGGCTTTGAACGATTATGTAATCGTGGCATCCATAATCGTAATCGCGATTAGAAATTTGATTAATTGTGCAGCCCTACATATACTGTAAATTACATATAAACAAATATTTTTTTCTAAGGAACTATGGGAATCAGCTGATAGCACTAAGAGAAAATATAAGAATGTTTCTGGTTCAAAAAGTTATACACAGCAGTTGTGGCATAAAGTCAGTTGCCACAGAAATTACTCTACTCTTCTTCTCTGAAATAAAATAAATGTAAGGACAATTTTTTCTTTTAAACCCTTATGAAAATTAACCATGGTTTTATTATAGTAAATTTGTAGTAGCCATGCCTTTTTTGGCGTATTGACTACCATTTGTATAACCACAGTTTTACTATAAATACCATGGTTAAACTATGGTCGGTGTTGCAAAATCATGGTTAATTTGTGGTTACCATGGTTTAACTATAGTAACCATGTTTTTTTTGTTGTTTTTTTTTTTTGGTTTTAATTGTAGTAAAACCATGGTTAATTTCCGTAAGGGAAACTATGTCTACAATGCAGAAGCAACTGTAAATTTGTTGCATCATTTAAAAATCAGTATATAAAGGTACTCAATCAAACATATTGTATATAGCAAGTTCCTATAGTTGAGAGTAATGTCTAAAGAACCTTTTCAAATTTCAGATTATGATGTTGAGGAGCAAACTGGAATAGCAAGAACCCAAGAAGTTACTGTAGACTTAGAAGATAGATTGGAGAAATAAGTTTTTAGCCAGCTGTCATGGCAGTTCCGTAAGAGTTCCATGTCATCAGTTAAACTGAAGATAGGGCTCGGACAACAATGGAAACCCAAGTGTCCAAGTATCAGCTGAATTTCTGGGATGGAATGGTTTGAAAAACAGTTGCTCTAGATGATGATTTATTTGAAAATTGAGTAGAGCTGTATCCTAATAGATGATTCCCCGACTCAGCAGTCTTCCATCTGACGCAGTGACTTTCGGTGGTGATATGATACCTAGATAATGGCTGAATTGTGAAGCTGGGCATAACTAATATTCAAGTCTGTGAAGGTTGGTATGATGTGCTGTTGTCTAAACAAAGATATTCAGCAATACACTGGCCAGTGTAAAAAAAAAAAAAAACCTTATTGCACTCTGTTTACAGTATACGTTTTGTATAAATGTGTACCTTTAGTAACTTTGGCAACATGAAGGCATATTTAAATATTGGCCAATGTGTCCCTCTGTGGCCTATTAGTCGAGTTCCGGTGGCCTTTATGACCACAGTTTTGCTACACAAACACACACAACATCAGTCCTTATTAGTGCCTGGAACAAGAGGAATATTAACAAGCTTCAGATGCAGTCAGGCTTATGGTAACTTGCCATTGCTCATGCTGCTGGGTCTGTCCAGTAATCTTCCTGAAACAGTTGGACTCACAGATGTCTGATGCGTCAAAGCTGTTTTACGAAATATTATAAAATATTATTATCCTTTGCTTTGTATAATAAAATACACAGCTACACTTGGATTATTAGACAATGTCAAAAAAGTGAACGTGCAGAGGTTTGTGTCCAAAGGCATGTAAAGGGAACCACTGACACAGAGAAGAAAGAGTGAAAGTTCTGCATGTGCTTGCATGCATGACCGTGTAGGAACTGAGCGACGCAGACACCAATGAGTGAATCAACACAGACGATTCAATCATACACTGATGATAAGAACTACTTTGATCAAAAGAGCTGAATTCCAAATCAACAAGTCAGGGCCATAAGGATCCTATCACATGTGCGTGTCACCAGACCTAACTTACTAATTAAGTGACTCCAAGCCAAATGGTCGACAATATCTCTTACAAAGGAATCCCTCGGTTAACACCTGGAGAGGGGGAAGGGTTGATTCTCCCCCACCCAAGACAGAGAGATAACACAGACCCTGTGTTAAAAAAAGGACCAGAACTTCTCTAGGACCCAGAAACTCTCGCTAAGCATTAAAATGCATCAGATCATCCTCCAAACGATGATAAAGGACTTATAATCAAATGTCATTTCATTGTTGCAGACTCTTATCATGTCTGCAACCCATATATGTTGAACATTATGCTTTGATCATAAATAACAAATTAAATTATTACTAACTTTTGAATGGTTTGTTGCAAGTGTATCATGTTTGTATGAAAGAGTGAATCTCTTTCTCTTCCTTCCATTTCTTTAATTAGGATGTGTAAAATGCATTCCGTTCACATTACAAAATTCATGTTTAAATTGTACCCTGTTAAGAGCAGGAAAGTTGAAGCTCAGTGACTAAGAGATATCGTCCTGAGTACAGAAATATTCACACCCCGAAACAAAGACAATACCTAATTGGTCAGAACTCTACTAGGGGCCAGAACAGTCACCTGAGTTAAAACCCCCAACACACAAACTCTCATGAGAGAAACAAGACACAGAGAGACT
Source organism: Spinibarbus caldwelli (assembly GCA_039654775.1). Taxonomy (NCBI): domain Eukaryota; kingdom Metazoa; phylum Chordata; class Actinopteri; order Cypriniformes; family Cyprinidae; genus Spinibarbus; species Spinibarbus caldwelli. Next base: position 22,526,460 of record CM077262.1, on the reverse strand, counting down.
GAGACCCGCTCAGACTTGAGTAGACTCGTCCAGGTCAAGATGGGTTAAGGCCGGACAACATCAGACTATCCCATTTCACTCTACCTTTCCATCTTCTTCTAAGCTCCTTTCGTTTCTTTCCATCGAGAGTCCCGTTTAAGTTAAGTTTTGCCACGAAACCACAGTCTACACAACTACAGTCTTTGCCTGCCTCAAACTTTAACTAAGGTCACGAGACTCCACTACATCGGCCAAGACCACAACATGATTGGCTTCCCAATACATCACTCCAGCGACAAACAGACCACCAGCGAACCCATGTGGGAACACCGTGCAACAAAGGACGCCACCGGAGGAACCCCCACTCAAAGATGCAACAAACACAAGTAAACGCCTCCAGATTCATGCTGAACTGGTGCATAGATATGAAATTTAATGACCCTGTCTAAGAAATGATAGAAGGCTTAAATTAATGGTTGATGGTTCACTCAACTAGGTCTTACAAAAATTGAGATTTTCATAATTTCACTCTCTTAAATTCTTCCTTTCCTCACTTTCTTCCTTTCTACAACTCGTGTGAATGTGTGTGTGTGTTTGTGTTAGTTTCTGTGTTAGAATAGTGAATAAAGTCTTTTTTGTTAAATGTGTTATTTCAGCTTTTATTTCAGGAAAAGTTTAGGCATTTTTTTTTTTTTTTTTTTCAAAAATGCCATTTGGAGACCCGGTAACCAAATGACCAAATGAGTCAGCACTACAAATGCTGTTCAGAAATATTTTTTTATTGTGTGTTTTGGTGGGCAGAGCAGTTCTGAATTGATATACATATATGTATTATGTAGTTTTGACTCAATTGGTCATTTGGTTACCAGGTGTCCATTTGGAGTCTCCAAATGGCTTTTTTGAAAGGACGCCTAGACTTTTTTTTTTTTTTTTTTAAATAAAAGCTTACAGAAACTACATTTTTGGGAGTATCATCCTCAAATTTGAATCAAAACATGGACAGATATTCAAGCTTTATTTTTATGGTGTTTTCAGGCCTTTGGCATCAAAGCCTCATCCATTTTTCCCTTAGTGAATTTCATTCAAAGATATCGCGAGTCACTTTCATGTATATTTTACCTTGTTTTACTCTGTTGCTATACTAATTTTGAGTTACTATGACTCTAGAGTAACAAAGGTTCAAGTGTCTAGTTTCAAACAAAACCAGATTTTTAAATATGGACCTTCGGGTTCAAGAGCTACAGATATATATTTTTTTTTTTTGGTTATGTTGTTTTCACAAAATGCTCAAAAATAGGGGCGCAGGTTAAGAGCTTAAAGAAAAGTGGCCTGTGTATATTTATCTATTTACTGCCTTAAACTACAACCTGAATTCCAGAAATGATGCAACGTTGAGCTCATTTCAAATTTGATGCCTGCTACAGGCCTTAAAATAGTTGGGACAGGGGCATGTTTACCATGGTGTAGCATCTCCTTTTCTTTTCAAAAGAGTTTGAAGACGTCTGGACATCGAGGTTATGAGTTTCTGGAGTTTTGGTGTTGGAATTTGGTCTCATTCTTGCCTGAAATAGGTTTCCAGCTGCTGAAGAGTTTGTGGTCGTCTTTGACATATTTTTCGTTTAATTATGTGCCAAATGTTCTCTATATGTAAAAGATCTGGTCTGCAGACAGGCCAATTCAGCACCCGAACTCTTACTACTATGAAGCCATGCTGTTGTTATAGCTGCAGTATGTGGTTTTGCATTGTCCTGCTGAAATACACAAGGCCTTCCCTGAAATAGATGTCATCTGGAGGGGAGCATATGTTGCTCTAAAACTTTATATACCTTTCCATTCATAGTGCCTTCCAAAACATACAAGCTGCCCATACCGTATGCACTTATGCATCCCCATACCATCAGAGATGATGGTTTTTGAACTGAATGCTGATAACACGCTGGAAGATCTCCCTCCTCTTTAGCCTGGAGGACACAGGGTTCGTGATTTCCAACAAGAATATCAAATTTGTACTCGTCTGACCATAGAAAACTTTTCCACTTTGAAACAGTCCATTTTAAATGAGCCTTGGCCCACAGGACACGACATCGCTTATGGACCATGGTCACATATGGCTTCCTTTTTGCATGATAGAGCTTTAGTTGGCATTTGCAGATGGCACGGCGGATTGTGTTTACCGACAGTGGTTTCTGGAAGTATTCCTGGGGCCATTTAGTAATGTCAATGACAGAATCATGCCGATGAGTGATGCAGTGTCATCTGAGGGACCCGAAGACCATGGGCATCCAACAAAGGTCTTCAGCCTCGTCCCTTACGCACAGAGATTTCTCCAGTTTCTCTGAATCTTTTGATGATGTTATGCACTGTAGATGATGAGATTTTCAAAGCCTTTGCAATTTGACGTTGAGGAACGTTGTTTTTAAAGTATTCCACAATCTTTTTACGCACTCTTTTACAGATTGGAGACCCTTTACCTTTACTTTACTTCTGAGAGACTCTGCCTCTGTAAGACATCCCTTTTATAGCTAATCATGTTACACACATGATGTCAATTAACTTAATTAGTTGCTAGATGTTCTCCCAGCTGAATCTTTTCAAAATTTCTTGCTTTTTCAGCCCTTTGTTGCCCCTGTGCCAACTTTTTGAGACCTGTAGCAGGCATCAAATTTGAAATTAGCTCATTTAGTGGATAAAAGTGTAAAATTTATCAGTTTAAACATTTGTTATGTTCTCTATGTTCTATTGTGAATAAAATATTGGCTCATGTGATTTGAAAGTCTTTTAGTTTTCATTTTATTCAAATAAAAAAAAAAAAAAAACGTCCCAACATTTCCGTAATTCGGGTTGTAGATTTTGTTACCTTGCTTAATATTGAGTGTTTTCACTATATTTTGGATATTAATATCCGCTGCAGAGTCCACAGTTATGGCCTGTTCAATTGAGCGCTGGACGTTTCATTTCATTTCAATTCATTTGTTCGGTCGTAAAGAGTCGATTCTTTCAAAATTCCCCTTTAAATTTAAATTATTCCCTTTGAGCTAAATTAACTGGGTTTACCCCTACAACCTCTACTGAACATCTGAACATAAACAATGAATCAATTGCTCACTTTCTTTTGTCTGTTCTCCAAAATGTAATCAAATTTATATTTCTGCATTCCCATGTAACTGTCCCTGCATTTCATTCGGAAGGGCTCATCCCTATGCCCTAATCCCTTCAAAGGGTTTACCCTCTGGAGTGAGAGCTTCAAAGGGTTGATGGGTGTAGGGAACCCGTGCCCATATGGAGGCGCCGTCATCATGGAAAGAATTAGCGCAAAGCATCATGAGGGCCCAAATTGTCCATCAGTTGTACCCTTCGAAATCCTTCATTCCGAAGGGCCCTTTGAAGTGGCCAGTTTTGAGCACTTTGGTTTGGAACGATCTGTAACGGTGGTTGGCCCTAGAAAACAATTTAAATCAATACTTAAATAACTAAATTGAAGTGTTCGGGCGCCAGACAGGAGTAGGCCTGTCAATATTTAGAATAACCCAGATAAGCTCTAAAAGCCCCCGGTTACAAACCAAAATAAGTTTACACTCTTTAAAACCACAAAATAAATAAATAAATACACAAGAAAATGAGGGTTTTAGTTCAGAATGCTATTATATTTTCACATATGCAAAGTTCAATGGTCCAACAAAAAAATCAGTATAGCACTGGAACACCTTTACATCTTGTCAAAGAGGGAGGGAGGGAGGGAGGGAGGGAACTAATAAATAAAATAACAATCAAAAACTGTCGCGGATATCGGGAGATGCCGGTCCACTCTATTCCCGTATGCAATTCGACAGATTCAAGCATCCAGTTCCAAATGGATATAACACCAAAGGAAAGAGAAAAAATAAATATAAATTCAAACAAGGTTGATGTAGGAAACTGTTCAGCTTATAATAGAAAATAATATCAGGGAAAAAAAATAAATAAAAAATATACTCACACACCAAAGGACAATGAAGGTGTGTGGCAAAAGTGGTGAGAGCGAGTGGTGTGCATGTGTGCAGGCGAAGCCAGCCAGTCGTACAGATGGGCAGCTACTCCCCAGATCTCGGCTTGGAACGCTGCTTTGAAAGACGAATTGGAGGCTATGAAGGAAGGTACCTGGGTAACACACACTTTAGCTCCCGAATCAGAACACACTCAGCACTGGTATCCTTAGTTTGGAGAAATCGTTCCTCAAAACACTAAATCGATCGCCCAGCGCCATACAAAGTGTGCACTTGTGGATAATCCTGCGTCTTTTACCACATATATTTGCGATCACCGACATCCTCCTTCCTTCCCAAATCCACTCTTACTTTTTCCCTCCTTTTTCCTCTTTTTACTACTCCTTAAACACAATTACCTCACTTCCTTTCAGATTACACTGCTGTTCCTATTCGTTGGCGGAGTCAATCAGCAAGACACATCATGTGTTTTGACTTTCTAGCTCTGCCACAGATCCTTCAATATGGCGGCCATGATTGTTTTCCCTCCCAAGTGCCCTTCGGAGGGCAATATATCCCATTTGGAATGCACCGATTGTCTATGCAAAGGCAAAGCAAAGGCATCCGGTGTAAACAGTGTTAGCTTCTGATTGGTCTAAGTAAACTGCTTACAGGGATGCAGGAAGTATGGCAGGGGGACACAGCATTTCATTCTTTCTCAGGGAACCGTGGTTACAGTTGTAACCCAAGACATTCCGTCTTAAGGGAACTCGCACTGCATCAAAACGCTGTGGGAATGACTATGCCCACTCTGGCCATGCTGATGAATACCTGTCTCATGTGAATTATAGCAAGCACAACTAAGACAGGAGAACGTTAGTTCCTGGCCTAGATCCTAGGTCCAAATTGTAAAACCTGACAATTGTTGATCGGAAAGGAACAGCTTGCTGCATCACAAATTTCCTTCAGGGACACCCCTGAAAGAAAGGCTTTCGAAGCCGTCATACTTCTGGTTGGATGAGCCCTGATCCTGAGAGGTGACGGTAGGTCAGAGGATTCATGCGTAAGTGTGATAGCCTTGACTATCCACCTAATAAGTGTCTGCTTGGTCTCCAAGAACCCTTTCTTTGGTGAACTGAAGTAAAAACAGCTGATCTGTTTTTTGTTTGTTTTTTTTCCTCCACAGGGCAGCTCTGTGGACAAAGGCGTCCAATGCTCTAACTGGACATAACCCAGCTTCGGGTGCAAAAATGCTTTCACCATTCCAGGTGCAAACCCAAGACAAGACTGAGAGTGCCTAAAGATCACAAACTCACTTGAGAGATGATACAGCTGGAGGAAATACTGTCTACAAGGTCATGAACTTTACTGAGACCTCCTCAATAGGTTCATAAGAGGCTTTTTAAAGCCCCTCCAAAACTCACGACTAGATTCCTGCCAGAACCCTAGTGTGGCTTGCAGATCTCAGCCTCAAAGCCCCACAGAGGAAACGAGTCACTAACAGGTTTCTTCCCAATGACTGACCACCCAAAGGAGAGTGGTGAGCAGCTATGACCAACACATTCACTTTAAGAGAACCGCTCTTGCAGGAACTCTAGCACTGTACCAACTGGGCAGTTAACTGGGTCCAGTTGTCAGTTTGTGCACCATGAAGTGAACAGGGCCCACTTCAGAGCATACTGTTTCCTCATGGAAGGACCTCAGTTGAAAGACCGTAAATCTATGAGTTATGCCCCCTCAGAGGCCACACATATAGCTTCCACAAATCCGGGCGAGAGTGAGGGATGAATCTCCCACTGAGAAACATTGTGGAGTGCCACCATGTAACCGTACTCAGGTCAGCCAGAACAGGACTACTAGAAGCAGTCAGACCCTGTCCCGGCGCACTCTCTCCAGAACTCCTGTGAGCAAAGCGACTGGGGGAAAGGTGTACAGATGCAGCCTCGTCCACACCTGCACCACGGCATCCAGTCCAAGAGAAGCTGGATGCGTGATGTAGAACTACTCCTCTTGGCATATACTCTGATTAAGCTAATATCAAACAATTGTCTATACAGTTCAATACATGAATGCCCAGGAGTCACAGAGGAGCCAGATCAGCATTCAAACATTTGATGAAAGTGCTAGGCCGAAAAGAAGAATCCCATATTGGATTCGCCCCCAAAAGCAAACCTCAGGAACTTCATTTGTTGAGGAAGGATGGAAACAAGGAAGTATGTGTCCTTCAGATCTATCATGACAAACCAGTCCAGACTCTTTCTCGAGAGTAGGAACACATTCTATGGCCTTTTTCCGTAACAGAGTGTCAACTGAGTGTTCCATTACCAGAGCTTGCTCGGGGCCCACCAGAGTGGGAAAGACACAGTTGAATAGAGGCAGATGAGAACCAAAGGGAGGATTTGACCCTCCCAGAGCAGCTATATTTCCCGACGAGCTCTGAGAACTGCACTCACTGAATACAGTTGTGCCCTGAAGTACCAGTGGTAGCAGGATTAACAGACTACTCTCCTGAGGGCACTGAGGAAAGATGGGCACCGAATGATGAGGTGTACACCACTCTAATCTCTTAAGTCTGACACCACGTTTAAAGAATGATGATCCTCAGATACATCTTCTCCTTAGAAGGTGTCAGCCGAGAGTGCCGTCCTTACCCCCAATCTTTCTGCGGGGGGCACGGGAACTCTGCTTCTGTTGATGACAGTAGTGACAGCGTCACCAAACAGGCCAGAAGGCACAAGCAGAGCATCCTGGAGGAAGTCCTTCTCTTTTATATCAGACAAGTTCAACCACAGGTGCCTCTCCATGGCCAACAGGGTTGCCATAAAAGAAACCGATGGCTCTGGCCATCTCCTTGGTGGCCTGAAGAAACAAAAATGTGGCTGATGCAGCTCTTAAATTGCACCCAGTTCACTTACTCGCTCTCGTCTAGGTTCCATAGCAGGTCAGCCTGGTATGCCTGCAACAAAGCCATTGCATGCAGACATTCCCCCTGCTGTCGTGTAAGCCTTACCCACCAAAGCTGAACTTCTACATGGACAGATAGCTCACAAGCGTCTGTTCTATCTTGGGCATCGACCCATGGGTCTCCTCATTCAACTCCCTAATTTTGGAATAGTCAAACACATTGGGGCTGAAGAGCCAGATTGAATATGGTTTATTCCACAATCTCGACACCTCGATGTGGAGATCGTAAAAAAAAAAAAAAAAAAATGGAAGGCCCCGCTGTGAAGTTTGTGGTTTTACATGCAAAGGAGTGACGAGCTCCCAAAAAGCAACACATATATCTGAAATGTTGTTTGTCATCCTTAGACTTTTTGCTCACAATATTATAGAGCTATTTTTAAAAAAAAAAAAAAAAGCCAAAGCCAAGGTTTGTTCAGTAAACCACCGTTTAATGAGCACATTATGTTTTAGATGCTGTCAGAATGTCTATATTGAAATAAAAATGTACATGTAATACATAATGTGATCTGGCTAGGTAGATGACTAAGCTTGTCTAAGCTCATTATTATTAGTAATTATTCAGTGCAAGCTGCCAAACAATCTTGAAACAGCAGCAAATCAACAACTAACAAAGCTTTTTCAAACGCTTTTACAGATCAATAAACAAGATTTTTCTATTAACTTACAATCCAATTAAAGAATAAATGTTTTTGAACAAATCGGTTAAGTAAGTGATACAATGATTCACTAATGAAGACAATAATTTGTTGCCACCTACTGGTGAAACTGCAGAATGAGTCAAAAAATCCCCACCACTATACCACAGACTGATAGTCTGGTATGTGCAAACATGAACAAGCTGAGTGGTACAAACAGTGAAAAGTCCCAGTGCTAATGGACTGTTATATCAGCATTCTTACAAGGTTCTCTGACCAGTCAAATTCAGGGACCAGAACTAACTATTTTATAATATTTCGTAAGGCAGCTTTAACACATCAGACACCTGCGAGTCCGTCTGTTTCAGGACAATTACTGGACAGACCCAGCAGCAAGAGCAATGGCAAGTTACCACAAGCCTAAAGCTTGTTAACATTCCTCTAACCACATCCTGTTCTAGGCTGTAATAAGGACTGATGTTGTGTGTGTTTGTGTAGCAGAACTGCCATCATAAATGCCATTAGTTAAACATTCAACATTTTTAAGGGTGGCATTACTGAAGTAGCTTTGCCAAATTTACCAAAAGGTATGTGTGCATACAAACCTTATGTATTGTAAGCACACAGTGCAATAATGTTTTTATTTCTGAATCACTTGTTCCAGGTCTGCAGCAGTGGTAGTGCTGAATATATTTGTTTGGGCTACACAAAGTCACTTTCATAGCCTTGGATATTAGTTATGCCCAGCTTCACAATACAGCCATAATATAGGTATCATATCACCACTGAAAGTCACTGCATTAGATGGAAGACTGCTGAGTTGGGGAATCATCCATTAGGATACAGCTCCACTCAATCTTCAAATAAATCACCAGCTAGAGCCACTGTTTTTCAGTCCACTTCATCTCTGAATTTCAGCTTATGCTTGGGCTTCCATAGTTGTCCCAGCCCAATCTTCAGTTTAACTGACCATGTTACCCTTAGAAAATGGATTGGGAACTGCCACGACAGCTGTCTAAAAACTGATTTCTCCTATCTATCTTCCAAGTCTACAGTAATTCTTGAGCTCTTGCTACTCCAGTTTGCTCCTCAACATCGCCCTCTGAAATTGAAGAGGTTCTTTAGACATCACTCTATTATCACTCACATCAACTAAAGTAACTTGCTATATATGCTTAATTAATCAGTACCTTTATATAATGATTTTTAATTGATGTACAAGTTTGCAGAAAGCAAAGAGGTCACTATACATATTTTATTTAAAACCCCAAAGAGTGGCAGGACTGAATGACCGCTCTAAATGTTGAGTCCTAATCTAGTTGTCAAATAAATATGGCATTATATATTATAAATATTGGCTCCTTGACAAATTGCTTTTACTCTTCCTTTGTAAAGTCACTTGGTTAAAAACATCTGCTAGCATCTGCTCTATAAATGTTAATCTAAAGTAAAACTATAAAATTCTTATACCTCTTAAACCAGTGTTATTTCAGAAACCAGTTCTTAAATGAATGTTTGTTCAGCTTTGTATAGTACAAACCAATGGTTTTTATAAATGTAGACAGTTTTCGTTGAGGGAAGTGTAGAGTAATTTCTGTGGTAACAGAGCATTATGCCTCGATTGCAATCTTTAACTTTTTGAACATGACACTTAAAAAAAAAAAAAAATAGTGCCATTAGCTGATTCCCACAGTTCCTTGGGGAAAAAATAAAAATAAAATAAAATAAATAAATAAATAAAGTATTTGTGGTAACACTGTAGTATAGGACCAATTCTCACTAGTAACTAGATTCTTATTAGCATGCATAATAGCATATTGGCTGATTATTAGTACTTATAAAGCACATATTCTGCATGACTATGTTCTACATCCCTAATCCTACCCAATATCTAAACTTAACAACTACCTTACTAACTATTAATAAGCAGCAAATTAGGAGCTTATTGAGGCAAAAGTTGTAGTTTGTTAATTGCTAGAACTGGACCTTAAAATAAAGTGTGACCATATTTGTTTATTTTATTTACAGTATATGACTGCTGGAACTCGAGTGAATAAAAACTTTTGACAGGTATTTATTGTACAGATTATTACAACATACAAAATATTAACATGTAACACTATCACTTCATTTACAAATTACAATGTTTACACAACAATTTACGTTTATGCTTTTCTAATGCAATTACAGTTTGTCTCAATCGATTTGACACAATTCTCCAAACTCAGGTCACTGTTCTCAAAATAGTTAACACAGTGATCTGAATACTTTGTAATTGTCCTAAACAGACTGCACGTTTTCATTCATTTCATACAAAATACAAATCATGCAAATAATTTTCTCAAAACAATGTGCACAAAACTCAAATGTTTTCACAATAGTTAATACAACCAACCAATATTTTAACATATCTGAAAAAAATGTTTTACACAAATCACAAACATTTATGTACCATTTGTCCAAACACAACAAACAAAACTCTGTAATTTGCCATTCTATCAAATGAACATGGTGTATTTTCAATTGGCCCTAAACTGATAACTATTCAGTTAATCATAGACTCAACACAGGAAATCCAGTTTTCCTAATCGTTTACACATTTATCACAATTGCTTTGAGTGATAATAAAAGGGAAAGTATACAAATAGCAAGAACAAATTTGTATAATAATAATAATAATACTAATAATAATAATAATAAAATAAAAAAAAAAATAAAAGTAATAAAAATAAAAACGGGGGGGGGGGGGGGGGTGTAAAAAAGAAAGAGGTGTAAGTCTATAAGGTGGTGGAGTGGGCAGAGAAAGGGGTGTAATGAGAGAAAAGAAGAAGAGAGGAACAGGTAGAAAGAGGTGAGCAGAGAGGAAGATGGGAGGAAAGGGAGAGAGATGAGTAGAGAGGGGGGCACTGGTGTAGTGGAAAGAGCAAGAGGAAAAAAATGTTAGAAGACATGGACAGAGAGGAAGTGGACAACAGGGTGAAGGAGAAGATGAACTTCAAATGAAATCAGAAATCGGGGGGGTATGTATATGTATATATATGTATATGTATATGTATATATATATATATATATATATATATATATATATATATATATATATATATATATATATAT